>OZ010787.1:145815289-146415289 GCA_963932465.1 Maratus speciosus
CATGCCTTGGTGCACCCTTTTTTACAGCTACATGAGACAACATGCAGCAAGGATTCAGGTGCTGGGTTTTGGTACATTTGAACCGGCTGAAAAAGACCGTCAGACCTGCGAACCCACCCCCATTCTTCAGGGGGCATGTTGTTTCCTAGCCAAGCTTGTACCTGATGATAACATCTTAGGAAATGATGCCGCGCAGCCTCTCGCGTCGGTGGCAGCCTTGCAAGATGAACTTTGCTTTTTGTGGCTGATTTAGCAAATAACTGGAACCTCAAACTGTTCAATGTCTGCGTGGTATCTACGCATCCACTGTATAGTGCAATAAGGAATTTTTCTCCAGCCTTGATGATTTCTTGACGGGTAGACTCTGGTTTATTAAAAACACATGGTACTTCCTCAAGCTGCTTATGTTTTTTTAAAGTGTTACAAAACTTTGACTTTCCTTGCCCAAAAAGAGCAGATGTTGTATCGCATCCACTGATTGCATGAGTGAAAACAACATTGTTGTGATTGTATTTGTAAGAATTGGTTGAAAACCACTTTGTTTCGATGCTTCCTCTTCCTGGTTTTTGGAAAAACAGATTTTTGTGTTGATATCCCAAGCTTGTCATGATCGCGAGAATATCAATATCCTCTCCGACAATTACGATACTTTCAAAGGCTTTGGCTCTTGAAATGGCTAAGGTAACAATCATGACACCAGCGTCTTCTTCTGCCTGGTCAACTTGAATTCTGTTATTTTGAAGCTCTGTTTTAAGCAGTGAAATGAAGCGATTCTTGTTCCTGTCATTGGCTAGAAATTTGTCTTGAGGCACTGTGCTTAACATTTCTGCTGCAACTATGACTTCAGTAGAAGTGTGCATTCTAGATCGACGTGCTCTTTCTGCACTTTTCGTTCCATTCTGTTCTCCCTCAGATGGATATCCATCGAACACAACTGCGACCTGTGATCCAAAATTTTTCTGAATGTAAGAACTATAACTTTTAACAATAAATTTGAAGGAAACATTTCGAGGCCAAGTTACTTTGTGAAGAAGGTACCCTCCGTCAACAACAAAAAAGTTATATTTTCCAATAAGATCCAGATTGTCTAATGGGATAAAAGCACTGTAAAACGAAGATTTTGTGCCCTTTCTCATCCCTTCGTCGGAGAATAAAGACATCGGATAGGGAGCAAGTTCATAAGTTAGTAGATTCTGCACGTCTTCATCACTCTGCTTCATTAAACAAACCCTTTGGAATAGAGTCAATGGATGGACAGAAGTAACTGTAACGTTTCCTAATCTTAAACTACTGACAACAGAAGCTAAAGGTACTACCTTATCCTTTTTCTTGAATTTCACACTCTTGAAATTTTCACCAACAATTCTTCTGACTCCTGCCTGTCCTACTTCTCCAGCCAAATAGCAGTTAACGTCAGTCTTTCCAACAATTCCACTACTGATGGACATTATGTAATCATTTTCGGGGAAAGGATGATGCACTAGCAACCAATCTCGCAGCTTTTTTGAATCATTACTGTCTCTATCAATGCGGGAACTTCTGGCATCCACATGCTGTTCAGAAACTTCAAAGCCTACTTCACAGTATGCCTCAATATCATCGCATATGTTTTGCATATGAATCATTCCCAGAGTCCATCTTGCTAACACGCTGTCTGTCATTCCTCGTCCATGCGTTAATCCTCCAGTGCTCTTCATAGTTTTCATTAATGTTTGTTCAATCGCCATATCAGTCCAAGTCCCAGACCAATTCTTATATGATCGCCGTATGGTGAAATAGCCTTCAGCTGTGAACTTTCGGTATTCGGAAGGATCCAGTGTTTCTTCCAGTTTCAGCATGTCTTGCAAGTACAGATGTCCACACTTGGCATATAAGAAATGTCCCGCAGCATGGAAGTAGGGAAGCATTTTTTGCACGGTTCTCAGGTGGAGGTTCCAGTTTCCTGTTCGTTCCGCTTCGATAAACTGTTTAATGACTGTGAGCATCTTTAGATATAGAATCCATAACTTCGCTGTGGGGTCTTTATTTTCTAGTAAAGTTACAGCTTTTCCATATTCTTTTACAGCTTCTTAAACGTAATAAATGGTGTCCTGGTGTGTCGATTGACCCCAGCATGTTATCATGTCTTCCATAGCAGCTCGTTCGTCTTCTGTCAGTTGAGTGTGATCCCACACTAGGCCAGACAAAACAAGATGAGATAACAGGTGTGCTCGTATAGCCCTATCATATGCATGGCCAGACATTATTTTGTCTACACTATTCTCAGCATAAATTGTGCTGAACAAATCTTTCAGGCCGCTTCCAGCCATGATAAAACCAACTGATCCCATGAAAGACATGAGGAGATGAAAACCTCCAAGCCTCACTGTCACGTTATTTAATTCTGGCTGTTCATTCGCTATTATGTCTCTTGCTTTCAAATAGAGAGGTTGATCATATGTCACAAAGCATGTCTTCTGGTTGAATTGTCGACATTTTTCAGCAGCGACCAATAGCGAGGTAAAAACGGTATCATAATGTGAAGGAAGGGCGTTAATAAATGGGAGGTACTTTATTTTAGAGCGTTTATACTCTCTGTTGGATGCAACTTGCTCCATGAAACCGTTCCACCCGGGAACGTTTTCAATGTTTGACCATTTCCCATAGAGCCATACTATGTCTGTCGTTGAGGGGACGATTTCATTATTAATGGGAGAAAGTTCTTCCAAATCTTCAATTTTTATATTCTGTAAGCCCCTCATATCTGTTCTGTGAAATGTCTGTAGATCAATTTTTTCGGCTTGACTGTCTATTTCAGCTGTAGGATGATGTTTCACTTTTTGAATTCTTTTCTCGGGATGCAAGGCGTCGTGAGGAGTAACACACATTATACCTCCCATTGCATGGAATGTACCAGTCCCATCCAGAGCGTTGACATTAAAGTCCGCATTGTCAAAAATAAATTGGCAGAATGCATCATCTCGTTCTTTTGTTTTCTGAGGCTTCAGAATGGTAGACAATTCAAGAAGGGAAGCATCTTCATAGGACCCTGCAAAGCCAAAAGCGGACATAACTTGGAGCAAATGCTTTGAACCAAACTTTCTGTACAAATATGCGCTGATCCCTGTCATGATTGAAGAAAAGAATGACCTTGGTCGAACTGCACTTATTAGGGCATGTGAAAGAGCAACGCGCCTTTTCTTCCATTTCTCAATTGAACCACGTTTGTGTTTCAAAATTATGGTTTCAAAAAGCGATTTTACTGATTCAGGAATAACGGTCTCAGCGTCAGACAGAAAGTTATCAGATGGCGGGTATTGCGTAACATCATACATTTGTGACCTTATATCTTTCACAATTATGTCACAGGCTGTTTTCACAATACGGAGTCGTTCCTGCTGAGGATCTAAATTCCTGTTCGAATGCCAGTGATCAGTGAGTATTTTGTGTCCAACATTCTTGAAACAGAGTACTGTTTTCTTTTTTTTGTTTTCAGAAATTAGCACAGCATCCCCATATTTATGAATTATACGGGCCTTGACAGTCCGAGAATCAGGAAGTTCCAATGACTGTGGTATTTGATTCATAAACTCATCTAAAGAGAACTGGCATTCCTCAAATTTTGCTTCAATATAAGTAAATATAGCTTCCATAGCTTCGTCAACGGATGTTGCAGGTCGACGCCCTCTTTTCTCTCCACCTGTTACAGATTGATATAGTTTTATGCGACAAAAACTATGATACCATGCATCTGCAGTTACCAAGTCAGGTTCGTGTTGAATACGTTCAATTACTTTCTTGGACCATTCATCCCCACGTTTTTCTGCAGCTTTCAGAAATGTAATTTTCGCTTCTAACTTCATTACTTTATGAATCAAATTTCTTTTTGAGTAGGGCTTTTTTGATTGTTTTTCGTTGAAGTCATCGGGATTACCTTCTCCGCATAAGAAGCAATTATCTCGAAACTTGAAAGAAGTGCTCGATCGGAGGTACAAATTAGTCTGTGTAGAATCTTCTTCACCCCGACGAACATATGCTGCTATCATTCTCTCATTCACATATTTTTTTCGGCAATCCTCATGTACTCTAACTTCCTTGCCACTTTTCAGAAAACGTTGATGAGTATTATTCTGACGTTGAACTCTACATTCAAAGAGCTTGGCAAGTCCTTTCTGGGTCACAATGCGTGTATCACGATTTGAAGCCGTTTGGCAAACGAAACACAATTTTGGATCGGGCTCGCTCATTTTTCACTACTGCAAGAGAAGCAGACGCGCAATAAAATGAATAGTAAGATGCCAGACCAGTGTAGAGAGGGAAAGGTGAGTCTTTAAGAAAGAACACCTGCGTCGGAAAGTCACGTGACCGCTATCTTCCAACTGCATTCCCTATTATTATCCCCTGCCACCCACCCCCCTCCCTTCGTAACTGTCTTTCTGCTAGGGTTGCCGGATATCGTCCTTCTGCTAAGGTTGCCAGATTTATCTCAGAACAAACGAAGATTTTGATTGACACTAGTTTGTTTTTATTTTATCGCACTATCGTTCTTTTTCGTACCATGCTAAACTATATTGAATGCGCCAGTAATGTTTTCGTTAACGAATTTCTCTAAAAAGTGGTTATTATTAATTAATCGATCTAATCATTATTCTCTAACTGCATTTGTATTGCATTATTCTGTTAACATTTTAAAACTAATTTTGCAGTCTTATCCAATTATGAATGAAAAAGTAATTGAATTGTAAGAATAAAGATAAATCAGACCATCCTGCAATTTAATAATTAGGAAAATTTTAGCAATGGACACCCTATAAAAATAAATATTTGTATTAAACCTTGTAATCATCGCGCCCGATACAATCACGGACAAATTGCCCGTGAATGTATCAGGCTCAACGTTTAATGGTTAAGCATAAAAGGTGATAATAAATCAAACAAAATATCTAAACTTATGATACAGTTAGACTAAATAAAAATTTTTATAATGTAGATATTTATCTATAATAAGGTAAAGTTCACTTGATCTATTTCAACAGCAAATGCGCACTTAATATTACACAACTCACCCAAGATTTTTGTATTACTGATCTAAAACAAGCCGTTTTTACATTTGATGCGCATATCCATAACTTATTTTTGGCAAAAGGTGAAATTTTAAAGTAAACTGAAAAAGAATACTTTTTAAACTATCAAAGTGGGATGGGGTAGAAAAATGGAAGAAAACGTTGTGTGGACACATTTAAACGTACACCTAATACCTAAAAAGCGCTATAGACCTAAAAAATACTAAAAACGTATAACGTACGAGAAAAACGTACTATCTGGCAACCCTACCTTCTGCCTAATCTTCTTGAAAATTTGCCTTCTTACTTAATCATCAATAGGTGCATTTCATTTCCACAGTTAGTGATGAAAAGAAATTTTTTTTAGGGATGGGAGGCGAAAAATAGGTCACTTTCTATGAAGTTGAAAAAAATGTGCTATTTTCAAAAAGTTGTAGCGCGCTTAATAATGGGTTTAGCAAAACGTTTTTAATATGAAATTTGTAGAGAATTTAATTTTCGTTCTTTTTGTAATTAAGTATGGTACATAAAATTTTATAATTTTCGAGTTATAGGCAAAAAACTGAAAAAAGTCCGAAAATTTCGTGGTTTTTTGGCTCCACAAAGTTTAGCCTCGAGATATTTTGTTGGGAAACAATTAATTCCTGTTATTAGCATCCCCATAAACACTTTAAAAACATAAAATCTTCTAGCAGAATTTTTGCATCTATCGGCCCAATTTTCTGACAATTTGACTGGACTAATATTCCACTAATAAATAATAATCCCTAATGATGAGTGAAAGAGTGCATCAATATAACGCAATTATATATTTTTATGACGTTATTTGGTACTGGCTTTCCGCTCAGTGTTTCTTTCAGACCACGTTTCGGAAAACTGGGGCAATACATAAATTCAAACAATAGGGGCATGGGCGCCGGCTGAACGAAATCCCTGCAGTGGGAAGATTTTGGAACAAATGTGTGCATGTAGCAAAAATAGAAATAGTTTAATCCCTTTCCACTTTAATTGAGCTTCGACCACCCCCTTCTCCGTTTACGATGATAAATGTTGGAATAATTAAACACTAAAGGAATTGTACGGTTGCTCGATGGGGGGGGGGGGGGGGGTCTTGCGCCGGAGAGGTACTACTTTCCTCGATATGTGCCTGAAAGAAACACTGGTTACGATCAGAGCCTGCTTATCGCAAGGGCAAAAGAGGCAGCTGTCCAGGCTCTCAACTAAAATACCGCCCCCCCCCCTCCTCAAACCCCAAAATCTTTTTTTTCAACTAGCCGCCCTTGGCGACCAGTTTGGTCTCCCTTAAAATTTATGTTTGGGAAAGCATGTTAAGCATTGTATCATGTTACATTTATTTATAATTCAATTTACTTGAACTCCTTTAAATATAATTAATAAAATCCCTTAAGCTAATATTAGTTTTTATTGCATTAAAATATCTAATTTGTTGATTTTCTGTAAGCAAGTAAACCCTATTGGTTTACAATGGAAGTCCATTGGAATTTGGCGAAATATTAGAGATATCGCCAAGCTGGCGTCACTTTTGACGACTAAATTTGGTCGCCAAAGGTTGGCTATATATCGCCAAGTTGGCGACAAATTTGGCGGCATTTGGTGACGGAACAGGGTCCCCCCCCCCTTATAGGTATGGAGGTGCATTAAAGGCTGTTCAATAACCAATGAAATGCATTTCATTCGGGCGTTGCTATTAAGGGGTCTCGGGACTCTTAAAATTGGAAAAAAAGAAAAAAAGGACATTTTCAACATCTATTATCTTAAAATGTATTTGATATTAAGACACAATATTAAATGGGAATGAAACATAAAAGTATGTTCTTTCATTTCAAATATTTGAAAAATTGCAAGATGCAGAATTAGCATTTACAGGGGACTTCAAACTGTCAGACATTTGACGAGCAGAAAATCGGCATAACAGCTTATGCGCACGATTATAAAATTAATTTTGCAACTAAAATGAAAATTTTGGTGCCTACTTATACCTCAGATTATAATAATTACACTGAACCTAAATAAATTTGTATTTAAAGCATTTTTATATTTTTAATACAAAGTTGTATTTAGCTAATGCAAAATTTAGAAAATTTCAACAATATAAACCCCTAAAAAGATATTTTATTTTTACAATAAAATGGAAATTTTAGGTTCAGTTTAAAGAGACTAACATGAAACATATGTTTTGAAAATTTCATGGAAAAATATTCAGAAGTTCTTGAGATATCGTGCGCGTTATGCCCAAAAACGTCATTTGGAGAAAAATGACCTCAAAGTTTTGGAAACACTGCTTCAGCGATTGAGCGAGTATAATTCTAAATACCATAACTTCTGATCTAATGGGAATTTCAAGATAACAATTATATCAAAATGTTCACAAAACATAGAAGTTTAACAGCTAAAAAAATTAAAATTTCGAAAATTTTAGAGCTTTAAGAGTCCTGAGACCCCTTAAGCAATTAACAAATAATCACGATTTCTGTGCCACGTATGATAGCGTAATACAGTGGAACTCCAGTTATACGTTTTGCTCGGGACTGGACAACTAAATGTAGAACTCAGTAAAACGTACATCTCAATTAATGGTCTACCTGAACAATTTTTATTCAAACCTTTTCTGTAGAAAACTGGAGTTTTGTAAGTATTACTGCATCCATGTCATAAATTAACGGAAATGTAACAGAGTAAAAAACAAAGGTACATAAGAAAAGTACACATGAAGTTACCTTATTATAAAAGCTCCATTAAAAATATGTTTTACATACATAGAGTACTCAAAATAAATCACTGAAATCACTTTGGCGTGTAAATATTTTATCAAAAAACATTTCAGCTGTTTCCTAAATTTCATTGAAATAACCACTAATCTTGGATCGTTTCTTTTCTCCAGAACCGGCACTGAACAGTAAACTTTGCATTTCTGTTAATAATGCAGCTGCTTTATAGTTATTGCTTGTACTCCTGACGAACCACTTTACTATGTCAAAAGCCCTCAGAGCAGTTCCGAAATTTGGCATCGATTGATCGTTCTGAGTGGGATCATCATAATCAGACACGCTATCAGTCGGCAAAAACAGGAGAGAAAGCGTAGCAAAAATTCTGAAATTATTTTCAGCAAAACGTAAAAGTGAGACAAAATTTCATCCAAAAACGCAATGTGTAACTGAAAGAAACGTATAACTCAAACACGCATAACTCAGCATAATTTAGGTAAAGTATAAGTGGAGTTCCACTGTATATACAGTCGGCACTCGTTAATTCGAACTCGTCGGGACCACAAGAAATGTTCGAATTATCCAGAGTTCGAATTACGGAAAGTATGAGAGGAAAACATGTTTAAAGAGGTACTATTACAAAGGAATTAATATTATGGTATTTTTTTAATTTATTTCGGCTGTTTTCATTAGAATATGACTTAATATTAAATTAAAAGATATAAATGCATAAATAATTAATAATATTAAAATAATATAAATAAAACATAAAAATTAATTATACACTATAAAACAACTGCATTTAAAATTACATTTTAATTGTACTATAATTTTCTTACCTGAAATTAGATGAACATTTAATAAATTATTTACACTTATTTATCATCTCTATGAAAAAAAAAATATCAATTGTTGTTTGCTACTATTCATTTTTGACTTTTTAGCCAGTTTTTCTATTTGTAACAAACAGTTAAGTTCTTTGTCCGATGACGCTGCATCAGGATACATGTACGCAAACACTCAATTGATTGTGCAGTTGACTTTTCTGTGGGTAAGGAAAGCACTTGGGACATAATAGCAGAATCGCCAGAATCTGATTCCGTCTCCTCATTGGATTTTTCGTGAATTGTTTCAACAATTTCTTCCGCAGTTAAGGGTCCAGATACTTCTAAACTATTATCGGCTGCTACATACTCTGCGAACGTAATATCACACTGGATCTTTTCAGAAAAGTTTGGAAATTCTATTTCTTCGAAAGGTCTGTCGTTTTCGCCATTTGCATTACAACAATTCTTTTTAGATGGATGGATAAATCCTGCATGTCGAAAGCATTTTTCTATTGTTTCGGGTTGTACGGCGTCCCACGCCGCATATAAGTCGTTGATGACCGTGAGTAGTTTTATGTCATAGCTTTCTTTAAGATCAACCAAAAATAAAATGTGTCTAGAACCCTTTTACGATGACTCTGCACATTATCTAGAAGCAATAGAATTTTTCCGTTTTCACGAGAAAATTTTTTATAAAGTTCTTTTAACCAACTGGTACAGATTTCACGCGTCATCCAGGCTTTGGCATTTGCCACGTAATCAACAGGTAGTGTTTAAACTCCTTTGAAGCAACGTGGATTAGTTGATTTACCAATAACTAACAATTCTAACTTCTCATTTCCATCCATATTGGCACCTACCATCACAGTTATTCTGTCTTTTCTAAGATTATCACTTGTGCACGTTTCACCTTTAAATGTTAAAGTCTTATTAGGAAGAAGTCTATAAAACAACCCTGTTTCATCGGCATTAATCACGTCTTCCATTGCATGAGTAGAAATAGGTTCGGGTAGCTTTTCGCAGAATTCATTGCAAGCAGCGAGGTCTACAGCACCACTTTCACTACACACAGTTTTGTGTACGATGTTATTTCGGTGCTTAAAACGTGTCAGCCATCCTTTGCTGCAATTGAAATTTTTAATACCCACGAGCAGAGTTGTATAATATAGACGCACGCGAGCACGCCGTGCGCGGAAAATTCGGAACTTTGCTGAAAATTTTTTAGAAAAAAAAATTGATTTTTGCTTTTAAAACATTTTTTTTAATACCGAAAAATTAAAAATATTCCCCAATTTTATGTACGGTTTATTTATTGTTTGCCAGGGTAGATTCTGTTCCGAATTTTCTGAAAATTTAAGACATTAGGTTCCGAAAATTTAAAAAAAAAATCGGCCATCGGACAGAAAATTCAGGCATAAAAAAATATCACTGAAAAATATTGCGAATTTCAAACAAATGGTCGCCGAAAAAAAACTAATTTTGTCAATCGTTCGCAGAAAAAATCACCACTTTCGTCAAAGCATCGCGGAAAAAACGCGAGTTTCGTCAAAGGACCGCGGAAAAAACGCGAGTTTCGTCAAAGGACCGCGGAAAAAACGCGAATTTCTTCAAAGGATCGTGAAAAAACTAAAGATAATTTCGTCAAAGAATCGCAGAAAAGACGCAAATTTCGTCAAAGGACCGCAGGAAAAAAACGAATTTCGTAAAAGCATAGCGGAAAAAAAACGAATTTCGTAAAAGAATCGCGGAAAAAATTAATTTCATCAAAGGGTCGCGAAAGAAACACTAATTTTGTCAAAGGGACTCGGAAAAAGTGCTAATTTCGTCAAAGGATCGCGCAGGGGTGATTCAGTTCTGTTCCGAAAAAATTAGGCAGTCATTTCCGAAAATTAAAAAAAATCGGTCATGAATCCGAAAATTTGGACATAAACTATATCACGAATTTCGACAAATGTTCTCCGAAAAAGACCACTTTCGTCAAATGATCGCGAAAAAACGGCAAATTTCGTCAAATGATCGCAAAAAACGGCAAATTTCGTCAAAAGATCGCGAAAAAGCGTCAAATTTCGTCAAAAGATCGCGAAAAAAAAAACATAGTGCCAGGAGTGGATCCCCCCTTCTCCCAACTCTGTTGTAACCTTTCAGAAAATGTGCTGTGAATTTGAGATTTTTTTTTTTTTTTTACTCAGAATAAAACTACTGTTTTTAATTCATGTCGTCAAAATAATATAACACGTTATTTTATTAAACATTAATTTGCAGAAAGTTTTTGACCCACTATTTGCGTGGGCGGAAAGTTTTTGGTTTTATACAAGTCTGCCCATGAGTAGTGCAAGTTCTTTTGCTTTAGCTGCCAGTATAGGTCCACTCAAAGGTACATTTCTTGCCAATGCATCCTTTGTTCATAAAAAAAAGAGGGTGCACTAAAAAAGAGGATATCAAATGCATGGGACTATTATACTAGTTCAGAACAATTCTGACAAAAATGAAAGAAAGAAAGTTATTTCAAGGATCTGAAGTCCGTGAGAAAGTAAGAAAAAATGAAAAAATGGAATTCTCGTTAGTTCGAATTAAACGAAGTCAAGAGAAAATGAGTTCGAATAAATGAAAAGTTTTAGCGTTATTAAGCCATTGAAAATTTCGGGACTTCATGTTTAGTTCGAATTAAGCGAAGATTCGATTTATCCGATTTCAAATTAATGAGAGCCGACTGTATATAGATAAGTAGAAATTGTGGCTAAAAGCATGTTATAGGGGATCGCATCTGAATCTTTGCCTCACGCACCAGGGCGCCATATACGCCCTTGCTCCGCCGCTCTGAGTTTAGGGCGCAGCAACGTCCTTCGTAATTTCAAGAACTGACAATTTTGAAATACTACGAGCATGCTTTGTAACTTTAAATCTTCTACATACCATGTTTCACATTCGCATGAAAATTAAGCGAAATAAATAAATCAACCAAGCTACTTGAAAAATGTTTGGTTTGATTCATTTTTACCTATTAAATATTTAAATTTACAGCAGTTTAATAAAATAATTAGTGAACGACCGAATTGTATTGTCTCGATACTGCGGCCATTTTAATAAGAATATTGACCTATATATTTTTGGTTACATGCCCTTTTTTCCATTTTTCATTTTCGGCAAAGTTTCTGACACTAACGTTATTGACTATTTGCAGAAGAAGATGAGTCCACATCCAGAAGACACTGCTAGAAGAAAAACTTTTTCAAAGACGTCTGTTTTTTATTTTTAAATTTCTACCCCTTTAAGCTCCTAACGGTTTCTTTTTTTCGGTAGCCTGGGCAACACCTACTTGACAATACCCCACTTGTACCCACTTGTACAATACCCCCTTTGACCCACTTGTACAATATCAAGTGGGTGTTGGCCTGGGGGCAGACTCAGATTCCCTGTGGGATCAGAGGACTATAGAAAAATGCGCTTAAATAGCCGGAAGTGATAGAATTCACCATGAATATGTCAAAGTCGAAATTAATTACCATCCCACAAGGGAAGCAGATTTGAATTGGGTGGTTCCTGGGATTCGTGATCCTGTTTCTTTTCTCAGTTTTTTCTCATTCAGATATAGAAGAAGCCGATGCCTTCATGCGAAAATTCAGCGCCCTTGAATTCCTTTTTAAACAGAAAGAAGAATCCTTTCTCGAGCTGGCCCCAACCTAGCTATAAAAAATGTAAAAGAGAAAAAAAAACACAGAATATAAAATAATTTTTATCGGTGCTTTTATTGGCGCCCTTTTATCTGTTTGGCGCCCCTCCGGCTCGCGCCCCGTGCGGTGGCACACTTCGCACACGCCTTGGGCCGGCCCTGGTTTCAGATTGGCTAAAATAATTGTATTTTAACATATGTTTTTTTTTGTAAGGATTTGAGACTGTTTTTTTTTTTTCATGATTTCTTTTAACAAAAGATATGTTATTTTTATAAGTTTTTATTTAACTTCAACGATCATATGTATGTTTTTCCAGTCCAAAATTTGTACTCGAATTTTAACACACTTTCAAATGTCCGATCGAGATTAAATTTTACATACTGGCGTAAATCCGACGACAATCTAATATTATTATAATTTTCCGTGGTTAACATTTATACTTATTTTACAGGATAACACAAAAAAAATTCGAATAGATTATCGCTAAGAAGTTTAAGGAAAAGTTTTAGATTAGATAACACAAGACTGCGATGGTTGTGTTTTTTATGTATATTTTTAGCACTGAATCTAAAAATTACCTTAATTTTTAACAAATCATGTCAGGATTTTTCACAAATTATAAATTGTCAAAGTTAAAAAATAACAAAAATAGGATACTAGAAAATAGAGCTGTGTGGCTGTGTTTTTAAAATTTAATAATTGATTTTTACGTACTTTATAGCACTGAATCTGAAAATGACTTTCATTTTTACCCATCACGTTAGAATTTTTTGCAAATCGTAAGTGTCAAAGTTAAAATATAGCGAAAATCTGATACTATAAAACAGATGTAAAACTTCTTTTATTTAATTTAATTTTATTTTATTCAATATTTTTTTTAATTTTTTGGCTTATAGTAGGATTCTTACAGCTAAACAGCTCAGGGATCCGGTGAGGTTGGGGAGGAGGTCAAATTTTAACTTTGAAATTTACAATTTGTGAAAAATCGTGGCATGATGGTTAAAAATGAAGTTCATTTTCTAATTCAACAGTAAAAAATACATAAAAATCAATTATCAAAAGTTAAAAACACAACAATCACATCTATTTCATAGCATCAAATTTTCGTTATTTTTTTTTAAATTTAAAATTTAGTATTTGCAAAAAATCTTTACGTGATGGTAAAAAATGATGGTTATTTACGGATTCAGCGGTACAGAGTGCCTAAAAATCAATTATCAAAAGCTAAAAAACACGACAAAATCCAACTTTTGCAGGCTAGTGTAATCTAATAACATTCTCGCATGTGTATCATTTTGCAAAGAATTAAGGTTTTTAATTTTCATCATTTTATTTAACGAAAATTCTTGGGTTATTTTTTTTTCTTATATGTTTATTACAAATTGTATATTTTACATTAAATATCAGAATGATTAAACATTTCAAATTTATGTTGCAATGTTAATTTTACTCTCAAATATTTTTTTTTTATTCTATCTGACGAAATTATATTTCTGCTAAATTTGGGAATGACCCCTAATTTGCAGCAAAAAATATGCTCCAAATTTAAACAGCTATTACTCGGTCAATTTTAATCATAGAAAAACGGGACTTTTTTATCTTACTTGTCAGTGTAACAGGAAAATTTTACTAAATATAAATTATAGGAACGTGGTACCATATAAAATTTTAAATTTCGTAACTTTTAAGAAATGTTTTTATTAACCCAAATCGCTTTTAATAATACTTCTTTACCTCATTTAAAATTTTTTTTTAATTGGAACTACATGTCTATGACTAACGGTTTAGTAATTAGACATTGGACACCGTTAAGAGTGGATACCCTGTATATATATATATAGGTTAATAATAAATATGTCATTTTTTAATTTCAAAGATTTTAAATAGGGGAGGGTAGTACACAGTGAGACGAAAATTATTATTACTTAACGAATGACGGTAATTTTTATTCTTAAAAAAAAACATTTTGCTACAACTTTAAGCTACACAAATATGCTACATATTAATGTTTAAATAGTTTTAAAAAAGTTATTTATAGAAGCACAGAAGCAGCATAACGGAGTATCGGAAATCGTCTCACTGTGTATCACAAGTGGTACTCAGTGAGACAATGTATATATTCTCAGAAATTATACATTTTTACACTCTAGCAATAATTTTCTGCAATTTATAATTTCTAATTAATATTTCTAGATTTTCAAAATATTAAAAGTATGAGCTTCGGTTGGACAATGGCAGACATTGGGCATGCATGCAAATTTTCAGCCTCTTACGTTTAGTAGATTTCCCTAGCCATCGCACGCCCACACACTAGAGATAGGCAACATCATTCCTTTTAAGGAATCGTTCACCGAAAGGAACGAGTTCTTTGGAGTCGTTCCTTTTGGAATCGTTCCGAAAAAAGGAACGATTCCGAGAAAAAGGAGCGATTCCGAAAAAAAAAGGAACGAATCCGAGAAAAAAGGAGCGAATCCAAGAAAAAAGGAACGACTTTGAAAAATAAAAGATTCCAAGGGAAAAAAAATCACTTCCGAGATAAAGAGAACCACATGCAATCCATAATATTTATTACTAATTTATTTTCTTATGTATCCATCCATTTTCTTACGCATCCATTCGCCTTAATTTTGTAATGTTTTGGACAGATGATTTGGTTTTTAAGAGTTCATTTCATTGATCAGTGTGTGCAATTAATTTGCAGTTATTTCTTACTTTCTGATATATGGCATTAAGCATAATTCCTCTTGAAAATTTACCCCTGGTTCCTGGTTGACCTTTCATTTACCGCTGTAGTTTATCCAGGCAATTTTACTGTAGCTTCGGTTTTGGCGATAAGGGCGGCGCGGCGGTCTATTCGATTTTCAGTGTAATCATTGGTTTCTCTTGAAAATATGTCGTCAAACGGCCGTCCATTTATATTATTATTTTATACTTTACTCCCAACGATGTCCAATGGCTAATTCCTAAACCGTTAGCCATAGACCTATAGTTCCAATTACAAAAAATGTTTTAAATAAGGTAAAAAATATTCTGAAAATCGTTTGGATCAATAAAAATATTTCTAAAAAAGTTACGAAATTTAATTTTTTATACGGTCCCCCGGCCCTATAAGTGATATTTAGTAAAAATTTCCTGTTTCCTTAAAAGAAAGACAAAAAAGTCCCATTCATCTAACACAAAAATTGACGAAGTTATACGAAACTTTGAAATGCAAGACTTATGCCACTTTTCTGCATCTGAATACACATGAGTTCAGCCATGCTTCTAGTGGTCGTCAACAAAGTGCTTAAGGGGTCTCAGGACTCTTAAAGCTTTAAAATTTTCGAAATTTTAATTTTTTTACATGTTAAACTTCTATCTTTTCTGAATATTTTGATATAATTGTTTCCTTGAAATTCCTATTAGAACTGAAGTTATGGCTTTTACATTTATACACGTTCAATAGCTGAAGCGTCGTTTCGGAAACTTTGAAGCCGTTTTTCTCTAAATGACGTTTTTGGGCATAACGCGCACAATATCTCAAAAACTTATCAATATTTTTTCATGAAATTTTCAAAACGTATGTTTCATGTCAGTCTGTATAAACTGAACCTAAAATTTCCTTTTTATTGTTCAAAACAATATTTTTATAGGTGATTATACTGATGAAATTTTCTTAATTTTGCTTTAGCTAAATACAACTTTGTATTAAAAATATAAAAAAGCGTTAAATACAAATATATTTAGGTTCAGGGTAATTACTATAATTTGAAGTATAAGTAGGTACCAAAATTTTCATCCTAGTTGCAACACTTATTTTGTAATCGTGCGCGTAAGCTGTTATGCCGATTTTTTGCTCGAAAAATGTCTAATAGTTTGGAGCCCCCTGTAAATGCTAATTCTGCATCTTATATTTTTTTAAATACATGAAATGATAGAACATACTTGTATATTTTATTCCAATTAAAATTGTGTCATAAAATCAAATATATTTTAAGATATTAAATGTTGAAAATGGTCTTTTTTTTTTTCATTTTTTCCAATTTTAAGAGTCCTGAGACCACTTACTATTTGATGGATTTATTTCATGTATATCTGCGCTTTGAAAGAAATCATATTACAACAGATTTTTGTAAGGATTTGAAGTTGCTTCTTTTCATGATTTTTTTTTAACAAAATTTATGCTATTTTTATAAGTTTTATTTAACCCATTAACTGCCAAAACTATAAAATTGGAATTTTCAAATTTCTTGTTGAAAGTCGCTTGTCACCACAAATTCAGAAAGGTAATTTTCGCTTTATTATAATATCAAAATTTCTGCCAATAAATAAGGCAATTTTTTAAATTCTAAAATAGTAGTGACAAATTAATTAATTTAAGCATGAGCAATTATTCTGACCGTTGCGTGAGCGCAACACCAGCGGGTAATAGGTTTACTTGAAACGATCGTATTCACTTGTAATCGTAAACCGTACTTGATCGTAATCGTTCCAGTTCAAAATTTGTACTCGAAATTCAACTCAATTTAAAATATCCGATCGATGTTAAATTTTACATATTGACGTAAATCCGATGACAATGTAATATTATTATGATTTTCAGTGCCTACCTTGTACTTATTTTACAGGATAAAGCAAAAAATTTCGGATAGATTACTGCCAACAAGTTTACGAAAAAGTTTTAGATTAGATAACACAAGACTCCGATGGTTGTTTCATTTAATTTTTAAAATTGATTTTTATGTATTTTTTAACGCTGAATCCGAAAATTACCTTCATTTTTAACCATCATGTCAGGATTTTTCGCAAATAGTAAATTTCAAAATTGAAAAAATAGCTGATACTATAAAATAGAGTCGATGGCTGTTTTTTTAACATTTACGATTGATTTGTATGTGCTTTTTAGCACTGAATGTGAAAATTACCTTCATATTTAACCATCATGTTAGGCATTTTTGCGAATGGTAAATTTCAAAGTTAAAAAATAGCGAAAATCTGATACTATAAAATGGATGTAAAATTTTATTTTATTTTATTTTATTTTATTCAACAATTTATTCAATTTTTGGCTTATACTGGGATTCTTACAGCTAAACATCTCGGGGATCCGATGATGTGAAAGTGGAAGAGGTTCAATTAAAACTTTGAACTTTTAAACTTTGAAATTTACAATTTGCGTAAAATCCTGACGTGATGGTTAAAAATGAAGGCCATTTTCGGATTCAATAGTGAAAAATACATAAAAATCAATTATCAAAAGTTAAAAAAATAACAATCACATCTATTTTATACTATCAGATTTTCGTTAATTTTTCACTTTTTAGCTTTCAAATATACGATTTGCAAAAAATCTGTACTTTGTG
Source organism: Maratus speciosus (assembly GCA_963932465.1). Taxonomy (NCBI): domain Eukaryota; kingdom Metazoa; phylum Arthropoda; class Arachnida; order Araneae; family Salticidae; genus Maratus; species Maratus speciosus. The sequence goes on from OZ010787.1 coordinate 145,832,898, forward strand.
ATAAAAAATGAAGGCCATTTTTGGATTCAGTGCTGCAAAATACATAAGAACTAATTATCAAAAGCTAAAACACATGACACAACACAAATTTGCAGCCTAGCGTAATCTAATAACATTTCAAAATATGTGTCATTTTGTAAAGATTTGAGGCTGTTGCTTTTCAACATTTTATTTAACGAAAGTTCTATTATTTTTTTCTGTTATATGTTTAGTACAAGCTGTATATGCTGCATTAATATTTCAGAATGATTATAGATTTCAAATTTATAATGCAATGTTAATTTTACTGTCAGCTATTTTTTTTTTATATATCTGACGATTATTTATATTTCCAGTAAATTTGTAAATGACCCCTATTTCGCAGCAAAAAATATGCTCCAACTTTAAACAGCTATTACTTCGGTCAGTTTTAATCGTAGAATAATAGGACTTTTTTTTGTCTTACTTGTAAGTGTAATAGGAAAATTTTACTAAATATAACTTGAAGGACCTGGGGACCGTATAAAAAATTAAATTTCGTAATTTTTCAAGAAATGATTTTATTGACCCAAATCACTTTTAAAATACTTCTTTACCCCATTTAAAACACTTTTGTAAGTGGAACTATATGGCTATGACTAACGGTTTAGGAATTAGCCATTGAACATCGTTAGTGGACATCCTGTACAGGAAATTTTATTATTGTTCTGATATTTGTCACCAGGGTCTAGGAATTTTTAGTTTCATAGATTCCTCTTCTTAATCTACCTCTAGGTAATCTTAATTTCATTTTTCATTCTGAATCTCATTTTTCATTTGGATGGCCCTTCTGGTTTGAATATGTAATTTGTTAAATAGGCCAGGCAATAGGGAATTTTACCTAGCAAAATTAATGCTAGTTCTGGAAATCGGCTTACTTTATGTTTTTTTGGGTCGCTGAATCCGAATTTGTAACTTCCCTCCAAAATTTCCCCCGGCAACCCCCCCCCCCAAAAAAAAAAAAAAAAAAAATGTAAGAAGCCCCCAAAAACGGTTTTTATTAAAAAAATCAATTTTTTTATTGTTTTAGGGGAAAAGTATCTAGAAATTCAGAAAGTAGACAAAATTTGCAACAAATTAGATGCCTGACATTATGACTTAGGATGAAGGGGAAGGGGGATATGCGTCGGAACATGCGCGCGGTGCTGCGTGGACTAAGTTGCACAATTCCACTTAACCTCTCACACGTTTACATTCCCATCTCCCCTCCGAACTTTCCTTATAAGGTTTACTTTAAGTTTTTCGGGTCGCTGAATCCGAATTTTTAAGTTACCCCCAAAATTCCCCCCCCCCCCAAATAGTTGTTATTAACTTAAATTTCTTATTGTTTTAGGGGAAAAGCAGTACGAAATTCAGAAACTAGACAAAATTTGCAACAAATAGGATATATGACATTATGACGTAGGATAAACGGGGGGAGAGGGGCCTGCCTCAGAACATTCCTCGCGTGCTTTTCTCAAAAACCAATTAAAAAAAAAAAAAATCAATTTTTTGGGGTGTTGCCGGCTGAAATTTTGGTGGGAAGTTACAAATTCGGATTCAACGACCCAAAAAACATAAAGTGAGTTGAAATCCAGAACTAGTATTAATTTTTCCAGGTAAAATCCCCTATTGCCTGGACTTCATAACTTAGTGCACGTAGCGCCGCAGTGCATGTTCAGAGGCAGCCCTCCCCTCCCCGTTCATCCTACGTCATAATGTCATATATGCTATTTGTTGCAAATTTTGTCTATTTTCTGAATTTCGTAATGCTTTTCCCCTAAAACAAAAAGAAATTTAAGTTAAAAACAACTATTGGGGGGGGGGGGGAATCGGGGGGGGAAATTTTGGGGGGAAGTTAAAAATTCGGATTCAGCAACCCAAAAAACTTAAAGTAAACCTTATAGAGAATGTTCGTAGGGGAGATGGGAGGACGAATGTAAACGGATAGTGGTTAAGTGGAATTGCGCAACTTAGTTCACGCAGCACCGCGCGCATGTTCCGAGGCAGATCCCTCCTTCCCCTTCATCCTAAGTCATAATGTCATAGATCTAATTTGTTGCAAATTTTGTCTACTTTCTGAATTTCTAGATACTTTTTCCCTAAAACAATAAAAAAAAATTGAATTTTTTAATAAAAATCTTTTTTGGGAGGCATTTTACCAAAATTTGGGGGGGCGGGTTACCGGGAGAAATTTTGGTGGGAAGTTAAAAATTCGGTTTCAGCGACCTAAAAAACATATAGAAAGCCTTTTTCTAGAACTACCATGAAATTTGCTAGGTAGAGCCCTTATACGGTCTCTATTGCCTGGGCTAAAAACAGATTGCATTTTTGTTCGTTTTGTTCTAGTGTAAGTACTTTCAATAACTTTATCCCCTTTATCGTCTTTCTCCCCAATCCCCGAACTTTACGCACAGAGGATATTTCGCATAATTTATCAACATTATTATCACTGCCTTCTGGATCTGGTTCAGAAGTGGAAGCACTAGGCCAATGACTGGTGTTATCTCTTCACAGATGTAATTTTTCCTCCAACACATCATGGATGCTTCCTTGTAAGATGCCACATTAAATTTGTAGTTCTACCACCTTTATAAGACATTTTCGTAAAACAGAAATCACAAGTAGCGATACTTTCATCTTTAGATAATTTAAAATACTTTCAAGTTTCACTTTTCTTTCTTTTCCATTGCAAACAAGAAAGAAAAAATCATGCGTCAAGCATCGATTATAAAACACTTTCCAACACGTTCAAAATAATGTAAAAAAAATTTATCCCATGGTAAACATCATTAACATATATCAATTGCATGGGAATCCGAGTAAATTTACGTCAGTTAGGTATATCACACACTGAGACGGCAGAGCGTTATGAAGCGCAACATGAAGTGCAAAAACCGGTCAAAACAAAGAACGAAGTTGTTTCAAACCAGTTTTTCTAGCGAATTCAAGCGACATGTCTTATGTGTCGCTTTAGTGTGTGACTTGCCTTAGAGCGTGAACAGACGGACTGAAGGACAGACAAACCGCATTCATAAACACTAACCTTGTTGGAAAGTGTTAAAAAGTAAAGCACATTTTTGGACACAGTCCTTCCTGAGTGACTGATGTATGCCTTGTCTTATACCCTAACATCGCTATTCGTGAACTGCTGTTAACTACGTAGAATTTCAATAAACTTAGAACTCTTTTTGAATCTCCAATTTCACGAGAACCTACAGGAGTTTCTCTAATTTCACACCCTCATTCGCCGTCAACCTCTCTCCACTTATATCATACTGAACCTCAGTTCGGTGTGAGTGAATTACGATGCTAATATGTTTGTTTGGATTGGGATCTTTGGAATGTCATAACTCATGAAGTCATGGAACACTTGTGTTACACGAAAGGGTAAAAGTTCCTTCAGATGATTTGTAAACAGATTCATTAGCAGTATGGCTAGTGATATAGGGGAGACTAGGGACGGTTGACCATACGGGAGGATTGACCCACCCATCAGTTTTCATATTTAAAAGAATTTCAGAGTTTTATCATTAGGTGTCAACAAAAACCACCGGAATGCTCACTCAACAGTCGTTGTTTCATACAGATATTCAAAATAGGTGTCGAAAAAAATCACTTGTGAGGGTTTTTAACCTAAAAGTTGTGTTTTTTAGAAATATTTGGTAAGCTTTTTTCAGATAAAATATATCATAGAAATTTAAGTAATTAGGTTTTAAGTAATGCAGAAATATCGAGCTTTCATTCAAGGCATAAAGATTGTACAGTAACTTAGGCTTAACATAACAATGTGCTATCCTTTAAAAAAAGACTATGTGGGGAGGCTTGACCAGATGAAAACTTTTTATTATACACTACGCCTAATGAAAGATTAATGGTTATGTATAAATATATATATATAAATTTATTCTGCAAAGCCACGGTAAACTAGGGTGATGGAAAAGAAAATGTTTAGATTAAAGAAAGCTATGAAAAATCGCTACAGTATCCACTGCAAGAAAAAATTTAATGAGATATAAATGGGAAAGTTGATAGGAACTTTTTCCATTTAAATATTACTTAAATAGGTAAATAGAAACAGTGTAAAAGACTAGAAAATATGAAAGCAGCAGTCTTGACATTTTCAGGGGCAGTGGCATGCTTCTGAAACCACTTAATTTTAATTCCCAAACACCACATTGGCACCAGAAATTTGCTAAAATTTTTTCCAATTAATATTTATGTGAAATATACCCCTTTTCTTATTTCCAAATAAATGTCTTCGTAAATTGCGGTGCCAGTCATTTATTTCAACATTTTAGTACTGAAAGTGCTTTGCCACTGAAAGGGATAAAGAAGATAATGATCAGTTAATTACACATACGGCGGTAAAAGAACATAGAATTGATCGAAAAACTTTTGGAAGGTATGTAGACAAATTTCACCAGCATGAATACAGTGAGATGAAGCCAAACTATGTGACAATTAGAGTTGTCAAGTCGGGTATCACAAAAAGCAGGAAAAGGAGACAAAAAAGAGCGGGACTGTGGCTATAAATTCCGGACATAATTATCCATGAAAACGGAACCTGTCTCTAAAGGAATACTGTCTTAAATGTTAAAATTTCATTTTCCCTGCTGTGCAATTATACCTGCTCAGACAAAATTCTGCTTAAAACAAAATTTTTCTCCTCTAATTTGCAATTGCGTCAAAAAGGGTTTCTTTAAGCATCATATTTTCAAAAATGTTTTAATAATAACTAAAGCATGTAGCATAACGTTTTATTGCCTTTTTTTTTAAACAGACTTTATTTCTCTTCACAAATATTTCAATATAAAACAAAGTGGGTCAAGCCTCCCATATAGTGGGTCAACCCTGTCATATGTGGGGAGCCTTGACCCATTATTTGCTCATGGTTAAAATCGATCATTTTTCAAATTTCTTACATATTACACTTATGTAGCAATTTTATTTTGATAACTGATTGTATAACGAATAAAATGATATATAAAACTTTATTCTACAATCAATATTTAAAAAATTAAAAATATTTTTGTAAAAAGTGGGTCAACTCTCCCTAGTCTCCCCTATATTATATATATTAATATTATAATATATATATATATATTATTAGTATGTAGTATGTAATATGTAGATTTTAGCCGATATCTACTTATATATGTATGAGGAACAAATTGATATAAATGAGGATATGAAGTGCTTTCGTTACATTGATGACGTTTTAATAGTCAGATGCAATGATGTGAAAAAAGAAAAATTTGATTGCTATCCTAGAGGTTTAAATTTGAAATTGGAGTCAAAAAGTAAAAACATGGTCAACTATTTAGACATTAATATCGAGATAAAAAATGGTGAGATAAAAACAGATATATATGATAAACGAAAAAGCTTTAACTTTGAAACTATAAAAATCTTAAATTTTGGATCAAATGTGCATATCTCAATATATAGAAATATTTTTATTAACGGCTTAAACCGTATAGATAGATTGACATCAAATACTGGGAAAAAAATTGAAGAACTTTACAATTGGTATATTCTGGCATTGCACCATGGCTATCCTGAGAGATTTTTGAAGAGTCTGCTACGAAATTTCGTAAAGTGTAAGACTTATCGCAGAGATTTAGAGGTAATGTGGATGCGAAGAGAGGAGTAACCGTGGCTTTGACTGTTCAGGGTTTGCGTGCACGATTGTTTGGGGTTTCATGTTCAGTTGTTGGTTTTCGATGGGTCTAGGCAGCTCATTCGATTTGTTAGTTTTTTCTTTTTGGTCTTGACAGGTTGTTTGGGGAGCGTTGTGCACATAAAAACTGGTTTTAACCCCGCAGTTGCATGTCGCAAGTGCATGCCGGACTGCCTCCATGGATCCAATTTCTTCTGGTTTTAGTTTGAATGTTTTTAAAGTTTGCCGTTTTTAAAGTATGTTGTTTTTAAAGTATGTTGTTTTTAAAGTATGTTGTTTTTAAAGTTAGTTGTTTTTAGTTATCTTGTAGTTGTCATTTGGTTTAGTTTATTTATTGTTGGATCAGTTCCGTAGTTTCGAATTTTTGGTTTGGTTTTTGGATATTTTTGATCTGTGAAGTAAGATGGCGAGTCTACTGCTTTTGCGGGTCATGTTAAGTATATATTTTGGCGACAGTTATGAGTTGGTTGGATTTGAGTATAGGCGAATCATCGGGCATGTGTCGGGTTTACTTGTACTTAGTATATATGATTTTGGGAGCTTCGGTTCGTAATGATTGTTCGTGTAAAATTTAATAATTGTTTTTGTGTTGTAAGTTATATATGTTATGTTTATAGTTGTTTAAAATGTTTATTTTTATCTTGTATTTTTGGCCTGCTTTAGTTGTCTCCCTTGTTGCAATTTGTAGATTTGGAGTGGACATTTTGGTGGAAATGGCGCTGTACGGTAAAATGGCTATTGTATTGTTTGATATAAAGCGTATGTTTGTAGGTAATGGGTGTGAAGTTTCATGGTTAAAAACATTTTTTTCACGAATTTAAAAACATTATGAAAATGAAAAATATAAATGAAAATGGTACCGGCAAGATATGGTTTTATAAAAAAGACCGTAGTGCCCGGTCGGCTCCCAATTGTATGGTAGGGGGTGGATCGTTAGACTGCGACCATGACTTAGGCTATAAAGTTGGTTATAGTGGCGAAGAGTGTAATGATGATTGTTGTTGCTACGCGGAGACACGAAGTAAGGTTAATGTTTATATAAATAAAAAAATAAATAAAAATTTTAAGATAGGTGAAAAATATATTAAAAAAATGTATGTTGAATTGTTCTTTGAAAAATGATAGTGCCAATTACACTGACTATGGAAGTTTGAGATATAGAACAAGGATTTTCTATAACAGTAACGTGGCCCAATATTTAAAAAAATTAAAAAATGGTGGTAGAGGTGAGAAGAACATAGTCAAATATAAAACCAAATGTTTTTATAACAAAAAACTAAAGGGTGAAGATGGTCTGGGCGAACTGAATTTAAAAACTTGTACAGATAAACGTTGTAAAGTGTGTGTATGTGCCGGGGGTTTAGTAGAGGTTAATGATAATGGAGAGTATTTAAAATTCTGCAAGGTTTATAACTGTGTCTACAGACTGAGATGTAGAGTTTGTAATATGTCGTACATAGGACAAACATCAACTCCTTTGAATATAAGAATTAACAACCATAAGAACGACATAAGAAAACAAAAAAGTGGTAAGGAGGAACAAGAAATTGAGATTACACATTTTGATAGGCATGGAATTAATAATATTGAGATTTCTATTTTGAAAATTGTTCCTAATAAAACTGAAAGATTAATCAGTGAAAGAAATATGATGGTAAAGTATGGTACGGTATACCCATATGGAATGAATGTAAAGTTCGATCAAAGTAATGTAATAAGGAATTTTAGAGAAAAATTATTGGATGTCTCAATCTATGAAAGGACAAAACATATAATGGATTATGACAGGGATAAAAATCATAGGACAAATGTTGAATTAAAGAAATTAAAATGTTGCAAGGATGTCGAAAACGTTATCGAAAATTACAACTCAAACGATAACGAATCAGTAATTAAAAACATTATATTTAATGTCAAAAAGAAAATGATACCAGAACTTTTGAGGAATTTGCATAAAAAAACGGGTAACAACAATATTGACATGGGTCTAGATCTATTGAGATTTAGAATAAGAAAACAAAATTTAGATAGTTATGTAAAGAGCATGTATAAAAAAGATGCCGAAAATAACAAAATATACTGTGTCTTGGATTACATGAGGTCACATCTAAAAGGTGTTAACATTAATAAAGTTTTAAATAAGTATAATAGACTGCTGCCGGATAAAAATATAGAGATTTTTAAGGCTTTTAAATATGTTAAACCGATGGGCAGACTCATATATAATTATAACGACTATGCAAAGGATTTGAAAAAAGTATCGATAATAGTGTTTGCTATTGTCACGAAGTGAAATTCAACGAATATATAAATCCAACATACGGACACGTATTAACGGGTAGTTTGGATATTGTACATAATAAGAATTTGAGTGAAATCATGAAATACGGAACGAGTTACAGGATTAAGAGAGTATTAACAAGAAATATGGCAAAAAAACGCTTGAATATGAACTTAGATATTTTTATTCAAAAATTAGTTTATAAATACAATTTGCCAGCTAGCGTTTTCGAGGAATGGAAGTATCATATTTTAAAAGATTTCTGTAGAAATTTTGAGAGTAACTCTGAGGGGGTTTCGGTAAAGTATTATAAGGATTTGAAAGAATCTATAACAGAATTGCAGAATAAATTTATAATTACGTATATAGATAAAGCTAACAAAAATTACGCAATTATTTGTAAAACATTATATGGTAAATTACTTAGGGAGGCTTATGGTAATGAAATAAACTATGAAATTGTCAAATCAAATAAACAAGTTATTAGTAATAGAGTAAAAGCATATTATAAAAAAATTAAAATATAGCAAAATAGTACTAGCTTTCCATATTTGGTAATGGTTCCAAAGTTTCATAAAGATCCAGTTGCTTTTAGAGCTATTACATGTGGTTTCGGTTCATATTTGGAAAATTGTAATAAAAAATTGTTGAAATTATTAAAAGAGATTTTTGATGAAGTATTGAAAGATAAACCGGCTTGTATAATAAAAAACAGCTTTGAGTTAATTAAACATTTAAATCTAATGAAAAACATTTCAAGTTTAACAGCGTATGATTTTGAAGATTTGTATAATAGTATAGATTTGGACAATCTTAAAATAAAAATTATGGAGTTTTTTAGTAAATATAATTCCTCAACTATCGGACAGGAATGGTTTACTAATTTGTTTAACTTTGTAGTGAGTGAGAACTACTTATATGACGGGAAAATTGTTTACAAACAAGTTAGAGGTATTCCAATGGGGGGATGTTGTAGATCGATTTTAGCCGATATCTACTTATATATGTATGAGGAACAAATTGATATAAATGAGGATATGAAGTGCTTTCGTTACATTGATGACGTTTTAATAGTCAGATGCAATGATGTGAAAAATGAAAAATTTGATTGCTATCCTAGAGGTTTAAATTTGAAATTGGAGTCAAAAAGTAAAAACATGGTCAACTATTTAGACATTAATATCGAGATAAAAAATGGTGAGATAAAAACAGATATATATGATAAACGAAAAAGCTTTAACTTTGAAACTATAAAAATCTTAAATTTTGGATCAAATGTGCATATCTCAATATATAGAAATATTTTTATTAACGGGTTAAATCGTATAGACAGATTGACATCAAATACTGGGAAAAAAATTGAAAAACTTTACAATTGGTATATTCTGGCATTGCACCATGGCTATCCTGAGAGATTTTTGAAGAGTCTGCTACGAAATTTCGTAAAGTGTAAGACTTATCGCAGAGATTTAGAGGTAATGTGGATGCGAAGAGAGGAGTAACCGTGGCTTTGACTGTTCAAGGTTTGCGTGCACGATTGTTTGGGGTTTCATGTTCAGTTGTTGGTTTTCGATGGGTCTAGGCAGCTCATTCGATTTGTTAGTTTTTTTCTTTTTGGTCTTGACAGGTTGTTTGGGGAGCGTTGTGCACATAAAAACTGGTTTTAACCCCGCAGTTGCATGTCGCAAGTGCATGCCGGCCTGTCTCCATGGATCCAATTTCTTCTGGTTTTAGTTTGAATGTTTTTAAAGTTTACCGTTTTTAAAGTATGTTGTTTTTAAAGTTAGTTGTTTTTAGTTATCTTGTAGTTGTCATTTGGTTTAGTTTATTTATTGTTGGATCAGTTCCGTAGTTTCGAATTTTTGGTTTGGTTTTTGGATATATATATATATATATATATATATATATATATATATATATTATTTTCTACATATATAGTACATATTATCTCCGCCAAAAGATATAGTGATTCACTAAATTTCAAAGTTCTATTTCTTTAAATTCGAAATTTCCAAAATTTTTAACTGAAAAACGGCTGAATGGTTTAATTAAAGTAAACAAATTAAAAGTATGTCCATTATTATTAGAGAGTGTACTATTATGTCAAGAAATATCCTTTTGTTAACATCCTTTTGACGATGTTTCGGGCGTTGAAAGAAAGACATCTGTTGTAAACTTGTTATAGATAATACCAACCTTAATTTTTTGAGAATTTGACTATTTTTTATTTGGAGTTAAATTTTTATTTTTATAGTTAAACTATAAACTATTTAAAATAAATAAAACATTTTGTTAAATTCGAACTTTTCAGAAAACTTTATGCAATAAAAATAAATAAATAAATAAATAAATAAATAAATAAATAAATAAATAAATAAATGTTCTAAGTGAAAAGAATAACAATAAGAAAGGAAAATACATAAAATTTAGTATCCTATTTCCAGTAAGTTTTACCTCAATAAAAACGGAAGTTTGGTATTAGGCTTGAAACACTAAATTTAGTTTGACATGAAGGGGGCTTCGCTCGGATCGAAATTAAACTCAGATATCTATTATCCATCACCACAGTAACAGGCATTAAACGTGGTATAGATTTCGCAATTTGCGAGTATGAATCCCAATCGAGAAATCGGAATTATTATAAGAAATTATTGCGATAAATGATTTTTTTTCTTTTATTTTACGTTGAATTAGTCACAGTTATTTAAATTCTAATTCTTTAGCAAGAAATAGAAATAAAATAACAAATGAGAAAACTGTACAAAATCACAACTTGCATTCTTTGGAAACCAATAATTAAATTCGTAGTAAAACTTTTTTACTGCAACATTAACCTTGCGCATACCAGACCGGTGCAACAAACCCGTTAGTTACATTCAAATTGATTTTTCATATTTAAAAAAAATATTGAAAAATTTTAAAATATGGGACTTTTTCTGGAATGTCCTACTCAAATGAATACAACATCACAGAAAAAAAATCACATATTTACAGAAATTTCAGTTTAAAAAAAAGAGAGAAATGTACCTTTGGGGCCATTGAATCCCTCTGGTAGGCGAAGGGTTAACGTAAATCTATTAAACAGAAACAAGCATAAAATATGCAGCTTTACATGTGTGTCGGAATGTTGGAGAAAGTCGATAATCTATATGTAGCACGTGATTTTTCTTTCTCGTTTTATACTCAAAACGGCCATTAAGAGAGCGAACCGCTGTTAAATTATTTGAATCCCACCCAGTAATGTTACTGCTACATTATTATTATTATTAGACATTATGTTTTCTGAAATATTCATTATTTTAAGAAAGAAAGAAACGTTTTACAAAAATTCCTTGTTCGAACAGATTTTACTCTATGTAATAAACCTCAAAGTAAGTTGATTAAAACAACAATCTTCGACAGTTTCGAGATTTTTTTAATCATCTTCTTCAGGAGAGAAAAACAAGACGACAGAGTGTGGAAATAAAGTGATACTCGAGCGCTCATAGCTGGTCATATTTTTCTTTTGACAAAGATGATTCTCAAATTGAAATTATGCTTGAGGAAAAACATGAAACAGTTAAATATACATGAAAGTGGGTAATTCTACAATTATTAAAATAATTGAAAATCAGCTATGATTATCCTATTAAAATGCAATTTTTATGGCATAATGATGTATTACTTATATTATTCAAAACAGTTTCTAATGAGATTTAAAAAAATATTTTTCCCTATTATTTAAATAAGCATTTTCTTTGTTTTTCTTAAGGCTATTCTTAAGTGATCTGCTCAACAAGCGCAAAATGTTTTGACAAATTTACAAATTCATTTTTTGACAGAAAGATATAAAATTGGAAGGTTTGACCATGGAAGCGATTTGGAATCGAATTGTATTTTCCATTTTTTGATCAATAAATTACCTATTGAGTTATAAGCGATTTTGATCACGTTACAAACACGTTTTCACCCATTTTTGAGCGATTATGCCTCTTTCGCGCGGAAATTCGGTTCAAAACACCCTCTTTGACACTATTTTCTGAAAGATCTATTGCGTTTGCAAAAAAAAAAAAAAAAAAAAAAAAAAAAAAAAAAAACAGAAAAGAAAATATACGGAAAAAACAGCTCGATTACATACTTTCTGAACAACAACACCTACTCGTTTCATGCATTTCCGAATAAAAATAAATTAAAATTTTTGTCACAAAGTTACCCATTTGGATTAGAGAACAGCCTTAAGAATTCATTTAGAAAAAATTCATTTCGTATGATATATTTACAAATTATAAAAAGTATTAGTGTATTTAAGTACACATGGTGTTCCATTACCTTCGGGGTCCAGGCACTCAATCGGTAAAGCACGTAAAGGTTCTGGGTTCGAATCCCATCTCGGGCACTTTTTCATTCAGGTGGAAAAAATCCAATTCGTATAAAATATATTTTTTTTAAATTATTTCTTTCATATTAATTTAGCACAAGAAGATCCAATAGTAAAGTAATTAAGTAACAGATGATAAGTAAATAATTTATAATAGACAATATTTTAATTGAAGTAAAATAATATACTTCTATTCATCTAAACATAAAATTTAAGAGAATATAATACGCAGTTGTAGTTTATTAAACGCCCTCCTCCGCCCCGCACTTAAATTTCTTTTTTCTTTGTTTCTTTTCGGAGTTTTTTTGGAGGGGGGGGGGGGGGGCATACACATTGGAAGGATATTTTGGCAATACATTCAGCTTTAATAAAATCAAAATCTGTTATTTTAAAATAAAATAGCGTATTTTAATTTATTAAAACCGGCCAGTCTACAAGAACAAGAACCGATTCCCAAGGAATTGTTCCTTTTCGGAGTCGTTACATTTCAGACCGACTCCCAGGAATCGGTCCTTTTCGGAATCGTTCCAAAAATGACCGATTCCGAAGAATCGTTCCGAATATGACCGATTCCTCGGAGTCGTTCCTTTTCGGAATCGTTCCGAAAAGGAACGATTCCTTTTTACAGACTGGAATCGTTCCTTCAGTTTCACTGCCGAAATCGTTCCTCAACAAATGACACATCTCTACCACACACACACACAGAAAGACAGAGAGAGAGAAAAACCTTCTTTTATTAATAAATAACTTTTTCGAACATCAGAACCATATAGTAGGTACCCTATAACACAAATTTCACTGTGTACCACAAATGCGTGTCTCACTGTGTACTTTCGTTACGTTGAAAGAAAATGGATGCCACATCTGTTACATCAATTTTATCGCTTTAAAAAAATTATGTCGTTTTGTCGAAATAGTCTATTTTTAGATATAGCTAGGTTTGGTTAAGTAAATATATGTCAGTAGTAGGAAATGGAGAGTTCTACAGCCACAGGATCGAAGATCTGTGCAATGTGCATTCAGTGCGAAATCGATAATCATACTCATCTTTCTCTCAATCATAGCAATTATTAATATCATGTTGCTGTTCAGTTTAACGCTTTGCTAGAATTGTGTATGCATATATCAAGAATTAAGGTTAAAACGGTTTAGTTTACAAACACTTGTTTATTTTTTGGCATTTTCTTGTTTTCTCTATAATTTTCTAGAAAGACGTGTACACGAATAAGTTTTTATTAAATTTACATATTTTCCACGTTATTTAAAATACGTGTTAAAAAACATACGTGTCTTAGTAAGTGTATGTGTCAGTAAGCATATATATATCTCTCTAGATATACGTTTGTACGAATCTAAACTTATGTATGTGTTTTAAAATTTATGCATTAAGATATAAATGTTTAATTAAAAGCGCACATCCATGTTTACACGTATCTATATCCATAAAGTTAAATGTTCATATATAGGTTCTTGTGCAAAATATATATGTATAAAGTTTACTTGTTAAAAAAAAAAAATTACAAAATTTTTTACAGAGGTAATAATAATAAAAAGTCCTTCCGGCCAGTGCCGGGAGGAAGAGGTAGCTTTCATATTCCTTATTTTTAAAAAGCCAACTTATATTATTCAAACACACGAAGCTCAATTAAGTGGAAACCGAATGTAGGAGATTCAATACTAATTTTTATCAATACTAAATCATTATGAATGAGAATTTCGCGAAATTAGTCAGCTTTATCCAAGCTGCTTTTATTTAAAGTCACTTATATTTGGCTGCCAAATTCGGCGATTTCTTAAAGTGCCTGCCATTTTAAGACAACATGGTAGATGCGGCTAACCAGTGAACTTGGTCGAGACCTTAGTAATTTCTGTGCACATGCTCACTCATATAAGAATCGGTTGATATATACGAGTGCTGTCGCAGGCAAAAAATCAGATTTTTCAAAATGTCACCCACTTTAGAAATTGAAACTGCTATATCTGAGTCATTTTTTAAGATAAAGACAAACAAAAAATGCTCCTGAATCATTATATCAAGGTCAAATACTTAAGAAAGAAACCTTTTTCAATTTCTAATTTTTTTGCACCTCACTTTAAATATAATTTTTTTTAATTTAATGGCCGCCATTTTGAAACAAGATTGCTGATGAAGCTGGCCAGCGAACTTGGTCGAGATATTGATGAAAACTATCCACATGCCTTCTTCCATCGAAATAGGCGAATACGTGTGGTATCGCGTGACAAATACAAGATCGTTTCAAAGTGTTAGCCATGATAGAAATTCAAGGTGCTATAATTCAACCACTTCTTAATATATAAACAAAAGAACAAATTTTCAGAAACAAAAACTGCTCCAGAATCTTTGTATCAAGGCCAAACACACAAAAAAAATCTTTTTCATTTTCCAATTTTTTAATACCTCATATTAAAATTTAAATTACATTTTTTTTTTTTTAAATGGCAACCCTTTTGAAACAAGATGGCGAATGAAGTTGGCCAACGAACTCGGTCGAGACATTAGTATGTACTATGTACAGACCAAGTTACATTCAAATCGGTTCATAAATACGCCTGTTATCGTGCGACAAAAATCAGGTCGTTTCAAAATGTCAGCCACAATAGAAATTCAAAATGTTATAACTCAGCCATTTTTTTAGTTGTAGACGAAACAAAACCTGTTCCGGAATCTTTGTATTAAGGTCAAACACATACAAAAAAAATCTTTTTCATTTTCCAATTTTTTGGTATCTCATTTTAAATTTAATTTTTTTTAATTTTTTTAAATGGCCACCATTTTGAAACAAGATGGCGAATGAAGCTGGTCAACGAACTCGGTTGAGTTATTTGTATGTACTATGTACACACCAAGGTACATCCAAATCGGTTCATAAATACGTCTGTTATCACGTGGCAAATATCAGGACGTTTCAAAATGTCAGCCACGTTAGAAATTCAAAATGCTATAACTCAGCCATTTTTTAAGATATAGACGAAACAAAAACTGCTCCCGAATTTTTTTATCAAGGTCAAACACATAAGAAAAAGTATTTTTCAATTTTCAATTATTTGGTACCACATTTCAAATTAAAATTTTTCTTTTAAATTTAAATGGCCGCCATTTTTAAACAAGATGGCGTATGAAGCTGGCCAACGAGCTTGTTCGATACATTGGTCTGTACTATGTATAAACGAAGTTACATCCAAATCGGTTCATAAATACGCCTTTTATCGCGTGACAAAATTCAGGACGTTTCAAAATGTCAGCTTCGCTAGAAATTCAAAATGCTATAACTCAGCCATTTTTTAAGATATAGACGAAACAAAAACTGCTACGGAGTCTTTGTATAAAGGTCAAATACATAAGGAAAAAATATTTTTCCATTTTCAATTTTTTGGTACCACATTTCAAATTTTAATTTTTTTTTAAATTTTTAAATGGCCGCCATTTTGAAACAAAATGGCGGATGAAGCTGGCCAACGAACTCGGTCGAGACATTGGTATGTACTATGTACACACCGAATTACATCCAAATCGGTTCATAAATACGAGAGTTACAGTGTGACATAGGTCAGATATATATATTGATATATAACCATTACTTAAACATAACCTACCACCATCAAATATTATGAATTAAAGCTGTAAATATTGATATATATATATATATACATATATATATATGTCAATTTTGAACGGAGGGTGGTTTCGGGGTCTTGGGGTCATGATCGATGAAAATATACCAAAATTTTTTGAAATCGCTTTCCTCCGAACGGCTGCAATAGGTAGCTTTTTGTAAAGAAAGCTACCTAAAAAAGGTTGACAAATGTTTAACAAAATTAAAAAAAAAACGTTTTAACAAAAAAAACTTAACAAAACAAAAAAAAATGTTTTAACAAAGCAAAAAAAGTAAAAAAAAAATAACAACAACAAAAAAAAAACCACTTAAAATTAAAAAAGTAAAAAGTTTTAACAAAATTAAAAAAAAAAAAAATTAAATATGTTTTTAAAAAAATTCTGAAAGATTAAAAAAAAACTATACATTAAACAAAATAATTTACAATGAGCATAGTTATTTATACATATATTGCATACATGTGTATGTGTGGGTGTGGGGTGTATGTGTTTGAATATGCGTGTTACACATATCTAACGATGTGTTAGAAAGGTTTGTATAGATGTTCTAAATAAACACTCATATAAAAATCAACATTTTTTTTTATTCAAACAAAGAAATTTACAGAAAGTATATTTACAGAAAGATATATTTACATAAAAATATTTTCTTGATAATTCTACATTATATTAACAATTTTCATCAGCGATACAATATTAATTTTATAATGTCCATAGGCGAAACTCGATATTCCATCATCTAGAAAGTAGCGCTTATCATCAAAAGGACTTAAGCTAATTTTGTTCTGTGTTAATGTATATAGGTGACGGTTATCTTGAGCGATCCTTGTCTGCTTCTCAATGCTAGTTTTCACCTGTTGCAGACATTCGAAATATTCTTGATGCTTGATTTTCAGTCCAACAACATGTGTTGACACACCCTTCGCCCGCTTCTTTTCTTCACTCGAAGATTTCAAGGAGTACATTTTAGTTTTTAGACAGACAAACTCAAGGGCTAAATTTCCATTGAGCTTATCCTTGAACTTGCCAATCACCTTCTTATTGATATCTGAGTAGAGTGAATGATGCTTTGGATAGTCTGAGAAATCAAATAGGCTTGCATGATCTTCCATATCATCAAAAATATTTTTTGTTTTAATATGATAGCACAATGAGACTGTATCGATGAATAATAGCTTTGCATCATCTTTAGACTCTTTTTTAATAAAATCATAGTGAAATTTATACATAAGTAATTTAGATAATTCTAAGACTGTGAATCCGACAAAAATTAGCCGATTCATGAGTATGTTAGTTTTCACCCTTTCTACAGCACTTAGATCTTCATCATATGTTTTAAATGACTTAAATGTAGGTGAGGCTACCAATTTCTTCGCTCTTTGTTCATTATTGCAAATTACATTATTCCGTCTCTTTCTTAAATTTTCCATAGTTTTTCCGAAAACCGAGTTGTTCATTAATTTAAAAAACTCTTTTTCAGAAGAGGATTTTGCTTTCGTTCTTTTCTCTGTATTAAAATTAATATAGCTCTTTAGTCAGGGTGCCTGTTTGAATTGAATAGCTTTATGCACAGCTGTCAGTCTTAATCCAAGTTGCAAATAATATTTCAGATTTCGATAATGAGTGACATAATTCTGCTTATCTTGAAGATTTGGGATCAGTTTGGTTGTGCGTTTAAATTTTTTATTCCCAAGCATCCTCCTCGCGATAGATGACAACATCTCTTCATTCACAGTCAGACGTTCTGGAGCCAGGGGATATTCGTTATGAAATTTGTAAAGTTTCTTAGGATATTTAAGGTCCACCTCAAAAATATGTCAAATTTTAGAATCATCAGGTATAGAAAGAATCCACTCTTCTGTAATATGACTTGTCGCACACCATTCAAATCCTCCAAAGGGTAAAAATTGAGACATAGGCATAAAAATATAGATGCTGTATTGAATCATTATGAAATTGCATTTAAGAAGTCAAATCTATTTAATGTGGACGTGAAAATGCCAAAATATGTAATCTCTGTGTCCATTATGATGTCGGCTACCTTGCAAGGTATAGAGAGGCCCCTGGAGGGGGGGGGGGATAACTACTCTGAAGTTGCTATCACATTAACTCTTTAGCGGGCGGTGTCCACAAAAATGACACATAATTTTAAGCGTACTGACACCAAGAATATTTAATTAAAATTTTCCTTTTTTTTTTTAAATTTTCCTTTTAAAAATACAGATTTTACCTTTAAAAAGTAGGAATCAGATGTCGAGGAAGTGCGTTTTTAAATCCCCTTAAATTTTAAGTATTTGAAAGAAAAGGATAAAATTTCATCAAGTGGAAATTTCAAAGTTTATACGTATTTTTGTAAATACTTAAAAGTTAAAGAGACAATTTTTAAAAGCACATCTCATCGGCATCTGACACCTACTTTTTGATGGTGAAAATCGTATTTTAATAATTATATTAGCTAATCAGTATTCGTGATTTTAATTTTCCCCGTACGTTAACCCTCACGCTGCGTATATTTTTTAAAAATCAAAATAGGTTAAAAAATTGCGCATTTATTTAATTACATATTTCAAATCTACATACCGGGTGTCCCAAAAAGGACTGACTGATTTTAAAATTCAATAACTTGCAAACAGTGACAGATATTTAAAAAATTCTTGCAGGAGGGTTATGCATAAGGTCAAAAGTTTTTTTACAGTGATTTTCAATTTTAGTTCGAATTACAAACAACAGATGGCGCTGCGATCAATAGACGCTGATTTCAGGCTCGATTTTTGGTACTTCGTGGCCCGGATAATACATTTCCATCTCCTTTTTCAGCATGGAACAAGAGAAAGGACCAGAAATCGAGCCTGTATTTAGCGACTATTGCTTACAGCGCCATCTATTGTTTGTAATTCGAACTAAATTCGAAAATCACTGTAATAAAACTTTTGACCTTATGCACAACCCTCCTGCAAGAATTTTTTAAATATCTGTCACCGTTTGCAAGTTATTGAATTTTAAAATCAGTCAGTCCTTTTTGGTACACCCGGTATGATGACATGTGACTACATTATGGTGGGTCTACATATGGGTGGTCATACAAACGTGGGTCTACATATGAATACATTAAAATATGTGCATTTTTTTTTTTTTTTTTTTTTTTTTTAAACAGTTCTTTTTTTTTTTTTTTTTTAATGTAGAAATAAATCTAGAAAACAAAGATCGCTGAAATCGTGTGTTGCCCAAATTTCGCTAATTTTACGTTGCCCGTGGAAATAACGAGATGCGCAGGGAGAGGATTAAGCATGGAATTTTGCGATCGGTGAGTTTCACTGAAGCTGCTCCTTAAGATAAAATAAGTGTTTATGTGACCTACTATTCATATGAATGTGGCAAATACGTCGTAAAATTATTTACGCGTCATTTTTACTCTATCACAGGAAAAAAATTCAACTTTATAATTAAAAAACCAAGCTTTTCGGCAAATTAATAAAGCGAAAATGTACAAGTGAGTTGTAAGAAAATTTAATTTTACGAACGATTTTTGAAGCACAAGGATGTCGCTTTCCGACAAAAAATAGTTCGTATTTCTTTGAATTATAGCCACTTTGTCTAAAACAATATGTTTACAAGTATACATGCTTTTTGAACCATTATGAAATTGCTTGTAAGAAGTCAAATCTATTTAATGTGGACGTGAAAATGCAAAAATATGTAATCTCTGTGTCCATTATGACAGCTACCTTGCAAGGTATAGAGAGGCCCTTGGGGGGGGGGGGGGGGATAACTACTCTGAAGTTGCTATCACATTAACTTTTTAGCGGGCGGTGTCCACAAAATAGACATAATTTTAAGCGTACCTGCACCAAGAATATTTAATTAAAATTTTCCTTTTATAAAGTACGGGAAAATAAGAAAGTTTTATTTTCTAATAAATTCGTTTGTAAAATCTGGTAGCAGCCCATCATTTCATCATTTTACAAACATAATTACTGTGCGCCGGAAAGGAATAAACAACGTTTTCGGAAATTTTTATGCCACTTTCTTATCTGAGCTGCTTTTCGAGGCAAAATTATTTAACATCGATCAAAATAGGTGCGACGTTTTGTCCGTTCGGTCAATATATCCTCCGATAACCCCCATTAGAGAAAAGTGTGTTGAAAGGCCATTCCTCAAGACGGCCGATACAACGGAATTTACACTGTTAAAAAAACATTGACAGTTTTCCCGTAGGAATCGGAAAAATAGTTGCCCTTATCGTCCTTATTTTTACGGATTTCATTCCGAGCTGTTTCGGAAATTATTCCGGTACAATAAGGGCAACTATTTTTCCGATTCCTACCGAAAAACTGGCAGTATTTTTTTTTACAGTGTAGAAGAGAGTTGAGGCAGTGGAACGTACGATGAAGACGAACGTATATTAAATTATTAATTTACTCAGTGAGAGAAAAATGACATTTATCAAATATAAAACATAACTTATATCCCAATAGAATCTTGAAAAGGAGTTCTCATCAATTACCAGAGGAAAGAAGCGAGCACAGCATGAGTCTAGCGATTTATTTACAACAAGAAAAATAGTAGCTAATAAGAGTTTTTATGAAATCTGTGCAACAATGATTACAACTCTTCTTTGAGTTTGTACGATATTGAAGTCAAAATCTGTTCAAAATTTGGTTGTTCGGAAAATTGTTGAATCTGATCGCAACATAAGGAAAGATGCAAGGAAATCAGGTTTCTTGTCTTTTGACGGTTAACATTTATGCGTGTTTAATGGTTGTTGGTGCCTTTATATAAACTTAATTTAAGTTGGCTAATAATGTTCTGACTGATTTTCCAACAAAATCGAAATAGTTTTTTTTTTTAATTTCGAAATGAACAATTAAAATTCGAACTTGTGTATATAAATTTTGTAAATAACCAGAAATCAAATAGTAAAAACGGTAGACGCATTTTGAAAACATGCCGAGAAATTTATTACCCGCATGACCAGATTATTGCTTTTATGACACAAAATGTTGATGGATTTCGAGAAAAACTCTAAGCTGCTACCAGATTCACCAACTTTTTGAGCAACTTTTGAGCCAACTCTTGATTTCAGCCGATTTTCTGCGAGAAATCTTTCCAACATCCAGTGTGATAGCAAACAGCAATATCCCTAACTTTTTTACCACAACTCTAAACAAATCTCCGCTAGCCACGACATTTCACCCAACTCCCGACATTTCAGTATATCAGAGAAAGGCGGGTTTCAACATCGTTCATTTCCCAACTACCAATATGGTCCACGCTGCGATTAAGCTGAAAGGAATTGATAACCAAGAAACAGTTTTGATCGAATGCGTTAAAGAAAAACCACATATATGGGACATAAAATGCAGTTTGTATATAAATAGAACTTTGAAAAGGTTTTCATATCAAGAGATAACTGAAACACTCTACGCAAAGTTTCATGAAAGTTTATTTGCGCCAACGAAAGAGCAATAAATAGTAACAACGGGTAACAGTAGTATCGGTTTTTCCTCCAACTTTAGCAACTTTAGCAACCCCCTTTTCAATTTGTACGCGGAAAAGTTGGAGCTAAAGTCAGGTGAAAAGTTGGTCGCTCCAAAAATTGGTGAATCTGATGGCAGCTTTTGCAGACATCTGGCTCTATATCAGAGGAATTTTCCCAGAAGAAATAATTGATACCACAAGTATTTGAACGAAGTCAGTTTATTCAAGATGATATTTTACACATAGTTGCAGACCACGTTTTCCATTGTCATACTAATTCATAACACTTCATCAAAACTTTAACAAACTAGCAGTTTGAAAAAACACTTCCATGCTTAGTGATAAAAATCTTCTACTAAAATTCCATATCGCTTCTAGCCAGGTTCAATAGAAGACTTAGATATTTTCTAAGATAAAAAAATTCTCAGATTTGTAGCAATTTTATATATCATTTTATTAAACTTTTAATATTTACATTCTTGGAATTGCATTTATTTTTACCACATCTTTGTTCAGAAAAGCATGAAAACTGACAGGCGTTGTTATACAGAAACTACTTTTCGAAAGACATTTTCCCTTTTTTGTAAACACAATAGTACTGTCAGAAAGTACTGTCAAAATTAGCGTTGTGATCCGAATTTCCGGAAGAAAGCTGAAAAAAAAGTCAACGAAGGAAAAAAAAATTTTGTCACGTGATTAAAAACGCTTATGATTCGATAGGTAATTTATTTATCAAAAAATGGAAAAAATCATTTCGATTCCAAATCGCTTCCATAGTCAGCTCTGCCAGTGTCATACCTATACGTTTAAAAATGTATACGTCATTGTGCCAGAAAGTTTCGCGCTTGTTGAGCAGTGAATTTGAGAACAGCCTTAAGGCTGCTGTCCTTGCCGGCGAAGACATACACGAGCTATTGCTAATCCTATGGGGAGGGATTTACCAAATATCTCGTTTGCATTTCGACATTTTTATTTTATTTTTATTTTTTTTTTATTATTTTTTTTTTTGCATTGGATAGTCGAGGTCCGTCTCTACATCGCACCTTTTTTACTTAGTGTCATTCTAAAAAATATCTGCAACCAAATTCTAAAAAGTAAAAAAGGTGCGATGTAGAGACGGATCTCGGCTATCCAATGCAAAAAATAAAATAAAATAAAATAAAATAAAATGTCGAAATGTAAACGAGATATTAGAAAAAGCCTCTTCATAGGATTAGCATTAGCTCGCGAGTGTCTTCGCCGGCAGGGAAAGGAGCCTTAAGAGTTAAGAATATCAGTTGTCATCAAAGCTGGAGGAGACACGATATTAATATTACATATCAGGTTGTTAGCTATATTTTGACTACTCGGTCTGACGCAAGTGGTGGAAGTCACACTGTAAAAAAAATTCCGCAACGTTCCTGCGAAAAAATGGGCAGCTGAGTTGCCCATTATTTCCAAGAAACATTTCTTGAAAATGACTGGAACTTTACTGTATATGTTAAAAACATTCTACAGAAATGCCAGTAAGTTTCCTGCGAAATACCAGGAATATTTCTGTTGACAGCAAAACATTACTGACATTTCACAGCATGCGGGATCCGCAGACGATTTTTACATTTCCAGTTGACAATTTTCGCTTTATTATCATTATTTGTTGGAATGAAAAAATATTTTGAAATTGACATCAAAATTATTATTTATAATTTACACGAAAAAATAAATTTTCAGTTAAAATAAATAAAGTAAATATATATATGATATATTGTTTCTGAACTTTGCTTAAAATATAAAAATATATAAATGTAAATAATAATTAGAAAAAAAATCTAGACATAAAATATTTTGGATTTTCGTCAGTAATTTTGTTAGTTTACAAGTTAGATAAAATACATATAAATTTTCGTGAAAAAAAAAATCCTAAACGTAATTGTATATTTTTTCCGAAAATAAAAAAAAAATTCAAATTTGCAGCAATTCAAAGTGTCAAATATATATCAAATTTAAATCAAATGGTAAAGTGTTAAAATATAAAATTAATTAAAAAAGAAAAAAAAAAGTCAAGAGGTAGCATCGAACTCGGACCGTACGGGTGGCGTGCGGGCCTTCTGCGTCCACACCACGAAAGACACATTGAGAGCTGCAAACTAATGGGTATTTGAAACGTATGCTAAACCTCGGCATCTAATTTCTGAAAATCTAAGGCCCATTTGAAGAAATCCTTTCACAAGAATAATTAGAGATAAGAATTCTAAAGCATACTTTAAATTAATCAAAATCGGTAAGAATCATGTTTGATGGTTCCCTGGTTAATGGAGATCCAAATAATAGGTGTATTTTTTTTACATGGTCTGCTCGTTAAACATTCCACTGACAAGTACGAGAGATAATCTCTTAGCGATGTCACAGAGGTATTGTATTTTCATCTGAATGGTTGACAATAGAGACGTAAAGGATTATGTCGTCTATTGATTTATTTGCATTCCATATTGATTTTTTTACATTCATTTAATGAATTCCTTTTCGACACTCGCGCGCGAGCAACGGATTATAGCAAAAAAATAATAAATGGCGGCCGCAGCGTTTTGCTGTTTCAGACTTAAGTTCAGGAACGTTTCAGATAAGAAAACCAGAATTTCACAGGAAAGAGCTAAATTATTCTGAAAACTTGAGAAAAGGCGAAACGTTCCTGGATTTTACATGGAACGTTACCATTTTTTTTTACAGTGCACATTTACACAACCTTAAACGGCCCCGATGCCTGATTAGTGTCATTAAAAAAAATATATGACTTTGATTGCAATAAACTCTTAAATTTGTTTTGCGCAATACTTAGCATTTCGACGTAAATGTTGAAAGGCATGTTTCATTCGGAGACTTAAATTAAATTGTTATTATTTATCCATTTTTACTATTTGTATTAATTATGTGTAATTTTTAATTTAAATCTACGTATTTTAACTGTTTTGATGAGTTTTTCAAGTACTATTTCTAAATAAAAAATATTTAAACAAGCCTTAGCACAAAATATTTTATAAGTGCGGAATATTTAAAATAATTTTTTTTTATAGATAATTTTCTATTCAAGCTTTTAAAGCAAATATTTCGATTTACTGTGTTGTTAAAGATTACTAGTTAATTTCAATCAATATTTCTGGGCTTTAAATACCAGAAGCTGCGATAAGCCATTGCAATTCTGTTCATCACATAGCTGCCAACCTCAAACTAATCTTCCGTAATACTTGCGTTAATTTGACCCTTGTTTAATACGTTTCAAACCAGAAATTTTTTTAAGAAATGAAAAGAAATATGTTTCACGTAGACACCTGGAATTAAATAAATAAGCATTCATGAAATAAGTTTTCTGGTTCGATATGTGGTTAACCTGAGTTAAATTAATCCAGTCATTACGGAATATTAGTGGAAGGTTGGCAGCTATGTCATCATCATTTATTTTCTGTAAATTAGGATTCCAATATTGAATTTTCCTTTTTATGTCGAAATGTTTTTAATGTAATCGATAGTACCTGTAATATAAAATAAAAAGAATGGTAAATTTTACAGTAATTAAATGGATATTTATTCATTTTTCATCTTCTATCTGCATTTCATTATTCTTTTTGTAACACTAGACAGCCTGAAATAAATTTTTAACACAATATGTTTAATGAAAATGTGTTGTACTCAGCGTTAAGGTTATTTAATGTCTGACTAAATATT
The DNA here is from genome assembly GCA_963932465.1 of Maratus speciosus. Taxonomy (NCBI): domain Eukaryota; kingdom Metazoa; phylum Arthropoda; class Arachnida; order Araneae; family Salticidae; genus Maratus; species Maratus speciosus. Next base: position 145,858,027 of record OZ010787.1, read on the forward strand.
TTTGCTCATTTATTTTTCTTCTCAATAACTTAAATGTTACTTCATTTATAGTATAAATTAACTTTAAAATACAGATTTTTTTTAACGAAATCTTTTAAATCGAATGTGCATACATCAAACGCTTTACTTTAGACAAAGGAAATTTTTGCACGTCCTTATTTTATGCTGGCAATTATTCAGCCTGCTTGTACACGAAAGGATAAAAAAACAACGCATTAGTCTTAAATTTTCTTGTAACAAATACGGGTGAAACTAAATGGCATAAAGAAGGACAAATGCCTTTCCTCGCATACATGACGTAATTCATTATTTTAAAAGCAAAAATGGCATTTGTTTTGAAGCGTCCGTTAAAAAAAGAAGAAAAATCGATAAAACACGTTAAATTTTTTCTCGAGACAACTCTAATGTGATATTCTAGTATAAATAATAATAATAGTAATATTAACAATGAATCCGGAGGCGCCGAGTTTACAAACAAAATACATTCACCAAATTTTCCATAGTTTCAACCGCAGACAATTTCTATACCTTTAACTTTAAAGATAAAGACGACAATCCCCATTTCAAAAGATATTCTTCCCTAAAAAAAATACTAATACACAGGGTGTATCAGGATTGATCGTTAAAATTTGGTGGGGAGGTAGAAAATAATAAAAGAAGACAATCTCACATAGGAAAGTGTGGGTGAAAACGAACGTATGAGGTTGTAGAGGGCGCTGTGTATCCACAACTTCTGATGACCCGCAAAGTTTTCGGACAAGTCCAGCCGGTTGTAATTCGACAAGGTGACTTTATCATGAATTACTATACGTTAAATATATATGCATATATGCATCTAACTTCTAACATCTAATGTAACTTACGGTACGATTGGGAAAAGCGGTCGGAGAGCTGCGTAAATGTATGCAGAGCGCTGCCCAAACCATTGGAAACCTCAGCATCAAATGTTTGCACTTGCTCATCAACAACTGAAAAGGAATGCAAATGTTCCTCGTTTATTATCCGCCACACTATTGAGTGAGAAACATGAAAACAAGAGCAATACCTCGTGTGCTGAAACTTTGTTCTTCTCCCACAGACTGCAAAATAGGTTCATCGATTGGACTATCCGTGTCGATCGCTGATATATCCAGCTTTGGCCTCCTCTATCATGAGAGGAAATGGTAACCGATCCAGTTTCGCACAGCTGTTTATGAACACGTGCAAACACATTCCGAGGTTTACGCCGGTTAGGACAGCGCTAGCCATGCATTTGCGCAAATCTCCGACCGCTTTCGAAGACCGCACCGTACATTAGATGCATATCTGCCTATTCATTTAAAGTATAATTATTCATGTTACTTCTGGAAAGTCACCTTACGAAATGGCGACAGTCTGGACTTATCAGAGAGCTTTTCGTGTAATCAGGAGTTGTGGATGCTCCATCTACAACTTTATGCGTTCGTCTGAGCCCATAACTGTCTATGTGAGATAGTCTTCTTTTATTATTTTTTACCTCCCCACCAAATCTGAACAATCAATCCTGATACACCCTGTATATATATTTATTTATTTTCCCACATGACATTTCATTTTTATTATGTCTCTCTGTATAATACCTTTGAAATTAAAATAGATTTTTTTAAGAACTTATACTTACCTTTAACGAAGGATATGACTATAAGCGTCGAACACTCATTTTCATTATACAGTAAGAATTAGGAAATGGTACAACCATTTTAATATTTTTAGTAAAATATTAATCAGAAAAAAACATAATTAAACCATGCTGTTATTTTCGATGAATTTTGTCAGTTATTCATTGGTAAAAACAATCCCATTTTCAAAACATGTTCTTCCCTCAAAGAAAATTATATATATTTATTTATTTTCTCACTTGCCATTTCATTTTTATTATATTTCTATATAGGGGAGAGTCGTACACAGTGAGACAGCAGACACTTTGACATATAGTTGTAACTTTTTCTCCAAGCTGGCACAAACACATGAAGACCTCTTCTTATGCAACACGTGGATGTAGTTTCGGCACTTCAGTTACTCGTCCGACAAAATATTAAGTAATTCTTTAATTTATAGTGGTTAAAGTTACATAAACGTCTGTTTTAGAGTTTATTTCTTTCAATATGACATAAGTAGTAGGAAATGGAGCGTTCTACTGCCACAGGATCGAGGATCTGTGCAACGTACGTTCAGTGCGAAATCGATAATCATACTCATCTTTTTCTCAATCATAGCAATTATTAATATCATGTTGCTGTTCAGTTTAACACTTTGCTAGAATGGTGTATGCATACATAATGAATTAAGGTTAAAACGGTTTAGTTTACAAACACTTGTTTATTTTTTGTCATTTTGTTGTTTTCTCTAAAAATTTCTTGAAAGATGTGTACACGAATAAGTTTTTATTAAATGTACATGTTTTCCACGTTATTTGAAATAAGTGTTAAAAAATATACGTGTCTTAAGAAGTGTATATGTCAGTAAGCATATATATATATATGTCTATATATATATGTTTCTACGAATCTAAACATATGTATGTGTTTTAAAATTTATGGATTAAGATATAAATGTTTAATTAAAAGCACACATCCATGTTTACACGTATCTATATCCAAGAAGTTAAATGTTCATATATAGGTTCTTGTGAAAAATATATATGTATAAAGTTTACTAGTTTAAAAAAAATTACAAAAAGTTTTACAGAGGTAATAATAATAAAAAAAGTTTGACAAAGGTTTAACAAAATTAAAAAAAAAAGTTTTAAGAATAAAAAAAAAACTTAACAAAACAAAAAAAAATGTTAAAAAAAAAACACTTAAAAAAACTTAACAAAATTTAAAAAGTAAAAATTTTAGCAAAATTAAAAGAAAAAGTTTTAAATATGTTTTTAAAAATATTCTGAAAGATTTTAAAAAATTTACACATTAAACAAAATTATTTACAATGAGCATAGCTACTTATATATATATATTGCATAGATGTGTATGTGTGGGTGTGGAGTGTATGTGTTTGAATATGCGTGTTACACATATCTAACAATGTGTTTAGAAATGTTTGTATAGATGTTATAAATAAACACTCATATAAAAATCAATATTTTTTTTTATTCAAACAAAGGAATTCACAGAATATATATTTAAAGAAAGATATATTTACATAAAAATATTTTCTTGATAATTCTACATTATATTAGCAATTTTCATCAGTGATACAATCTTGATTAATTTTATAATGTCCATAGGCAAAACTCTATATTCCATCATCTAGCAAGTAGCGCTTATCATCAAAAGGACTTAAGCTAATTTTATTCTGTGTTAGTGTACACTTAAAAAAAAATTCCGAAAAGTTTCTGGAAAAAAATGGGCAGCTGAATTACCCATTATTTCCAAGAAACATTTCCTGAAAATGACTGGAACTTTACTGAATAACTTTAAAAATTTCCACAGAAATGCCAGTAAGCTTCCTGCGAAATACCAGGAATGTTTCTGGTAAAAACGAAACATTACATACTGATATTTCACAAAAAGCTTACCTTATTTTCTGTGGAACGTTTCAGAAGTGTTCAATAAAGTCTGTTCAATATTGTCAGAAGTGACAATAAAATCAATATTTATGGCTGTTACAATAGTAAAAATTTTACTTTAAAAAATGAAATCATTATTTATTTCTCACGAAATATAAATGAATAAATATTATTAAAGTTTATTTTTTATAAGCAAATAAACTGCGTAAAAAAGAAGATCTCACTGAGCAACACAAATAAAACTGTACAACTGCATGTTATATTGATAGAGTGAAAATGAAAAAAAAACAACAACAACATCAACAGAAAACAATAGCGTAAATATAGATTAATATTAATTTTAAATGTTAGACATAAATGTAGAATTTTGAAATGGAAACTCATTAAAACATAAATAATATTAAAACATATATTTGTTAAAACAAAATTTGTTCTAAAAATAATATAGCATGTTAAAAATATCAGCGGAACAAGATAAAATATTATATTTATAACCACTTACTCTTTTGCGATTATCCTTTTCTTTTAATTTATAATCATTTAAGGGTAGGGGGGGGGGCTTCTTATGTCCAACAAGAATGTTCTAGATAATTGATTAATTTCTTTTTTCATTTAAATTAACCAAGTTATCATAGAATTCCCAGTTAGATTAAAGTTTTAGAATGAATATGCAGTCTTAATGGAAATCCAAATACTAGGCGTATTTTCCTACACATGCTGCTTGCTGGCTAAACATTCCACAGACAGGTACGGCGGATAATATCTTACAAGGAGAGGGTCCGAGGTTGGTCTCACCGAATACGATGAACATTTGTGTTTTGATAGAGTATAGTTAGTATATGACAGCCATAAAGCGCAACCCACAAGGGGTCTTGAGAAAATAAGTCTCAAAGTTTAAGCTATAGTTTATAATCGGATAAATTTCTTTCTTCGGCAAGCAGCTCCGTGGCATGATCGGTAGCTTGCTGAATTTCAGTTTTTTCTACCCGGGATCAATCCCGGCTCGGACTTGTTTTTCGGAATGAAAATTATTATAAATCATTTTCGAACCGCAATTGAAAAAATGTGCATAATAATTGAAAATTTCGAAAAATATGAATTAAATGTATGTTTTGTAGCATATAAGTGCTTTTTTAACTCCGATATTTTGCATGCTTAAATATATAATGAAATAAAACGCATATTTAATGTCTATAGCCCAGAAAATTTTTGTTGTTATTTAAAATAATTTACAGTTATTTCAATGAATAATCTACTATTTTTCACAGAGAAATAAATTAAAGCACGTGATATAAATGCGTGAATAATTATATTACTTTAATTTTGTTTTTATATGAAAGTATTTCGAATATTTCATGATTTTTTTTTATACTCTTTTTAAAATTCTTAATTTGACTTTTTTTATTTCGGATATTTGGTTTTGTAATTATTACCTACGTAATAACAATTTTCAGCAGTTCAATATCGTTTTAGAACTTATTTTTAAGCACATAGACAGTTATTCTAACTATAATCATAAGAATCCAATATTTAAAAAAATCAAAAGTTAAAAAGCTAGTTGTTAAAATATGATACTTTTATTTCACTGTGAAACGTAGTAGCTTATTTATGTAAATGACAGTAAATACATTTTAAAATTAGCTTAATTTTATGGTCTATAAAAGTTCTAATTATCTTATTTTTAGTTTGTTATTATTATTATTTATTTATGTTATCTTTACTTTTCATTAAATATATAAACATGCAAAGATTCACACTTAAAATTGTATTTATATAATTAAACTGCATTATATAAAAATATTAAACAAGAAAAAAATGATTTCCGAAAGATATTACTACATAGACACTTAGAATCCCAGACTTTAAAAAAACCATATTAAAAATATAAAAGCATATTTTTCAAACCATGAAATATTTGAATGAGGACACAAAATGGAAAATAATACGCTTGTTCAGTTATTTTAATTTATTTCTCTGTTAAAAATTGTGATATTCATTGAAATAACTGTAAATAATTTTAAATGACAAAAAAAAAAAAAAAAAAAAAAAATATTCTGGTCTATAGACATTAAATATGCGGGTTTTTTTTTTTTCATTATACAGGGTGTCCGGTCTCAACGGTGTCCAATGGCTAATTCCTAAACCGTTAGTCATAGACATATAGTTCCAATTACAAAAATGTTTTAAATCAGGTAAAGAAATATTTTAAATGCGATTTGGGTCAATAAAACATTTCTTAAAAAATTACGAAATTTAAATTTTATACGGTCCCCCGGTCCTATAAGTTATATTTAGTGAAATTTTCCTTTTACACTGACAAGTAATACAAAAAAAGTTCCGTTATTCTACGATTAAAATTGACCGAGTAATAGCTGTTTAAAGTTGGAGCATATTTTTTGTTGCAAATTGGGAATCATTCACAAATTTAGTCGAAATATACTTTCGTCAGATATAAAAAATTTTTGGGAGTAAAATTAACATTGCAATATAAATTTGAAATCTTTAATCATTCTGGCATATTAATGCAAAATATACAATTTGTAATAAGCATTTAAGAAGAAAGAAAAAACAGAATTTTTGTTAAATAAAATTATTATAAATTAACAGCCTCAATTCTTTACAAAATGATACGCATTTTAAAATATTATTAGATTGCACAAGCCTGCAAAAGTTGGGTTATGTCATGTTTTTTAGCTTTTGATAATTGATTCTTATATATTCTGTACCGCTGAATCCGAAATTGACCTTCATTTTTAACTATCATATCAGGATTTTTCGCAAATTGCAAATTTCAAAGTTAAGAAGTTCAATGTTAAAATTGAATTTCCTCCCCCATCTCATCGGACCACTCAGCTGTTTAGCTGTAAGAATATCAGGATAAGCAAAAACATCGAATAAACTTTTTAATAAAATAAAATAGAATAAAATAAAAAATGTTTTACATATGTTTTATAGTATGAGATTTTCGCTATATTTTAACTTACACATTTGCGATTTGCAAAAAAATTCTAACGTGATGGTTAAAAATGAAGGTCATTTTCAGATTCAGTGCTAAAAAGTGCGTAAAAATCAATTATCAAAAGTTAAAAAATACAACCATCTCCTCTACTTTATAGTATTCGATTTTTGTTATTCTTTAAATTTGAAAATTTATGATTTGCGAAATATCCTGACATGATGGTTAAAAATTAAGGTAATTTTCGGATTCAGTGCTAAAAATTACATAAAAGTTTAAAAACCCAACAATCGCAGTCTTGTATTATCTAATCTAAAACTTTTTCTTAAACTCCTTGGCAGAAATCTATCCGAATTTTTTTGTGTTATCCTGTAAAATAAGCATAAATGGAAACCACCGAAAATCTTAATAATATTAGTTTGTTATTGGATTTGCGCCAGCATGTAAAATGCAATCTTGATCGGATATTTAAAAGTGTGTTAAAGTTCGAGTACAAATTTTGAACCGGAAAAACATACATACGATTGTTGAAGTAACATAAAAACTTATAAAAAAACATAATTTTTGTTAAAAGAAATCATAAGAGAAACAGTCTCAAATCCTGACAAAATAAAACATATGTTATTTTAGCCAATTTGAGACTTAATCATAATACTTGTAGGATTTTTTTTCAAAGCGTAGTTACACATGAAGTGAGATCTTCGAATACTTTAAACACTTGGTATATGATCCCTCAAAGCCAAGCCGAACTCATTTGTTTTCAGAGTAGAAAAGTGGCATAAATCATGCATTTTTAAAGTTTCATAACTCCTTCAATTTTAGCGTTATATGAATGGGACTTTTCTTTTGTCTTGTCAGTGTAATAGGAAAAAATTACTAAATATAATTTATAGGACTGGGGGACCGTATAAAAATTTAAATTTCGTAATTTTTTAAGAAATGTTTTTATTGACCCAAATCGCTTTTTAAATGTTTCTTTACCTGATTTAAAACATTTTTGTAATTGGAACTATATGTTTATGACTAACGGTTTAGGAATTAGCCATTGGACATCGTTGAGACCGGACACCCTGTATAATTAAACATGCAAATTTTCGTAGTTAAAAGGGTACTTATAGGCTACAAAAGATAGATTTAATTCATATTTTTCGTAAATCTCAATTATTATACACATTTTTTTAATTGCGGTTAGAAAATGATTGATAAAAAATATCGCTCCAAAAAACAAGTCCGAGCCGAGTTTAATCCCGGGTAGAAAAAACTCAAAGCCAACATGCTGCTAAACATACCACGGAGCCGCTTGCGAAAGACTGAAATTTATCCGGTTATAAACTATAGCTTAAATTTGCGACTTATATTCTCAAGACCTCTTGTGGGTTGCGCTTTATGACAGTCATATATTTATATACTAACGATACTCTATCGAAATACAAATGTTCATCGCATTCGGTGAGACCAACCTCGGGCCCTCTCCAGAGGTATTGCATTTTCATCTGGAAGACCTTGACAATAGAGGCGGAAATGATTATGTCTTCTATTCATTTATCTGCATTCCACAATGATTTTTTGACATTCGTATAAGTAATTTGTTTTCGACAGTCGAGCGCGAGCGGCGGACAACAAAAAAATAATAAAATAGCGGCCGCAGCATTTTGCTGTTGAAAACTTTTCTTCAGGAACGTTCAGATATGAAAATCAGAATTTTACAGCAAAGAGCTAAATTATTCTGAAAACCTGAGAAAAGGCGAAACGTTTCTGGAATTTACGTGAAAAGTTACCACATTTTCTTACAGTGTATATAGGTGATGGTTATCTTGAGCGATCCTTTTCTGCTTCTCAATGCTAGTTTTCACCTGTTGCAGACATTCTAAATAATCTTGATGCTTGATTTTCAGTCGAACAACATGTGTAGACACACCCTTCGCCCGCTTCTTTTCTTCACTCGAAGATTTCAAGGAGTACATTTTGGATTTTAGACCGACGAACTCAAGGGCTAAATCTCCATTGAGCTCAACCTTGAACTTGCCAATCACCTTCTTATTGATATCTGAGTAGAGTGAATGATGCTCTGGATAGTCTGAGAAATCAAGTAGGCTTGCATGATGTTCCATATCATCAAAAATATTTTTTGTCTTAATATGACAGCACAATGAGTCAATGGCGGTGAATAATAGCTTTCCATCATCTTTATACTCTTTTTTAATAAAATTATAGTGAAATTTATACATAGGTAATTTAGATAATTCTAAGATTGTGAATCCGACGAAAATCGGCCGATTCATGAGTATGTTTGTTTTCATCCTTTCTACGGCACTTAGATCTTCATCATATGTTTTAAATGACTTAAATGTAGGTGAGGCTACCAATTTCTTCGCTCTTTGTTCATTATTGCAAAGCACCATATTACGTCTCTTTCTTAAATTTTCCATACTTTTTCCGAAAACCGAGTTGTTCATTAATTTAAAAAACTCTCTTTCAGAATAGGGTTTTGCTTTCGTTCTTTTCCCTGTATTAAAATTAATATAGCTCTGTAGCCAGGGTGCCTGTTTGAATGGAATAGATTTAATCAAAGTTGCAAATAATATTTCAGATTTCAATAATGAGTGACATAATTCTGCTTATCTTGAAGATTTGTGATCAGTTTGGGTGTGCCTTTAAATTTTTTATTCCCAAGCATCCTCCTCGCGGTAGATGACAACATCTCTTCATTCAGAGTCAGACGTTCTGGAGCCAGGGGATATTCGTTATGAAATTTGTGAAGCTTCATAGGATATTTAAGGTCCACCTCAAAAATATATCCAATTTTAGAATCATCAGGTATAGAAAGAATCCACTCTTCTGTAATATGACTTGTCGCACACCATTCAAATCCTCCAAAGGGTAAAAATTGAGACATATGCCATCCATAAAGATTGTTCGCATCCCAATCCATGATGAAGCTAGGTGCTTCATTTTCCCTAAAATCGGGCGTATTACGGATGTTTGCTCTAGTTTTCTATGACAAATCATACTAATTCCACCACGTATTCCATTTTCGATCATTAACAGCATGTCAATATCTGTGAGAAACTCTAAAGGTGTATCGCTCATTTTCAAGGATGCTTGGCACGCGAGCGAAGGTGCTGTATATAAATGACAAGGATCGATGTCGTAGTACTGTCGACATAGTTTACGAAAATTTTGGAAAACATCGGCAAGGAGTAAAATATCTGTTTTTACATACAGATCATGATATTCACCCAGATTCTGAATATTAAAGGTTTTCCACACGTTCAAGGCATGTTGATAGTCTTCATCTTGAATATCTCCATCTGTTAGACAGTTATAAAATGCTGCAGGTGGGGGTAGTTCCTTTTCATCAAATTTTTCAAAAGAGGTAAAGTAGTCGTAAGGGTATACCCCTTTACTTGTAAGCATATGCAAATTATTATTTTCCGGGAAATTTTCTTCAAGTATGGTGAATTTCTCGGGATTAAGGTTTCTAACAAGCTTTTCCAATGAAAAGGGCAAAAACTGGAATGAATCTAAAAAGATCATCTGTATAGGACTTGTCGGCTTTCTTAACTTAAAGGTTATATAATTTTCCATAGAGGAGGCAATCACATCAATTTCATGATCTTTAAATTTACCAATGTTACTCATTAGATAATGCCCATCATAGTTTTTCAAATTATGGAATATAACAGGAATTGTTTTACATTGCTTGTAGTTTAGATTGCATCTCACATGGGCAGCTCCTCTGTATGCACCCGTCACGTGGTCATGGTCACGAACACGTTTTCCACATAATGGTTGCTTACAAATAAAACAAAATTCCGCTTCTTGAAAAGCTTTTTCTTGTGCAGGTGAAAGCTTCATAGGGTTGATATTTAATAACTTTCGTCCTAATACATCTTTTATCTTGAGCATCTGTTTTAAAAAATGGTCTACACTGTCATTGCCACGATAAACTTTCGCTTTCTACACACATCTCCCATTAGGTCCGACAACAACATAAGCATATCCACATGGAAAATGATAAGTTGTTTTTTCAGTATAGGGTGGTGTGGTAGAGGGTGCAGCAGGCGCAATAGGTATAAGAAGACTCTCAATGTCAGCATACACAACATACGGTATAGGGTGCTGTAGATGGATCCCCATAAAAGATAATATATTGTCATCTTCTTTCGGCAAGTGAATCCTTTGTGCAGCATGTCGAGAACAATATTTGATATGCTTATTCAATAGATCTTGACTTGAAAACCGATGCAAACATCGATAGAAGTAAAAAGCAACCACATTATGACGTGTCAGATCCCTAAAATTCTTCAAAAGCTTCTAATTAAGCAATAATGTTGCTTTTCACCATCACTAATTAATAATAAATTGATGACATCAAGGTTTTGTTTCTCAGATATATACAGTGGAAAAACTTCATCCTCTTTAAATCCAAACACATTAATCAGTAAATTGTTGAGCTGTTCGATAATAGGTACCTTCTGAAGAGAAACAGGGCATTCAACATTACCAAGCTTGATATCCCTCTCATAAGGGATATAATGAGGAACACGTTCAGGATTTTTTGAATAATGTAAGCTTATCTCAAATGCCAAAAGACACCACACTATGCACTTGTTATCTTCTTTTTGAATATTCAACATTGTTTTTTTATCATACAATTTCTTAGGTAAAGCAATATATGAACTTGCAGCAAGAGGATGATATTGGGCATTCTTGAGTTCTAAATGCTGAATGTTTCTAAGCTTCCACCCTGAACCTCTTTGCACAAATTTTTCAAAGGATTTTAATATTTTAGAGAATCCTTCTTCAATGTGTTGGGTAATAGTTTCTTCAGTAAGTTCTGTAAAACATTGACATCGAAAATAGGATTGAATCTCTTCCATCTCCTCGTTATCAGTCATACGTTCAAGGAATATTTATTTCCACCATATACCATTTAATAACACCTTTAGTTTGAACTTCCTCTATTAAACGTTCTTGAATTTCAGCTTGTGAGTGGGTATGAAACACAGTTGAATCACTTTCTTCACGTTCATCAGGATAAAGCATGATAGTTTTAAACACATTAAATACATCGGATTGATTCTGCTTCAGTTTTTTGACTTTACATTAGATGAAATCATTTTCCGTTTCACACTCACAAGAGGTACACGGGAGTATTGGGTGCGTATATGTTGTTTCAACTCATAATTTAGTCCAAACATTTTATCACATTCAGGGCATGAAAATCTCGAACTTTCATGTGATCTTATATGTTGTGTCAAATTGTCCTTTCGAGTGCAAACTTGATCACATTTATCACACTTGAATGTAGGTCGTTCATTATGAATCTCGGAGTGTCTTCGCAAGTTACACCGTTAAAAATTTTCCTGTGAAATTACAGAGAATCTACGGGTAATCCATTATCTTAAGTCTTATGTAAAATTACAGAGATTAGAAAAACAGAGATTCTGTTAAATAACGGAGAAGTTATTTGGTAAATTTACACAAGACTCAGTAAATTAACTTCGTTAAAAATTCACAAGACTCTGTAAATCAATTTTTTAAGTTAAAATAATTTAACTTAGTTTTTGAAATCAGTGAATTTTAGAACTTCGAAGTATCAGAGTTGTTCAAGCAAATTTGAACTGCTGTGCCATTTAATTTTTTTACACAACTTGCTTCTGGCCGGCCTAGGGTTTGAACCCGAGACTTCTGGGCAGGAGAAAAACATCTTACTGACTGAGCCATAGGAGCTGTGACTAGGGTGTATAAAGGATGTCCTTTATAATAAAGCGGGGAAAAATCTATTGTACTTGTGCTTTTCAAAGATATCGCTTCAAATATATTCGTTAGAAAATTTCTTAAACGGTTTATTTTAACTAGCGGGCATGACCGAGCTAAGCTCGGTCAAAATGGACTTGTGTTCAATCGATATTTCATTTTCACTGTATAATTCTTGTTGTTTAGATAAAATTGACACGACCCTAAGCATAGAAACCCACTAACCGAAATTTTTCGAACACACGACCTAACCAAGGATCTTCTCGAACCCGAAAACGATAGAATACAAAATTTAGTCAAAATCGCTAAAGTCACTTTATAGATAAAATTAGCTGCCCCACAGTAACCCAAAAAGGACTTACTAACCTGAATTTATCGAAGATCTGACTTATCCCAATGGTCTTCTCGTGCTAGGAAACGTTGTAATAAAAATTTTGTCAAAATCGTTAGAGCCATTTTTTAGATAAAATTAGCTAAACCTTGACCCATAGTGACCCAAAATGACTGGTTAATCGAATTTTCTTGTGCATGCAACCTAGACCAATGGTCTTCTCGAAAATGAAAACGATAGAAAACAAAATTTAATCAAAATCATTAAAACTGTTTTCTAGATAAAATTAACTTCACCCACAGTGACCCAAAAATGACCCATTAATCGAATTTTCTCAAACATGTGACCTAGCCCAATGATCTTCTCGTGTCCGGAAACAGTATAATACAAAAATTTGTCAAAATTGTTTGAATCTGTTTTTAAGATACAATTAGATTGACCGACAGTGACCCAAAAATGACCCACTAATCTAATTTTCCAGAACATGTGACTTAGCTCAATGGTATTCTCATGCTCAGAAGCGATATAACAGAAAATTTAGTCAAATTCGTTAGAGCCGTTTTTTAAATAAAATTGGCTTGACCCGTAGTGACCCAAAAATGACCGACTAATTGAATTTTCTCGAACATGTGACTTAGCCCAATGGTCTTCTCATGCGAAGAAACTGTATAATACAAAATTTATCAAAATCTTTTGGGTCGTTTTTTTAGATACAAATAGCTTGGCCCACAGTGACGCAAAGATGACCCACTAATCGATTTTTCTCGAACATATGACTTAGCCTAAAGGTCATCTCATGCCCGGAAACGGTATATTACAGAGTTTTGTCAAAATGTTTTGGGCCTTTTTTAGATTCAATTAGCTTGACCCTGACTCATTGTGACCCAAAATGACACACTAATCAAATTTTCATGAACATGTGACCAAGCCCAATGGTATTCTCGCGTCCGAAAACGATAAAATACAAAATTTCGTCAAAATCGTTAGAGCCGTTTTCTAGATAAACTTTGCTTGATCCACAGTGACCCAAAAAGTACCCACTAATCGAATTTTCTCTAATATGTGACTTAGCGCATTGATCTTTTCGTAATCCAAAACGACAGAATACAAAATTTAGTCAAAATCCTTAGAGCCGTTTTTTAGATAAAATTGGCTTGACCCATAGGGACCCCAAAATGACCCACTAATCGAAATTTCTCGAGCATGTGACCTAGCCCAATAGTTTTCTCGTGCCCCAAAACGATTGGATATAAAATTTAGTCAAAATCGATTGAGCCGTTTTTTAGATATAATTAGCTTGACCTTGAATCATTTGACCCACTAATCGCTTTTTCTCGTACATGTGACTTAGTCCAATGGTCTTCTCATGCCCGGAAACGGTATATTACAAAATTTTGTCGAAATGTTTTGGACCTTTTTTGGATTCCATTACCTTTTCCCTGACCCATTGTGACCCAAAATGACCCACTAATCGAATTTTCTTGAACATGCGACCAAGCCCAATGGTATTCTCGCGCCCGAAAACGATCAAATACAAAATTTCGTCAAAATCGTTAGAGCCGTTTTCTAGATAAACTTTGCTTGACCCGCAGTGACCCAAAAATGACCCACTAATCGATATTTCTCTGATATGTGACTTAGCCCAATAGCTTTCTCGTGCCGAAAAACGGTTGGATATAAAATTTAGCCAAAATCGATTGAGCCGCTTTTTAGATATAATTAGCTTGACCTTGACCCATTATTACCCAAAATGGCCCATTAATCGAATTTTCTCGAACACGTGACCTAGCCCAATAGTCTTACCGTGCCTGAAAATGGTAAAATACAAAATTTCGTCAAAATCGTTAGAGCCGTTTTTAAGATAAAATTTACACACACACACACACATACACACACACACACAATTTTTGCTCGCATTATAGTATAAGATTTATTTTGGACCGAAACATAATACCTGTTATTTTTTTAAATCAAATTTAATTTTTTAATCCCTCATTTATGGAATTATTTATCAAGAAATTGCTTCTTCTCAATAATTATCTTCTTTAATATCTGAAGATATACTGGAATTTTTAAATAATAATAATGTGAAATTTAGGTGTATTTTTTTCATTAACACTACGGTTATGGTAATTGTATAATACTATATTGGTAATTATAACATTTTTTGTAAAATATTTACAAAAATATTCAGATTAATTAACCAAAATTACTTTTAAGGTTATATCACAATTCTTATAAAAGTAATGTATTTAAATGTATTATGATTCTAACTAACTAAATGAATGAAAAGAAAAATAAAAAAATTGAAAATAAATATTTTCTTTAATAATTCTAATAAAAGTGTAAAAAGAATTTTAAACGTGTGCATTTGAATTACAAGTTTTAACAAAGCTGAAAATATTTTTAAATATAAACTTGGGAATCCCTACAGGGAATTAGATAAAAGATAAGGGAAATGTCTGTAAATCGATGACCGAGAAACTCAATCGAATGCATTTAACCGAGAACTGGTGTAAATTTACAGAGAGTCTTGACCGAGAAACTCAATCGAATGCATTTAACCGAGAACTGGTGTAAATTTACAGAGAGTCTTGACCGAGAAACACGATCGAATGCATTTAACCGAGAACTAGTGTGAATTTACGGAGAGTCTTGACCAAGGAACTTGATCGGACGCATTTAACTAAGATCTAGTGTAAATTTACAGAGAGTCTCGATTTTCTTTCTGTGATTTTACAGAAATTTTTAACAGTGTAGATCTAAATCTAAAGGACTTCTGACACAAATCACACGTGTACACTTTGTCATTAAAGTGTATCTTCATGTTTAGAAACAAGTCGTAAGAGGTTGAAAAGGTCTTATCACAAGTTGAACATGCAAACATCTTCTTATCAGGAGTTAAAGTCTTGAACGGTTCTTCAGATGTTATATCAACATCCAGAGAATTCAACGAAGGATTGTTCTTCGGTGAAAAAGCTCGAAAATGCTCATCACGCTTTAAAGTTGTTGCTTCATCATTAATATATGTCTTAGAATGTCTTCTCAAAACAGATCTGTGACTAAAAGACTTCTGGCATACTTCACATGTGAAAAACTTTTCACTGGAATGTATCTTCAAATGCCGATTCAGATTAGAAATAGTTGAAAGTGTCTTATTACAACTAAGACAAGTAAAACTCTTCTTCAAAGGCACAGAACTTTCTAAAGACAGGGATTCGCCCAAAGGCATAATACCATCCATAATAGATGAATAAGAAAAAAAAACTTTAACATTTAAAAGAAAAACAGTCTTTTCAAGAATTACAAATATAGTATACTTTTAAGTTATAAAAAGCTGTTTTTGATTGTGATTGAACAAATTTTATTCATCAGAGCGTTTCGAAATTTTTGTAGACGCTGTAAATTTGGTCTTCCGAGATGCTCTTAAAATATTGGGTCGAAATACAGATATTTACTTACTTTTAGCGTAGAAAAAAGATCGTCTTCTAAAGGCGCAAAGTGACGGGCGCTTCTGAATAAATCGTATAATTTAGAATGCTTTCAACTAATTTCGCTCCTTTAAATTTTTAATTTTTAATAAACTGTTTATGCCGAGCATCTGCATCTTAAAAGTACCCTCTATACCAAATTGCATGTTTATATCGCTAACAGTTTCAACTAAATCATAATTTAGAACGCTTTTAGAAGGTTTTCCGCTAATTCATCCTTTTATCTTTCGATTTTTTTTAAAACCGTACTAAATGAGCATTTACTTACATGAAAGTAATCACCGTGCCAAATTCCAGGCTTCTCTGCGAACTGGATCACATAAATCGCAATTTTAGAATCTTCCTTACTCTTGCATTCTTTTAAATTTCGAACTAAAAAAAAAATTGGGGGCGAGCATTTACGTCTCTCAAGTAACATCCATGTAAAATTTCAAGTTTCTAGCTCTAACAGTTCTAAGTATATTATGATTTAGAACATTTTTTACAACGTTTTCGGATCATTTCACTCTTTTAAATTTCGAATTTTTTAAAACCCTCTTGAGTGAGTATTTATACCATAAAAGTAGCACCATGTCAAAAACCAAGCTTTTATACCAACTGTATCGCACAAATTGAAATGTTAGAACTTTTTTTGCTCTTGCATTCTTTTCAATTTCGATTTTTTAAAAAACTGTTCTTGGTGATCATTTACATTTCTAGAGCAACAGCCATGCCGAATTTCACGTATCTGGCCCTAAAAATTCCCAATAAATCATAATTAGATCGTTTTCAGCTCATTTCATCCTTTTAAATTGAAAATTTTTTTAGAAACCGTTCTTCAGCATTTATACATCCGAAAAAGTTACTACCATGCCAGATTCTAACCTTCCGTACCAACTGTATCGTACAAATAGCAATTTTAGAACGTTTTTTGCTCTTGCACCCTTTTAAATTTCGAATTTTTAAAAGACTGTTCTGAGCAAGCAGTTTAAGTCTCTAAATTAACAACCATGGCAAATTTTATGTTTCTAGCCTTAACTGCACCAAATAAATCGTAATTTAGAATGTTTCCTGTTCCTTTCCCCTTTTAAATTTCGAACTTTTTAGAAACTATTCTTAGTGATTCATTTACATCTTAAAAGTAACCACTAGACCAAATTTCGAATTTCTAGCACCAACAATATCGAACAAACAGCAATTTTAGAACATTTTTGTTCCAGCATCCCTTTAGAAGTTGCTGTACCGGGGCACCGATGTAAAATATAGCTTATGTTGGAGCGGAGATGGTCACCAGCATTTTGCGAACATTATTACGGCTCCACTCCACAGTTAAAAAGTGAAAACAGATCTATTATAAGATCATTCGTGTATCTTATTTTGATGGCGCTCAGTGGGGGAGTTGAGGGAGCTCGGATTGTTGGTAATTATTTTTAACAAAAATGTGTCTGTAATTAACCGAGATATTAATTAAAAACACATCTAGAAAACAACGGCACGGATCAAAACAGTGTTGCTACTTTGCGACCTCCTTTAGAAGAGCGCTTGGTACAATACCAAGTTTAAACTTTGTACAAGATCTTTGTTTCAGGTAAGGCGAATCATAGTGATAAGCAACATTTTTCATTCCAACTGAATTAAATCATTGAAGGCAAATATTAAAAAAGTAATTCATATAATAATTCCAAGACATTAAAAGTCAGTAATTTTGAGACAACAATCGCTCATAATTCAATAACAAATTCATTTATAATGAAAAAAATTTCGATTAGAAATCACTTGAATAGTCATGCCTGCATATGCTATTATTTTTAAAAATGAATCGGAAAGTTTGTTCAGCGTACTTTTTTTAAAAATTGCTTTAAAATTGTCTATACTATTATGTGAAATATGATTGACAAGTGACTTTTCGTGAGAATCTCTGCAACACCTTTCCAAAGCATGGCCAAGTTTAAATTTTGTACAAGGTCTTTGTTTTAGAGTGAGAAATATTCATCGGTTTTCATTCCAATAGAATTAAATTATGGCATATGCTATTGTTTACGTACGCGAGTATATTGTCTTTTAACTGTTCTGATATTTTGTATGGAACCCTTTATACGCGAGTAAAATTCGCACACGACCAATTATCTTTTTAAGTCCGTTCGGTAGTTCCAGAATTAACCCCTACAAAAAAACAAACGTTACTTCTTTATAATATTAGTACAGATACGACTTCAGTTTGAACCAGGATATTTTTAGAGATTTTTAACAATAATAAAGATAGTTTAACGAAATTTTTAACAGATTTATATTACTTAATGTCGAATTCCATGTCATGTAAAGTAGAGGAAGTGCACAGTAATTAAGTCAACAACATCATGTTTAATATAAACTACATTCCAAAGTATGGATTACCTAACTGGGTACTAATCTGACGTAGATAATGATAAATTCCACCAATTCTCGTGATGTTGCTACATTTGACAAAAAGCAAGGTAAGTCTATTGAACATTTTGTTAAAATGGCTTCATTATTATTATTATTAAAGTTGAGAACAAAAATTTGGGATTCTCTTGGAATGAAACTCTCTGTATTTTTGATTGAACAAGTGGATTGGAACCCTATTATTTTCTGAGCAAAAATTATTTGCTGGGCTGTGCTCTTCTATCTCTTAAAGTTTACCTCATCATTTTAAAACACCTTTATAAATCTAACCTAGTTTTGTGTTATTTCATTGGTGCACTTTACGTTTTCTAATTCTAATATTGTAAACGTAAATCTGTTTAAATGAAACATAGCCAAAATAATTGCGGAAAAAAAGCATCAAGATTTGATCCATTAAAAACACTGATTACATTAAACGGTGATTCAAATAACCGGCGAACACCTTTATCAGAAGCTCACCTCCCCCCCCCCCCCCCGTAGAGCCGAATTCTGACTGCGCCACTGATAATAGGTACCTTCTGAAGAGAAACATGGCATTCAGCATTACCAAGCTTAATATCCCTCTCATAAGGGATATAATGAGGAACACGTTCAGGATTTTTTGAATAATGTAAGCTTACCTTAAATGCCAAAAGACACCACACTAAGCACTTGTTATCTTCGTTTTGAATATTCAACACTGTTTTTTTATCATACAATTTCTTAGATAAAGCAATATATGAACTTGCAGCAAGAGAATGATATTGGGCATTATTGAGTTCTAAATGCTGAATGTTTCTAAGCTTCCACCCTGAACCTCTTTGCATATATTCTTCAAAGGATTTTAATATTTTAGAGAATCCTTTTTCAATGTGTTGGGTAAAAGTTTCTTCAGTAAGTTCTGTAAAACATTGACATCGAAAATAGGATTGAATCTCTTCCATCTCTTCGTTATTAGTCATACGTTCAAGGAATATTTTTTCCACCATATACCATTTATTGACACCTTTAGTTTGAACTTCCTCAGTTAAACGTTCATGAATTTCAACTTGCGAGTGGGTATGAAACACGTTTTCTTCACGTTCATCAGGATAAAGCATGATAGTTTTAAACACATTAAATACATCGGATTGATTCTGCTTCAGTTTTTTAAACTTTACATTATATGAAATCCTTTTCCATTTCACACTCACAAGAGGTACACGGGAGTGTTGGGTGCGTATATGTTGTTTCAACTCATAATTTCGTCCAAACATTTTATCACATTCAGGGCATGAAAATCTCGAACTTTCATGTGATCTTATATGTTGTGCCAAATTGTCCTCTCGAGTGCAAACTTGATCACATTAATCACACTTGAATGTAGGTCGTTCATTATGAATTTCGGAGTGTCTTCGCAAGTTGGATCTAAATCTAAATGACTTTTGACACAAATCACACGTGTACACCTTGTCATTAAGGTGTATCTTCAGATGTTGAAACAAGTCGTAAGAGGTTGAAAAGGTCTTATCACAAGTTGAACATGCGAACATCTTCTTATCAGCAGTTAAAGTCTTGAACAGTTCTTCAGATGTTATATCAACATCCAGAGAATTCAACGAAGGATTGTTCTTCGGTGAAAAATCTCGAGAATGCTCATCACGCTTTAAAGTTGTTGTTTCATCATTAATATGAGTCTTAGAATGTCTTCTCAAAACAGATCTGCGACTAAAAGACTTCTAGCATACTTCACATGTGAAAATGTTTTCACCGGAATGTATCTTCAAATGCTGATTCAGGTTAGAAATAGTTAAAAATGTCTTATTACATTTAGACAAGCAAAATTCTTCTTCCCAGGCACAGAACTTTCCAAAGACAGGGCTTCGTCCAAAGGCATAATAGCATCCACAATAGATTAATAATAAAAAAAAACTTTAACATTTAAAAAAAACCAGTCTTTCAAACTAAACAAATCACTTAGATAAGAGCAAGAGCAATTAAAGATACGTCTTATCACTATCAAAATTAATCATCAAATGATGAAAGTCCGATTTTACGCCTCCTATTTATATCCAAAACCTCCCCCCCCCCCCCTCTGATCTCAATCTGATGGTGAAATATTCTACTTAGCGAGAAAATAAAAGATCAAAATCATCAAATCACAACGAAATATTTCATTAGGCGAGTAAACGAAAGAATAAAATCATCAAATCGCAAGAGTATTTTTCCCCCTATTAATAACACTCTAAGTGATCATCACCTGAAGACTTACAATTTATTCTTGATGAAATTAAATTTCACTTCTAAATGCTTATATACAATTAACCTTATTATATACTTATATGAAAGTGATATTATTAAAATGTCTTTATCAAAGTCTAATACTTAGTGACTTTTATAGTTGATTTTAGAAATTAACGATTAAAAATGTTTTATCCAAGCAGAAATAGTTGCATTGTAGAGCTGTTTCTCAATGTATTTTTCAAAACTCTCATACATAAAGTCATGATTTCCTTACATATCAATAACATATGTTTTATACATTGAATTATATATTTCCAATTCAAGTGAAAATTTCTAAAAACTCTATACATACAAATATACTAAATAAAAAGATATAAATATACAACTGTGTAATCATATAAAGTCCAACTAACAATTCAAAATTTTAAAAATACATATGATTATTTTATTATGTTAGTAGATTTTGTGTGTTATTTTACCCAAATGAATCAATATACAGTTTCATAAAAATATTACTGTTCGACATATAATACTAATTTTGAATCTATATGTAACTACTCTAAACTGAATAACTCTAAATTCAGAAAAATATAATTACGGCAGTTTTTTAGTTTAACGATAAATAGTAATTTTAAATTATGTACTTAAACTACTAAGACATGAAAATTAATTAAATCGAACCATCTACACTGCAAATGAAGGCATCTTAAATTCAGACACATATGTGACTAAAAAAGTAATTCAGACATTTAAGTGTCTAAATGTGAAATTTCAGACATCATAGATGTCTAAATTTAAGACACATAAGCGTCTTACTATGATCATGTTATAAATGAACGGAGAAAAATGTCTGAATGATAGTGACATGTCTGAAATTAAGACATGTAAAAATTCAGACTCTTAAGTGTCTGAATGTGATACAATTGTATCATATGAGTGATGACTGTACGTACAATTGTATTGCAATATGTATATCAGCGCTGTCAGAAAATATTTCCGAATGGATGAAAGATATTTAAAATACTCTTTCATCCATTTAATTTAGTATTTATTTATAAATGAAGAAATCATAGGACATCTGAGAAAATTAGAAAAGTTCGCTTACTAAGGTTTGGAGCTAAGTTATTTTGGCGCAATAAATAATTAAATAATTGCTTTTCACAAAATATAAAGTTTTTCAAAAATTACTTGTTATCATAATCGTATACAGGAAGAATCGCTCACCTAAAGACTAAGAGTTATGAGTAGCGGGAGAAAGAAATGTACTGACGAGCAAGATTTTAGAACATACAGTAAAACCTCCCTAAAGCGACCACGTTCCGTTCCAATGAAAAATGGTCGCTCCGAGAGGTGGTCTCTTAATGGAGGTCATGTTTAAATCTAGATTTTAATTTTTGAAAAAAGGTAACAATTAATGTTACTAAAATTTATTTTTCACATTAGTAAAAAAAAATTAACTTAGTAACTGCAGAGTTAAAAAAATGAATACATTGACGTTTGCTTTGATTTTACGGTTTTATATTTTATAACTTTTATTTCCAAGTTTTTTCGAAGTTCAGTCGATAAATGCATTTTTTTTTTTTTTTTTTTTTTTTTTTTGACGGGAACAAATAATGACGATTTCATTAATTTATGTATTTGTTTGAGAGTTTCCCGACAAAATAGGGCAGGGGAGTTTATCGACCGTCATTCTTAATTTGTCATCAGAATTGAATTCATTGCCCAAGGCACAAAGGGGTTTAAATATTTAAAAGTTACCGGAATAAAAAAAAAAAAATCTAAACTTAGTTTAGAAGTTTGATGAATAATGCGCACTCCGGACTTATTTTTCTAATACAATCTTCTTCAAGAGACCAGAAAAAAAACGGGATTTGTTTCATTTTCTTCAAAGAAATGGGTCGCTCATGGAGGGAGTTCAACTGGGATGGTCTCTGAATGGAGGTAAAATTGGTATTGAGCTTATGGGAATAAATTTCGTTCCATGAAAAAAATGGTCGTTCAGAGAGGTGGTTGCTTAATGGAAGTGGCCGCACTGAGAGATTTTACTGTATATGCCTGGGGTCCGCTTTTGTAAAATCATGAATATAAACATGAAGTAGGCTAAACTAAGAATTTATACCAGAACTCCTCGTGTAAGACAATTTTTAAGAAATTTAAAAATTAAGAAATATTAATCGTTTAACAATAAGTTTCTAACGACATTTTTCACAATGGAGACTGATTTCTCTTTCTCTCTCCTCTCTCTGTCTTTTTTTTTTTCTTTTTTCTTGTCGATGGGACTTTTCCCTTCTGAACTGCCCCTCCTCATTTAAGATAAATTTGATATATATGAACACTAACAGAAGAACAGAATTTAAATTGTCTTCTACGAGAAGTTAAGGGGGTGGGTTCCTCTGAAGAAAAATTCTTAGCAACATTTTCTCTTAGCGTTTAATTAATATATTGCTATTTGGAAGAGAAAAGGGTATTTTTTAAATAATTAAACGTAAAGAAAATAGAATTAATTAAATTTCAGGGATGGACAATCGCTCTCTTCATGACCGCCGCCCTCTTCATGAAAATTTGATATGTTATTTGCTAGTTTTACAACAAAATCTTTATTTAAAGTATGTTTTCAATATGTCTAAAAAAAACTGCAAAAACTATACTCAAATAAATGTAACACATTAAGAAAAATACCTAATAAAGAAAATAAAACTTTTCTGATTTCTTCTTATTCAAGGATTTATTTCTCGCTGATAAAAAGTTTAAATGAGCTCATCATGCCCTTTAAAACGGTTTGTAAACTGTACGCTGAGGTCAGCGACTGCAGTGGTAATTAAAATGCTGACTTCGCCTATTTCTCTTTGTTCGATGGCGTCCGTTGGCAATTGGCGCGTTAAAACGGTTCTTTCAATGAGGTAGTTCCCTGTTTAACAAAGTTGCCCGCAATTTTTTTATGTGTAACATTCCGTATTTACATATTGTGACTGTGTCATCTATATAGCTGGAACAGTTTTTTGGAATAATTAATTTATGGAATAATATATGCGATTATTATAAAAATAATATGTTGAGTATAGTAATTGTGCCATCTACATAGATGTATATGCAGCTACACAGCTTATTAAGTGCATTTTTGGAATTTCAATAATTGTTCTTCAGAGATTGGAGAATAAGAAAGTGCGTGTGAAATGTGATTCGAAAAAGTTAATTAAATTAAATTGTGCACTACATTTAAATTATATTATTATGAAAATAATATGTTAAATAAGGGAAAAAAATTTCTCCGATACATGTTTTTCAAATCAGCATTCATCTGAACATTTAGTGAAATATATAAGAAGAAAGTGCCTTTATTTTCGTATTACCGTTTATATTTAATGGATTTACTTTATTTCATTTAAAGAAATACTAAAAATGTAAGAATGCGATTATTTATAAAAATATAATTTTTATATGGAAATAGAAATTTTCCTTGAATATTATTAATTATGTAATGTTAATTATTTAAATCACTTTTTAAAGAATATATGTGTTTATCATATTTGTATCTTTCTGTGTAGAATAAATATTTTTCAGTATTACAGTGTTTTTTATTATTTTCGACTAAATTTATTTCATTTTCAGGATTAATTATACTAACTTGCTTGATAATTCTTAAAGTTTCCGATTTATAAATAAATGTTTTTCATGTAAAATAATCTCATCATTGCTTAAATATATAAGCATTAAAAGTTATTGCTTGTGTACATTGACACCCAAATTTGTCAACATTTTTAGTATTGCATTTTTGTCCAAAGAAAAAAAAATAAAAAAAGCAGTTGCAGCACTATATATTTTTCATGTGAATACAATTATTAATCTGACGGTAAAAATGTCAGCAAATATTAGCCATTTAATACAATGCCATTTTTTTTAATAGTTAATTTTCTTAAAAAAATTTTCTATAATAGCTATATAATGATTTACAATAAAATAAGTAAGGAAATAAATCATTATTTACTTTGTTTAATTGCTTAAAATCATATTTAAGTTTTGTACAAATTCAGATATTGAAAAATGTATTAATATTGATTTATTGATTGTTAAAAAGAAATTACAGATTTAGAACGGAAAAAAGACTTTCTTTTCATATTTACTTACAGAATTGCGTTTTTCACATAAAATTGCTGGGGATTATTTTTCAACGTTTGTGCATTTTTATAAAAGATACAAAATAACAATTAGATATGTATTTTTAAGGCGAAATAAGTTTTGAAATTAAAAGTTATTTATCTTGCATGTTATCTAAAATATATATATGTTTAACTTTTTAAACATAGCTTAGTAATTCTGGAGATTACCATATGCTGTAAGTAAAAGAAATTGCCCACAGGGCAATATATAATTAAAAATATTAAGTTATTAAAGGATATTGTTATTAATAAATCATTCCGTTGTAATATCCACATTTACAGATATTACTGACATGATTTCGCATATGAATTTTTATTTTTAATGACAGATCATTTAATTATTTTACATTTTCGAAATTAGTGTTTTCATGTAACGAAATTAAATGTATGTATAGGAAATGCTATGAACATTTTTGCTTCAGATGGTGGACATAAAACTTGAAAAATAATTAAAAAATCATCAGAATTGAAGTTATCGTGAAATTTTTAATGTTTTATAAATACATTTTAAATTGTTCCTTTGTAACGCTTTATTAAAAAGCTCGAAATTTCTAAAGTATTTAATTGCACGATGAAAGAACCTTTTTTAGACTATGAAAACTTGTTAAAAGTAAAATAACTACATTTATATTTCCTGTGTTTCATCTGTATAACATATTTAAATTTTAAGACACAGAAATTTTCTGACAACATTCAACGTCAAAATTTTCTGATTTTTTGCAGGATTATTATTTTTTACTATCATCGGAGAATGCATCCATTTGCGCAAAACAATTTATTGTACTGATTATATCTCATATTGCATACTTTTAGAGTAGGATGAAGTTAATGACAAAGGATATATTTATCCAAACATATATTTACATGTTCATATATATATTAAGTCATCAATGTCTTTAATTTTTTGTGACTGTATGTGTAGTAGGGGGAAGGGGGGGGGGGTAATTAATCTAAGCCGTTGGTACTGGAACTTATTAGAATCACATTTCCTAAACTGTAAAAAAAAAAAAAATCTTTTTTTAGAATATATTTATAACTGTATATATTTAATAAAACCTCTCAATAGCAGACACCCTAGGACCGCAGAATTTGCCCGCTATTTAGAGGTTTTATTTTCATATGTAAAAAAAGTCCAGAGTATACAAATACACAGTATATCGAGTACAAATTACATAAAATCTGCTTCAATATTTATATTATTAATCTGCTTTTCAATCCAAATGTTGTGGGTTGAAAAAAATGATCGCTAAATAGGTGTCTGCTATTCGAGAATGTCCGTTATTACTGAAGCATACAGTAAAACTTCAATAACTGGTCACTCCCGAATAGTGGACAGCTCTATTTAGAAAAATATAGAGCGGGGTAGTGTTTCTTCTAAGCAGGTCCTGATTAAAGCATGGAAACTGATCCACGGCCCTGCCCCTGCCCCCTCACCTTCACATCAATTTTTGTGGCCCCGAATTTGGTATGCAATTCTACAAATTCACTGTATTTACGTTTGGGTTTTTTAGTATTATAACCACATACAAAATTATCATATTAGGATTATAATTTCAGGAGATATTAATGAAAATACGAAAATGTAATTTAACATTAGAAGCTCTAAATTTTGAATGTTTATAATTCAAAAACTTATCATTCAAATTACTAGAAATTTCTTTTCTAGGCATAGTTTCAACCAACGATTTAAAATATAGTGTCAAAATTCGGTGTAGCCATTGAAAAAAAAATTTGGTCTGATTTTGATTTGTAGATGGCTCCTATGCAAATTTTACATACATCATTTAAAAGTAGACTTTATTTCCAGACGATTAGTACCAGTAAATTTCTTCTATTATTGTTGTCTTCTAGTTGCAGAGTTAGTAGGAGGTGTTTACTTTTTTTCGACAACTGTTCCAATCATGTGGATAAGAGATAGCTTTTGAGACTGACACTGCTTGCGTGATCGCAAACAACGTGGGGAGCAGAAATGAAGGGTATTCATAATGAAAGATTTCTATGTCCATTGATATTTATTATATCATTTATTGTTTGAAAAGTGCCAAATAAACATGCTGTCCATCCAGAATCCTATAACTACTGCTCGTTTCAGGCGTCGATGTACGGTTGTCAAATATTTAAGTATTTCTTGGTAATGATTAGGGTGTCAACGATTTAAATCAGTTGATTTAAATCATGATTTTAATCAAGTGATTTAAAAAAAAAATCATTGATTAAAATCCAAATTTTTTTAATGTTTAAAATGACATAAAAAAGTATTCAAATCTGAGATGAATATAATTTGGAAAGTTTCTACAGGTATTGTGACTTATGAATACACAAAACAAAGCTTTAAATAATTGTTTCGTAGCGTAATTCCCGAGTATTGGGGAAAATTTAAGTACAGTAAGTTTGTAAAAAGCATGGTTTTTTTATCTAACAAACATAAAAAGCGTTTTATTTTTAAATGATATTTAAATCTAATGTAACTTACAATGTCATCTTTTCTTTTTAATAATCAAGTTATTCATTCTTTTATGTACAATAAACATAGCAATAGAGTGTCAATGATTTTAATCAATTGATTTAAATCAGATGATAAAATCACATATTTTCTGATTTTTTAAAATAGTGTGAAAAAGCATTATAATCAGTAATGGAAATTATCAATAAATCACTTGTAAAAAATGTAATATTTGTTATTGTTAATTATAACAATATTAAACTGAGTAAAAAGAAGTATTACACATTTAAAAAAATCTAACTATATGTTAAATAACTTCAAAACATTATAATATTTAGTAGCTATTCAAATATTTTAATGTTGTGGGGAAAAAAATCTGATTTAAATTTCAAATATACAATTTTTGTAATCTATTTATAAATTATGTGTGAGTTTGCTGTATATGCATTGCTACAATTTTTGATCCATTTGATATACATACGCTTTAGAACCTGTGTAAAATTACTGGCTGCTTTATGAATTTACCAAACTATTATTTATCACCTTTTTTCAACCACTTTTTCAAAAATGTAGATTGTGTTCTTAATTAAACAGTTAATTGTTTAATAATTACAAAATTTAATCTGTATCATCAATTTGAAAATAAATGCAATTTATCAATAACTTTAAAATATAAGCAGTATTTAATATTGGTTTACATAATTATTACAAAATATTAATGCACATAATTTTGTATGTTACTAAAGAAATTTTTAATTTGCAGTTTTTTGTAATTTCTATAATTACATAATTAAAATTTTATTAATTAAAGCAAAAAAACATAGATTATGCTAGTAATTGGAGGGTTATTCATTTTTGAAATACTTAGTTCTTGATAGATGTTTAATATTTTAACACAGGGGAAAAAATAAAAAAAAATCCGATTTAAATCAAAAGAATCCGATTTAAATAAAAGAAATCCAATTTTTTTTTTTTTTTTTTTTTTTTTTTTTTTTTTTTTAACATGATTTTTTTACACCCTAGTAATGTCAAATAGTATAATAATAAAAATGAAGGGAGGTAAAAAAAAAAAAAGTAAGAGTTTCGTACTCATTTTTTTTTTTTTTAATGTTGGGATAATGTTGGGATACTGATAATTTTTATGAAATCTAGTATTATATTTTATTTAACACAGAAATAAAAACGCAAAAAATTCTTAAACTAATTGACTGGGAATATCCAATTTAAAAAGAAAAAAAATTGTACAACAAAGCAGGAATGGAATTCTTTCTGAAGGAGTAAATCATTTTTTATAAATGGGAATAATTTATTACCATAAAGCAGAGCTGATTGCAGCATGGACAAACTGGGCTGTTTCTATGAGACTTTAGCTTTACGGGCCCCCAAATCTGGTATGAAATTCCCATAAAGCTGATTTTTTAAATTTGTTTTGACCTTATATTTATTTTAATAAATATTTTGTACTTTTAGAACATGATTAGGTTAAGAAAAAGGATATATTTATCCAAATATGTATTTGATGGCATCGAGTAGTCTTAATTTTTTTACAACAGTATATGAAGGTGGTGGTGGTGGTGGTGGTGGGGGGGGGGAATGAATTCTGTCTGGGCGAAAGAATGAAGGTCTTTGAACTAGAACTAATAAGTTCTCACTAAAAGAAATAAACATTTTTGATGCCGTAGGGCATATATGAAATCACATAAATACATATTTAGGTGAATATATATATATATATATATATATATATATACTGATATAAAATATCAGCTTTATGAAAATTTCGTACCCCATTTGGGGTACCCTAAAATCAGGGGGCAGAGAAGCATCCCAGTTTTACCACGCTGCAATCAGCTCTGCTTTATGTTAACAAATTATTTTCATTTATAAAAAATGATTCAATGTGGTCAAATATGGCTGCGTATATGGCTTAGAAAGAAAAGTGGTCAAAGATGGCTTCATATTGGCGAAAAAAACGGCTCAAAGATGGCCGCAATTCAGACATTTGAAATGTCTGAAATTCAGACGCAAGAAGTGTCTGAAAATTTTCAGACATTTTAAAACGTCTGAAAATTGAACACTACGTTTCAGACACTTAAGTGTCTGAATTTCAGACATTTCTGTTTACAGTGTAACTGAGATAATTTAAATTTTTGATGTAATTTTATAACAAAATAAATTTTACTTTAAAAATATTAACCAAACTTTCTAAAAATTTTATACATTTATATATAAGTATACTAAACAGAAAATAAATTAAATAATATAAAATTCAACTAACAGATCATCTACATTTTAAAAAATACATATAATAATTTCAATATATCAGTAAATTCTGTGTGTTATATTACGATCCTATATTAAATTTAGTGATAAATAATTTTAAATTATATACACGGACTACTAAACCATGACAATTAATTAAAATGAGCTAACTGATTAAGTTTTTAATATAAATCGAGTTCTACTTAAAGAAAATATTACAATCCGACGTCATATTATTGAATTTCGAATTGTTTAAACCAATCGCACTCATTTCCTTTCAAGCATAATTCATATTAAATTCCTTGTGTAAGACAGAATACTATTTTCTCTTAAGACAGATATGTATTCTTAATACAATACAATAGTGCAGGCATCAGTCAAAGTATTTAACCATATAGTCTAATTACATGACTGTTAAATTTATTTATTGTTGAAGTGTTAATTTCAGCGTTAAACAAAAACTAAACCATAAATTGTTCTATCGAAACCTTTTAAGGTATTGCATCATCCTTTAAAAATCCTAATTTAGATTAAATTAATGAATTCTTAACCTAAAATATCATCAAAACTCAATTTGAAAAATAAATTATTTGCTTGTTGAAACATCTAAAGATATTGCATCATCCCTAAAAAATCCTAATTTAGATTAAATTAATGAATCAATAATCTCGAATAACATCAAAACTCAATTTAAAAAATAAATTATTTGCTTGTTGAAACCTCTAAAGATCACCCTGAAAATAAATCCTACATTGTTCTATCGCAATCTTTTAAGTATTGCATCATCCTTTAAAAATCATAATTTAGATTAAATTAATGAATCCTTAGCCTCAAATAAAATCAAAACCCAGTTTGAAAAGAAAACAATCTATTATTTTCACTAAACTCTTACAAACATTTAAAAATCATATCATTCTAACACTCATTTTTAAGCTTTTACATCTATTATTCAAATTTAAAATTTTGCTAAATTGTCATTTTTATTCTATATTCTAACTAAATTCTGATCATCATCTCTCAAATTCTTTCAAAAATCAAAGTTATCCAAGTCTGATTACAATCAATACAAATTGTCAGCCTCAGAGGTATTAAAACCATTATTTTCAAAAATTCGCTCGCTAGGGGGCAGCACTGAGGGAAAAAGTTTAAAAAATTAAATTTTAAGCATGTATAACTAAATCCGAGAAAAAAAGGTAAACACTATTACTAGTGGGAAAAAGGGGGTTCCAAAACTGATTCTCTACTTTAAAAAAATTAAGCCCTCCCAAAAATTTAGCCCCTCTCAAAAAATTTAACCCCTCCTACCCCCCTTCCTACTATAAGATGATTAAATAAAAAATATCCTTTCCAATCGAAAAAATTTCCCTCAAACCTCATCGTGATGTATGATTCTTCCACCTCCACCTCCACCGCCCGAATCGAACACCCTTTTTCCAACTACTAATAGTGTTTACCTTTTTTTCTCGGATTTAGTTATACATGCTTAAAATTTATTTTTTTAAAACTTCTTTCCTCAGTGCTGCACCCTAGCGAGCGGATTTTTGAAAATAAGGTTTTTAATACCTCTGAGGCTGACAATTTGTATTGATTGTAATCAGACTTGGATAACTTTGATTTTTGAAAGAATTTGAGAGATGATGATCAGAATTTAGTTAGAATATAGAGTAAAAATGACAATTTAGCATAATTTTTAATTTGAATAATAGATGTAAAAGCTTAAAAATGAGTGTTAGAATGATTTGATTTTTAAATGTTTGGAAGAATTTAGTGAAAATAATAGATTGTTTTCTTTTCAAACTGGGTTTTGATTTTAATTGAGGTTAAGGATTCATTAACTTAATCTAAATTATGATTTTTAAAGGATGATGCAATACCTTAAAAGGTTGCGATAGAACAATGCAGGATTTATTTTCAGGTTGATGATCAGGGTCAATATCTTTAGAGGTTTCAACAAGCAAATAATTTATTTTTAAAATTGAGTTTTGATGTTTTTCGAGATTATTGATTCATTAATTTAATCTAAATTAGGATTTTTTAGAGATGATGCAATTTCTGTAGATGTTTCAACAAGCAAATAATTTATTTTTCAAATTGAGTTTTGATGATATTTTAGGTTAAGGATTCATTAATTTAATCTAAATTAGGATTTTTAAAGGATGATGCAATACCTTAAAAGGTGGCGAAAGAGCAATTTATGGTTTAGTTTTTGTTTAATGCTGAAATTAACACTTCAACAATAAATAAATTTAACACGTCATGTAATTAGACTATATGGTTAAATACTTTGACTGATGTCTGCACTATTGTATGATATTAAGAATATATATCTGTCTTAAGAGAAAATAGTATTCTGTCTTACACAAGGAATTTAATATGAATCATGCTTGAAAGGAAATGAGTGTGATTGGTTTAAACAATTCAAAATCGGACTTTCATCATTTGATGATTAATTTTGATAGTAATAAGACGTGTCTTTAATTGCTCTTCCTTTTATCTAAGTGATTTGTTTAGTTTGAAAAGATTGTTTTTTTATGTTAAAGTTTTTTTTTCTTATTCCTCTATTATGGATGGTATTGTGCTTTTGGACGAAGCCCTGTCTTTAGAAAGTTCTGTGCCTGGGAAGAAGAGTTTTACTTGTCTTAGTTGTAATAGGACATTTTCAACTATTTCTAATCTAAATCGGCATTTGAAGATGCATTCCGGTGAAAAGTTTTTCACATGTGAAGTATGCCAAAAGTCTTTTAGTCGCAGATCTGTTTAGAGAAGACATTCTAAGACTCATATTAATGATGAAGCAACAACTTTAAAGCGTGATGAGTATTCTCGAGCTTTTTCACCGAAGAACAATCCTTCGTTGAATTCTCTGGATGTTGATATAACATCTGAAGAACTGTTCAAGACTTTAACTGCTGATAAGAAGATGTTTGCATGTTCAACTTGTGATAAGACCTTTTCAACCTCTTACGACATGTTTCAACATATGAAGATACACTTTAATGACAAGGTGTACACGTGTGATTTGTGCCAGAAGTCATTTAGATTTAGATCTAACTTGCGAAGACACTCTGAGATTCATAATGAACGACCTACATTCAAGTGTGATAAATGTGATCAAGTTTGCACTCGAAAGGAAAATTTGACACAACATATAAGATCACATGAAATAAGATCTCAGGGCATGAATTTCGAGATTTTCATACCCTGAATGTGATAAAATGTTTGGACGAAATTATGAGTTGAAACAACATATACGCACCCAACATCCCCGTGTACCTGTTGTGAGTGTGAAACGGAAAAGGATTTCATCTAATGTAAAGTCTAAAAAACTGAAACAGAATCAATCCGATGTATTTAATGTGTTTTAAACTTTCATGCTTTATCCTGATGAACGTGAAGAAAGCGATTTAACTGTGTTTCATACCCACTCGCAAGCTGAAATTCAAGAACGCTTAACAGAGGAAGTTCAAACTAAAGGTGTCATTAAATGATATATGGTGGAAAAAATATTCCTTGAACGTATGACTGATAACGAGGAGATGGAAGAGATTAAATCCTATTTTCGATGACAATGTTTTACGGAACTTACTGAAGAAACTATTACCCAACACATTGAAGAAGGATTCTCTAAAATATTAAAATCCTTTGAAGAATATATGCAAAGAGGTTCAGGGTGGAAGCTTAGAAACATTCAGCATTTAGAACTCAAGAATGCCCAATATCATCCTCTTGCTGCAAGTTCATATATTGCTTTACCTAAGAAATTTTATGATAAAAAAGCAGTGTTGAATATTCAAAACGAAGATAACAAGTGCTTAGTGTGGTGTCATTTGGCATTTAAACTAAGCTTACATTATTCAAAAAATCCTGAACGTGTTCCTTATTATATCCCTTATGAGATGGATATCAAGCTTGCTAATGTTGAATGCCCTGTTTCTCTTCGGAAGGTACCTATTATCGAACAGCTGAACAATTTACGGATTAATGTGTTTGGATTTGAAGAGGATGAAATTTGTCCACTGTATATATCCGAGAAACAAAATCTTGATCTCATCAATTTATTATTTGTTAGAGATGGTGAAATGCAAAATTATTGCTTAATTAGAAGCTTTTCAAGAATTTTAGGGGATCTGACACGTCATAATGGGGTTGCTTTTTACTTCTATCAATGTTTGCATCGGTTTTCAAGTCAAGATCTATTGGATAAGCATATCAAATATTGTTCTCGACATGCTGCACAAAGGATTCACTTGCCGAAAGAAGATGGCAATATATTATCTTTTACGGGGATCCATCTACAGCACCCTAGACCGTATGTTGTGTATGCTGACTTTGAGAGTCTTCTTATACCTATTGCGCGTGCTGCACCCTCTACCACACCACCCTATACTGAAAAAACAACTTATCATTTTCCATGTGGATATGCTTAAGTTGTTGTCGGACCTAATGGGAGATGTGTGTAGAAAGCGAAAGTTTATCGTGGCAAAGACTGTGTAGACCATTTTTTAAAACAGATGCTGAAGATAAAAGATGTATTTGGACGAAAGTTATTAAATATCAACCCTATGAAGCTTTCACCTGCAAAAGAAAAAACTTTTCAAGAAGCGGAATTTTGATTTATTTGTAAGCAACCATTATGTGGAAAACGTGTTCGTGACCATGACCACGTGGCGGGTGCATACAGAGGAGCTGCCCATGTGAGATGTGGTCTAATTTACAATCAATGTAAACATATTCCTGTTATATTCCGTAATTTCAAAAACTATGATGGGCATCATCTAATGAGTAAGATTGGTAAATTTAAAGAACATGAAATTGATGTGATTGCCTCCTCTAAGGAAAATTATATAACCTTTAAGTTAAGAAAGCCGACAAGTCCTATACAGATGATCTTTTTAGATTCATTCCAGTTTTTGCCCTTTTCATTGGAAAAGCTTGTTAGAAACCTTAATCCCGAGCAATTCACCATACTTGAAGAAAATTTCCCGGAAAATAGTAATTTGCATATGCTTACAAAAAAAGGGGTATACCCTTACGAGTACTTCACCTCTTTTGAAAAATTTGATGAAAAGGAACTACCCCCACCTGCAGCATTTTATAACAGTCTCACAGATGGAGATATTCAAGATGATGACTATCAACATGACTTGAACGTGTAGAAAACCTTTAATATTCAGAATATGGGTAAATATCATGATCTGTATGTAAAAACAGATATTTTACTCCTTGTCGATGTTTTCCAAAATTTTCGTAAACTATGTCGACAGTACTATGATATCGATCCTTGTCATTTATATACAGCACCTTTGCTCGCGTGGCAAGCATCCTTGAAAATGAGCGACACACCTTTAGAGTTACTCACAGATATTGACATGCTGTTAATGATCGAAAATGGAATACATGGTGAAACTAGTATGATTTGTCATAGACATGCCAGAGCGAACATCCCTAATACGCCCGATTTTAGGGAGAATGAAGCACCTAACTTCATCATGGATTGGGATGCGAACAATCTTTATGGATGGCATATGTCTCAATTTTTACCCTTTGGAGGATTTGAATGGTGTGCGACAAGTCATATTACAGAAGAGTGGATTCTTTCTATACCTGATGATTCTAAAATTGGATATATTTTTCAGGTGGACCTTAAATATCCTATGAAGCTTAACAAATTTCATAACGAATATCCCCTGGCTCCAGAACGTCTGACTGTGAATGAAGAGATGTTGTCATCTACCGCGAGGAGGATGCTTGGGAATAAAAAAATTAAAGGCACACCCAATTTGATCCCAAATTTTCAAGATAAGCAGAATTATGTCACTCATTATCGAAAACTGAAATATTATTTGCAACTTGGATTAAGACTGACAGCTGTGCATAAAACTATTCAATTCAAACAGGCACCCTGGCTACAGAGCTATATTAATTTTGATACAGAGAAAAGAACTAAAGCAAAATCCTCTTCTGAAAGAGAGTTTTTTAAATTAATGAACAACTCGGTTTTCGGAAAAACTATGGAAAATTTAAGAAAGAGACGGAATATTGTGCTTTGCAATAATGAACAAAGAGCGAAGAAATTGGTAGCCTCACCTACATTTAAGTCATTTAACCCGGGAGAACTCGCTAGTGAGAATGCCCAATTGCGTTTCTTTTACTTTACATTCATATAATATCAACTTTTTTTGGTTGGCTTAGTACTTTTATTCACAAAATAGGTAAAATAATTGAAAAACATTTTGAAATTTTAATTAAAATGAAAAATGATTTAAATAAGAGTAAAAAAAGTACGACTGTGAGAGAAAATCTCATGCAGCGAGTTCTCCCGGGTTAAAACATATGATGAAGGTCTAAGTGCCGTAGAAAGTATGAAAACTAACATACTCATGAATCGGCCAATTTTTGTCGGATTCACAATCTTAGAATTATCTAAATTACTTATGTATAAATTTCACTATGATTTTATTAAAAAAGAGTATAAAGATGATGGAAAGCTATTATTCTCCGCCACGGACTCATTGTGCTGTCATATTAAGACAAAAATATTTTTAATGATATGGAACATCATGCATGCCTATTTGATTTCTCAGACTATCCAAAGCATCATTCAATCTACTCAGATATCAATAAGAAGGTGATTGGCAAGTTCAAGGATAAGCTCAATGGAAATTTAGCTCTTGAGTTCGTCGGTCTAAAATCCAAAATGTACTCCATGAAATCTTCGAGTGAAGAAAAGAAGCGGGCGAAGGGTGTGTCTACACATGTTGTTCGACTGAAAATCAAGCATCAAGATTATTAAGAATGTCTGCAACAGGTGAAAACTAGCATTGAGAAGCAGAAAAGGATCGCTCAAGATAACCATCACCTATATACATTAACACAGAATAAAATCAGCTTAAGTCCTTTTGATGATAAGCGCTACTTGCTAGATGATGGAATATCGAGTTTTGCCTATGGACATTATAAAATTAATCACGATTGTATCGCTGATGAAAATATTCAATATAATGCAGAATTATCAAGAAAATATTTTTTATGTAAATAATATATAAGTAATAAATATATCTTTCTGTGAATTTCTTTGTTTGAACAAACAAAAATGTTAATTTTTACATGTGTGTTTATTTATAACATCTATACAAACTTTTCTAACACATTGTTAGATATGTGTAACACGCATATTCAAACACATACGCCCCACACCCACACATACACATCTATGCAATATATATATATATATATATATATATATGCTCATTGTAAATAATTTGTTTAATGTATAGTTTTTTTTTAATGTTTCAAAATTGTTTTAAAAACATATTTAATTTTTTTTTTTCAATTTTGCTAATTTTTTTTTTTTTAATTTTGTTAAGTTTCTTTTTTATGTTTTTTTTTACTTTTTTTTTGTTTTGTTAATATTTTTTCTTTTGTTAAAACTTTTTTTTCAAATTTTGTTAAATGTTTGTCAATTTTTTTTTATTATTATTACCTCTGTAAAACTTTTTGTAATTTTTTTTAAACTAGTAAATTTATACATATATATTTTGCACAAGAACCTATATATGAACATTTAATTTTATGGATATAGATACGTATAAACATGGATGTGTGCTTTGAATTAAACATTTATATCTTAATGCATAAATTTTAAAACACATACATATGTTTAGATTCGTACAAATATATATAGAGAGAGAGATATTTATGCTTACTGACATATACACTTGCTAAGACACATATCTTTTTTAACACTTATTTCAAATAACATGGAAAACATGTAAATTTAATAAAAACTTATTCGTGTACACATCTTTCAAGAAAATTTTAGAGAAAACAACAAAATGACAAAAAATAAACAAGTGTTTGTAAACTAAACCGTTTTAACCTTAATTCTTGATATATGCATAGACCATTCTAGCAAACTGTTAAACTGAACAGCAACATGATATTAATAATTACTATGATGGAGAGAAAGATGAGTATGATTTTCGATTAAGCACTGAATGCACATTGCACAGATCCTCGATCCTGTGGCAGTAGAACTCTCCATTTCCTACTACTTATGTCATATTGAAAGAAATAAACTCTAAAATAGGCGTTTATGTAACTTTAACCACTATAAATTAAAGAATTATTTAATATTTTGTCGGACGATTAACTGAAGTGCCGAAACAACATCCACGTGTTGCATAAGAAGAGGTCTTCATGTGTTTGTGCCAGCTTGGAGAAAAAGTTACAACTATATGTCAAAGTGTCTGCTGTCTCACTGTGTACGACTCTCCCCTATATAGAAATATAATAAAAATGAAATGGCATGTGAGAAAATAAATAAATATATATAATTTTCTTTGAGGGAAGAACATGTTTTGAAAATGGGATTGTTTTTACAAATGAATAACTGACAAAGTTCATCGAAAATAACAGCATGGATTAATTATGTTTTTTTTCTTATTAATATTTTTACTAAAAATATTAAAATGGTTGTACTATTTCCTAATTCTTACTGTATAATGGAAATGAGTGTTCGATGCTTATAGTCATATTCTTCGTTAAATGTAAGTATAAGTTCTTAAAAAAATCTATTTTAATTTCAAAGGTATTACATAGAGTGACATAATAAAAATGAAATGTCATGTGGGAAAATATATAAATATATATATATGGTGTATCAGGATTGATTGTTCAGATTTGGTGGGGAGGTAAAAAATAATAAAAGAAGACTATCTCACATAGAGAGTTATGGGCTCAGACGAACGCATAAAGTTTTAGATGGCGCATCAACAACTCCTGATTACACGCAAAGCTCTCTGACAAGTCCAGATTGTCGCTATTTGGTAAGATGACTATCCAGAAATAACATGAATCATTATACTTTAAATGAATATGCAGATATGCATCTAATGTACGGTGCGGTCTTCGAAAGCGGTCAGAGATCTGCGCAAATGTATGGCTAGCGCTGTCCTAACCTGCGTAAACCTCGGCATCAAATGTTTGCACGTATTCATAAACAGCTGTGCGAAACTGGATCGGTTACCAAATTTTAACGATCAATCCTGATACACCCTGTGTATTATTATTTTTTTTTAGGGAAGAATATCTTTTGAAATGGGGATTGTCGTCTTTATCTTTAAAGTTAAAGGTATAGAAATTGTCTGCGGTTGAAACTATGGAAAATTTGGTGAATGTATTTTGTTTGTAAACTCGGCGCCTCCGGATTCATTGTTAATATTACTATTATTATTATTTATACTAGAATATCACATTAGAGTTGTCTCGAGAAAAAATTTAACGTGTTTTATCGATTTTTCTTCTTTTTTTAACGGACGCTTCAAAACAAATGCCATTTTTGCTTTTAAAATAATGAATTACGTCATGTATGCGAGGAAAGGCATTTGTCCTTCTTTATGCCATTTAGTTTCACCCGTATTTGTTACAAGAAAATTTAAGACTAATGCGTTGTTTTTTTAGCCTTTCGTGTACAAACAGGCTGAATAATTGCCAGCATGAAATAAGGACGTGCAAAAATTTCCTTTGTCTAAAGTAGAGCATTTGATGTATGCACATTCGATTCAAAAGATTTCGTTAAAAAAAATCTGTATTTTAAAGTTAATTCATACTATAAAGAAAGTAACATTTAATTTATTAAGAAGAAAAATAAATGAGCAAAAATATTTAGTCAGACATTAAATAACCTTAACGCTGAGTACAACACATTATCATTAAGCATATTTTTTTTAAATTGATTTAAGGCTGTCTAGTGTTACAAAAGGAATAATGAAATGCAGATAAAAGACGAAAAATGAGTAAATATCCATTTAATTACTGTGAAATATACCATTCTTTTTACTTTATATTACCAGTACTATCGATTACATTAAAAGCATTTCGACATAAAAAGGAAAATTCAATATTGGAATCCTAATTTACAGAAAATAAATGATGATGAACAGAAATGCAATGGCTTATCGCAGCTTCTGTTATTTAAAGCCCAGAAATATTGATTGAAATTAACTAGTAAACTTTAACAACACAGTAAATCGAAATATTTGCTTTAAAAGCTTGAATAGAAAATTATCTAAAAAAAAAATTATTTTAAATATTCCGCACATATAAAATATTTTGTGCTAAGGCTTGTTTAAATATTTTTTATTTAGAAATAGTACTTGAAAAACTTTCATGAAAACAGTTAGAATACGTAGATTTAAATTAAAAATTACACATAATTAATACAAATAGTAAAAATGGATAAATAATAACAATTTAATTTAAGTCTCCGAATGAGACATGCCTTTCAACATTTACGTCGAAATGCTAAGTATTGCGCAAAACAAATTTAAGAGTTTATTGCAATCATAGTCATAATTTTTTTTTTAATGACGCTAATCAGGCATCGGGGCCGTTTAAGGTGGTGTAAAACGACTTCCATCATTTGCGTCAGATTAAATAGTCAAAATATAGCTAACAACCTGATATGTAATACTAATATCTTGTCTCCTTCAGCTTTGATGACAGCAGATATTCTTAACTCTTAAGGCTCCTGTCCTTGCCGGCGAAGACACTCGCGAGCTAAAGCTAATCGTATGGGGAAGCTTTTTCTAATATCTCGTTTACATTTCGATATTTTTATTTATTTATTTATTTTTTTTTGCATTGGATAGCCGAGATCCGTCTCTACATCGCAATTTTTTACTTTTTAGAATTTGGTTGCAGATATTTTTTAGAATGACACTAAGTAAAAAAAGTGCGATGTGGAGACTGACCTCTGCTATCCAGTGCAAAAAAAAATATTTAAAGATGTCGAAAAGCAAACGAGATATTTGATAAATCCCTCCCTATAAGATTAGCATTAGCTCGCGTATGTCTTCGCCGGCAGGGACAGCAGCCTTAAGGCTGTTCTCAAATCCGCTGCTCAACAAGCGCGAAACTTTCTGCCACAATGACGTATACATTTTTAAACGTATAGGTATGCTATTGGCAGAGCTGACTACGGAAGCGATTTGGAATCGAAATGATTTTTTCCATTTTTTGATAAAAAAATTACCTATCGAGTCATAAGCATTTTTAATCACGTGACAATGCTTTTTTTTTCCTTCGTTGACTTTTTTTTCAGCTTTCTTCGGGAAATTTGGTTCAGAACGACAACTTTGACAGTACTTTCTGAACGATCTATTGTGTTTACAAAAAATGGAAAATGTCTTTCGAAAAGTAGTTTCTGTATAACAACGCCTGTCAGTTTCATGCTTTTCTGAACAAAAATGTGGTAAAAATAAATGCAATTCCAAGAATGTAAATATTAAAAGTTTAATAAAATGATATGTACAATTGCTGCAAATCTGAGAATTTTTTTATCTTAGAAAATATCTAAGCCTTCTATTGAACCTGGCTAGAAGCGATATGGAATTTTAGTAGAAGTTTTTTATCACTAAGCATGGAAGTGTTTTTTCAAACTGCTAGTTTGTAAAAGTTTTGATGAAGTGTTATGAATTAGTATGACAATGGAAAACGTGTTCTGCAACTATGTGTAAAATATCATCTTGAATAAACTGACTTCGTTCAAATACTTGTGGTGTCAATTATTTCTTTTGGGAAAATTCCTCTGATATAGAGCCAGATGTCTGCAAAAGCTGCCATCAGATTCACCAATTTTTCGAGCGACCAACTTTTCACTTGACTT
Organism: Maratus speciosus; assembly: GCA_963932465.1. Classification (NCBI taxonomy): domain Eukaryota; kingdom Metazoa; phylum Arthropoda; class Arachnida; order Araneae; family Salticidae; genus Maratus; species Maratus speciosus. The sequence goes on from OZ010787.1 coordinate 145,899,229, forward strand.
TAGCTCCAACTTTTCCGCGTACAAATTGAAAAGGGGGTTGCTAAAGTTGCTAAAGTTGGAGGAAAAACCGATACTACTGTTACCGATTGTTACTATTTATTGCTCTTTCGTTAGCGCAAATAAACTTTCATGAAACTTTGCGTAGAGTGTCTCAGTTATCTCTTGATATGAAAACCTTTTCAAAGTTCTATTTATATACAAACTGCATTTTATGTCCCATATATATGGTTTTTCTTTAACGCATTCGATCAAAACTGTTTCTTGGTTATCAATTCATTTCAGCTTAATCGCAGCGTCGACCATATTGGTAGTTGGGAAATGAACGAAGTTAAAAATCGCCTTTCTCTGATGTACTGAAATGTCGGAAGTCGTGGCTATGGGAGATTTGTTTAGAGCTGTGGTAAAAGAGTTAGGGATATTGCTGTTTGCTATCACACTGGATGTTGGAAAGATTTCTCGCAGAAAATCGGCTGAAATCAAGAGTTGGCTCAAAAGTTGCTCGAAAAGTTGGTGAATCTGGCAGCATCTTAGAGTTTTTCTCGAAATCCTTCAACATTTTGTGTCATAAAAGCAATAATCTGGTCATGCGGGTAATAAATTGCCGGCATGTTTTCAAAATGCGTCTACCGTTTTTACTGTTTGATTTCTTCTTATTTACAAAATTTATATACATAAGTTCGAATTTTAATTGTTCATTTTCAATTTAAAAAAAAAAAAACTTTTAATGTTGGAAAATCAGCCAGAACATCTTTAGCCAACTTAAATTAAATTTATATAGGCACCAACAACCATTAAACACACATAAATTTAACGTCAACAAACAAGAAACCCTATTTCCTTGCACCTTTCCTTATGTTGAGATCAGATTCAACAATTTTCCGAACAACCAAATTTTGAGCAGATTTTGACTGCAATAACGTACAAGCTTAAAGAAGAGTTGCAATCATTGTTGCAAAGATTACATAAAAAATGTTATGAGCTGCTATTTTTCTTGTTGCTGGGCCGAAACTAGGAGGGGGGCAGAGGGGGCGCGTGCCCCGGGCGCCGCTTTAACAGAAGGTGAGGGGGGCGCCAAAATGGAGATTTTGTTTGACGTTTGATACAAGAATGTTTATATATATACGAAATTTGTATAAAAATGTTTTGCTGCCGGAAAATTTAAAAGGAAAACGGAACCAAATGCATTAAACTTTACAAATAGATATAGATTCATCTAGAATTCAAAATTGCAAATGAATAAGAAAAAAGAATTGTCCTCTCAGGCTTTTTTCCCATTCCAAAAGTATCATGTCTATGCCTTTGCCTTCTACCTTTTAAATCACTTCCTGTGTAGGATAATCGCTATCGTTTTTCAAGGTCAGCCCCTATTGTGGTATACTGTCCACTATGGATAACTACCAAACGAGAAGCGACCCCTCAGTCTGACTTTTCTATTAGATAAAAAAATTTCCATAAAAGCTGTTTGCTTTCTTCCCGCTGAGCAGCTTTGAGCTTCCTTTCTTTTCTTTTTTTTTTATTCGTCTTACCATGGCAGTAACTGACCGGGACAATAAAAACAAACGAGAGGAGGAATGCACAAAGTAAAATTCTCAGTGAAGCCTTTTTTTTTAGACATTTAGCCTATACAAAAAAAAATGTTCAAAAAAGATTTAAAATGCAATTCGGTTCCTTTTGATTCCGTTTTCAAGGTTTTAAATGAATCAATGTTTGACAAAACGGATTACGTAGTTCAGTTTTATGTATTTTAAATTTAAAAATAAGTCATAATGGACACAGAGATTACATATTTTTGCATTTTCACGTCCACATTAAATAGATTTCACTTCTTACAAGCAATTTCATAATGGTTCAATACAGCATGTATACTTGTAAATGTTATATCGCAAACCAACAAGAATCCGAAATAGTAGCGATCTATGTTAATAGATGGCAGCACTACACAGTCTAATTGTTAAGGTTTCGCATGCAACCAGAGTATTCCAAGCAGTTGCGAGAAATGATTTGTTCGGAGAGCTGCGTTTAGCAGCTGCTGTAAATATGTAAATAAAAACTATAAGTAATCTTATAGTTATGCCTTCTTCCTTAGTTAAGAATAATAATAAGAGTGCGGCGATATAAAAGTGGCGACGATTGGGATTTAACCCAAATTAAAATGTTTTGAAAAAAAAAATTTTTTTTTTGGAAAAAGCAAAAGAGAACGGAAAGTGGGCGATAAAGAAATAATTTCTCTGGGATGCTTGGAAGAATATAATGCAAATGTTCCTTGAACTATTTACGTCGAAAAAATTTTTTTTTATTTCTCAGCGAATAGCATAAAAAATGATTAAATGAATTTGTGAAGTAAAATTGTGGAACGATTTAAGTTCTAGAAACGACTAAGGATGCAAGGAGAGAATATAGCCGATTTCGTACGAGATTTACGTCGTTTATCCGAATATTACAACTTCGGAAACACTCTTAATGACCGCCTTCGGGATCAATTGGTGTTTGGGATCCAGGATGAAAAGATACAACAAAAATTACTGGATTCTAAAGATTTAACGTTCCAAACAGCGGTGGAAATCGCAGAGTCGTTTGAAACAGCGGAGGCTGGAGTTAAATCCCTACACATTGGAGAAAGTACTCCTGTGAATCAAGTGCGTGTTTTGAAAGTGGAGAAAGAGAAACTGAATGTAGAGAAGTTCGCTTATGCACCTAAGCATAAAGAAGATAAATTCGCGCCTGAGAAACCGTGTTACAGATGTTCTAAAAATCATAATCCAAAATTCTGTCCTTTTAAATCGGCAGAAGGCCATTTTTGCCATCGATTAGGTCACTGAAAAATTTGCTGTCGAAATAGAAAATTTGGAATGAAAAGTGAAAAACAATTTAAGAACAGAAAAATTAAAACTGTTCACTAAGAATATTGTTTAAATTTCATGGACGACAACTCCAATAATGTGTCATGGATAAAATCGGTTAAAATAAATGGTGTAAATATACAATTTCAAATTGATAGTGGTGCGGCTCATACTATTGTAAGTAAAAGTGTTGCTAACAAATTGTTCTCAGGTAAGCTGCCTTTAATTAAATCTAAAATAAAATTGCAAACTTATACTAAAGATTCTTTAACTGTTTTGGGGGAATTAAGAGTAAATGCTTTTGTTGATGAATATTGTATACCTGATTTAAGAATATTAGTAATTAAAGAGGAGGGATCGAGTCTGATCGGAAAAACTTGGTTAAAAGCATCAAAATTATTTTGGCCTAATGTAAATATGATTAAAAGCATTTCGAAAGATGATTTAATTAGAAATTTCCCTAATGTTTTTTCTGACGGGATCGGGACAATCAGGGGTCCTCCCGTGTCAATAAAATTAAAAAAAGAGTCAAAACCAGTTTTTCTTAAGTCTCGACCTGTTCCTTTTGCTTTAAGAAAAGCATGAAAAAGCGTTTCAAATAGTTAAACAATTATTATGTACATCTGCTGTTTTAGAATTATATGATGTTAAGAAAGATATAGTTTGAAACTGTGATGCTTCTGAATATGGTATAGGGTCAGTTTTAAGCCACATTGTTGAGGGTAAAGAGAAACCTATTGCTCATGCTTCTAGAACTTTAAACAAAACTGAAAGAAATTATGCAATGATTGATAAAGAAGCTTTATCTGTAATGTTTGGTTTCACTAAATTTCACCAATATTAAGCTGTAAAAAAATTTAAAATTATAACAGATCATAAACCTTTAATTAGATTGTTTGATTCTGTTAAAAAGGTACCAGATACATCATCACCTAGAATGCTGAGATGGTCGTTAATGTTAGCTGGGTATGATTATACAATTGAGTATCGCGAGGGTAAAAATAATAAAAATGCTGACGTATTAAGTAGATTACCTCTCCCAGAAACTGTAAATATAGTGAGTAATCCTGCGGAAATAATGTTCGTTTCAAATAATGATAATTGGCCTGTTACTTCTAAAACTATTGCAAAGTGGACAACTGAAAATCCTGTAACAAAACAAATTTTAGAGTGGGTGTTACATGGGTGGCCGCGAAAGGTTAAACCAGAAGAATATCAACCATATTTTCGTAGAAGGGAGGAAATTTCCTGTCTAGAAAATTGTCTATTGTGGGGACATAGAGTGATCGTACCAGAGGAAGGCCGTGAATATATATTAAAATTACTGAATTCCGTTCATCAGGGTATATCGAGTATGAAAGCGAAAGCTAGGGGGGTAGTTTGGTGGCCAAATATGGATAAAGAAATTGAACAAATGGTAAATCTTTGTAATAGATGTCAGATGTTTGCGAGGGATTGTCCCAAAATGGAACCCTTGAAATGGAAATCTGAACTGCCCTGGGAAAGGATCCATATAGATCATGCCGGTCCTTTCGAAGGTAAAATGTTTTTAATAGTAGTCGATTCTTATACTAAATGGTTGGAGGTAGAAGTAATACCCAGGTCTGATAGTAAAACTACAATTAGGGTATTAAGGAGAATTTTTGCAACATTTGGATTACCTGTTGAATTGGTCAGTGATAATGATCCCGCGTTCACAAGTGATGAATTTTAGGAATTTCCTTAAAATAATGGAATTAAGCATACGCCTGTTCCACCTTATCATCCGTCTTCGAACGGACAAGCAGAAAGGTATGTGCAAACTGTGAAAAATTGTTTTAAAAAGCTAGATAAAAGTGACATAACATTGTCAATTTCCCGATTTTTGTTAGAAAATCATTCCACTCCTCATTCGGTGACTGGTAAAACTCCTGCTGAATTAATGTTTGGAAGGCCAGTTCGAACAGCCCTTCACTTAGTAGTACCATCAAAACCTAAAATACAGCAACCCCTGAATAAATATAAGCTTCATGATTTAGTTTTTGTAAAAAAATTTGGAAAAGGGGAAAATGGGTAAAAGGAAAAATTATGAAATTATTGGGGAGTAGATGGGTTTTAGTAAATAGATGTGGCGGAATAATGTGTAAGCGTCAGGTTGATCAGTTGAGACGTAATAAAGAGAAAAGTTATGAAATACCAGAGAGAGTTGTAGAGATGAATCGAAATGATAAACTAATGTCAGACAAAGTTGAAAATATGGGACATAGTGGTAAAAATTACAGTAATTATGATAGGTATGAAAGGGTTAATCAAAATCTTTTTTCTGGAATTAACGGAAAAAGAAAAGAACAGCTTAATAATGATAATACTATAGAACCAAGCCAATCTCAGCCTTCGCATGATATTGTGGCAGGTGCAGTTGTGAGTAATAAAAATGATGTTACGACAGATAAAACTGTGAAAGACAATTTGACTGAAACTTATGGCGAGGACTGTAAAAAAGTGCTCCAGTTCAAAGGAGTCAAAGAGCAAGATTGCCTGTAGTTCGTTTGAACTATGAGGGGAAAGGTGTCATATCGCAAACCAACAAGAATCCGAAATAGTAGCGATCTATGTTAATAGATGGCAGGACTACATAGTCTGATTGTTAAGTTTTCGTATGCAACCAGAGTATTCCACGCAGTTGTGAGAAATGATTTGTTTGGAGAGCTGCGTTTAGAAGCTGCTGTAAATATGTAAAAAAAACTATAAGTAATATCATAGTTATGCCTTCTTCCTTAGTTAAGAATAACTAGCGGGCATGACCGAGCTAAGCTCGGTCAAAATTTTCCTTGTGTTCAATTCGATATTTCATTCCCTTGTATAAATTTTGCTGTTTAGAAAAAATTGGCATGTTCCTAAGCCATAGGGACCCACTAATGGAAATTTTTCGAACACACGACCTAACCAAGGCTCTTCTCGAACCCGAAAACGATAGAATACAAAATTTAGTCAAAATCGCTAAAGTCATTTTATAGATAAAATTAGTTTGACCCACTGTAACCCAAAAAGGACCTACTAATCTAAATTTATCAAACATCTGACCTATCTCAATAGCCTTCTCGTGCTAGGAAACGGTGTAATAAGAAATTTTGTCAAAATCGTTTGGGCCATTTTTTAGATAAAATTAGCTAAACCTTGACCCATACTGACCCAAAATGACTGGTTAATCGAATTTTCTTGAGCATGCGACCTAGACCAATGGTCTTCTGGAACCCGAAAACGATAGAAAACAAAATTTAATCAAAATTGTTAAAGTAGTTTACTAGATAAAATTAACTTGACCCACAGTGACATAAAAATGACCCATTAATCAAATTTTCTCAAACATGCGACCTAACCCAATGATCTTCTAGTGTCCGGAAACAGTATAATACAAAATTTTGTCAAGATCGTTTGAGCCTTTTTTAAAAAATACAATTAGCTTGACCCACAGTGACCCAAAAATGACCCACTAATCGAATTTTCCCGAACATGTGACTTAGCCCAATGGTCTTCATGCTCCAAAACTGTATAATACAAAATTTTGACAAAATCGTTTGAGTCGTTTTTTTAGTTACAAAGAGCCTGGCCCACAGTGACCCAAAAAAGACCCACTAATCGATTTTTCTCGAACATGTGACTTAGCGCAATGGCCATGTCATGCCCGGAAACGGTATATTACAGAATTTTGTCAAAATGCTTTGGGCCTTTTTTTAGATTCCATTAGTTTGACCAGGACCAATTGTGACCCAAAATGACCCGCTAGTAAAATTTTCTTGAACATGCGACCAAGCCCAATCGTATTCACGCGCCCGAAAACGATAAAATGCAAAATTTCGCCAAAATCGTTAGAGCCGTTTTCTAGATAAACTTTGCTTGACCCACAGTGACCCAAAAAATGACCCACTAATCGAATTTTCTCTAATATGTGACCTATCCCATTGGTCTTCTCGTAATGAAAAACGACAAAATACAAAATTTAGTCAAAATTGTTGGAGCCGTTTTTTAGATAAAATTGACTTGACCCGTAGTGACCCAAAAATGACCCACTAATCGACATTTCTCGAACAAATGACCTAGCCCAATAGTTTTCTTCTACCAAAAAAACGGTTGGATATAAAATTTAGTCAAAATCGATTGAGCCGTTTTCTAGATATAATTAGCTTGACCTTGACCCATTTGACCCAAAATGACCCACTAATCCATTTTTCTCGTACATGTGACTTAGTCCAATGGTCATCTCATGCCCGGAAACGGTATATTACAAAATTTTGTCGAAAGGTTTTGGACCTTTTTTGGATTCAATTAACTTGACCCTGACCCATTGTGAACCAAAATGACCCACTAATCGAATTTTCTCTAATATGTGACCTATCCCATTGGTCTTCTCGTAATGAAAAACGACAAAATACAAAATTTAGTCAAAATTGTTGGAGCCGTTTTTTAGATAAAATTGACTTGACCCGTAGTGACCCAAAAATGACCCACTAATCGACATTTCTCGAACAAATGACCTAGCCCAATAGTTTTCTTCTACCAAAAAAACGGTTGGATATGAAATTTAGTCAAAATCGATTGAGCCGTTTTCTAGATATAATTAGCTTGACCTTGACCCATTTGACCCAAAATGACCCACTAATCCATTTTTCTCGTACATGTGACTTAGTCCAATGGTCATCTCATGCCCGGAAACGGTATATCACAAAATTTTGTCGAAAGGTTTTGGACCTTTTTTGGATTCAATTAACTTGACCCTGACCCATTGTGAACCAAAATGACCCACTAATCGAATTTTCTTGGATCAAGCCCAATGGTATTCTCGTGCCCGAAAAAGATAGAATACAAAATTTCGTCAAAATAGTTAGAGCCGTTTTCTAGATAAACTTTGACCCACAGTGACCCAAAAATGACCCCCTAATCGAATTTTCTCTAATATGTGACCTATCCCATTGGTCTTCTCGTAATGAAAAACGACAAAATACAAAATTTAGTCAAAATTGTTGGAGCCGTTTTTTAGATAAAATTGACTTGACCCGTAGTGACCCAAAAATGACCCACTAATCGACATTTCTCGAACAAATGACCTAGCCCAATAGTTTTCTCATGCCGAAAAAAGGTTGGATATAAAATTTTGTCAAAATCGATTGAGCCATTTTTTAGATATAATTACCTTTTCCTTGACCCATTATGACCCAAAATGACCCACTAATCGAATTTTCTCGATTACGTGACCTAGCTCAATGGTATTCTCGTGCCCGAAACGGGTAAAATACAAAATTTCGTCAAAATCGTTTGAGCCGTTTTCTAGATAAACTTTGCTTGACCCACTGTGACCCAAAAATGACCCACTAATCAAATTTTCTCTAATACGTGACTTAGCCTATTAGTCTTTTCGTAATCCAAAACGACAGAATACAAAATTTAGTCAAAATCGATAGAGCCGTTTTTTAGATAAAATTGGCTTACCCATATGACCCCAAAATGACCCACTAATCGAAATTTCTCGAACATGTGACCTATCCCTATAGTTTCCTCGTGCCGAAAAACGGTTGGATATAAAATTTAGTCAAAATCGATTGAGCCGTTTTTTAGATATAATTAGCTTGACCTGGACCCATTACGACCCAAAATGACCCACTAATCGAATTTTCTCGAACACGTGACCTAGCCCAATGGTCTTATCATGCCCGAAAATAGTAAAATACAAAATTTCGTCAAAATCGTTACAGCCGTTTTTAAGATAAAATTTACATACAAACACACACATACACATACACACACAATTTTTGCTCGCATTATAGTATAAGATAATAAGAGTGCGGCGATATAAAAGTAAACATATTGTTTTATACAAAGTGGCTATAATTCGAAGAAATGCGAACTATTTTTTGTCGGAAAGCGACATCTTGTGTTTCAAAAATCGTTCGTAAAATTAAATTTTCTTACAACTCACTTGTACATTTTCGCTTTATTAATTTGCCGAAAAAGCTTGTTTTTTTAAATATAAAGTTGAATTTTTTTCCTGTGATAGAGTAAAAATGACGCGTAAATAATTTTACGACGAATTAGCCACATTCATATGAATAGTAGGTTACATAAACACTTATTTTATCTTAAGGAGCAGCTTTAGTGAATCTCACCGATCACAAAATCCCATGCTTAATCTTTTTGCTGCGCATCTCGCTATTTCCACGGGCAACGTAAAAGTAGAGAAATTTGGGCAACACACGATTTCAGCAATCTTTATTTTCTAGATTTATTTCTATATTTAAAAAAAGAACTGTTTTGCAAAAAAAAAAAAAAAAGCACATATTTTAACTCTAAAATATTTGTAGATTTGAAATATGTAATTAAATAAATGCGCAATTTTTTAACCTATTTTGATTTTTAAAAAATACACGCAGCGAGAAGGTTAACGTATGGGGAAACTTAAAATCACGAATACTGATTAGCTAATATAATTATTAAAATACGGTTTTCACCATCAAAAAGTAGGTGTCAGATGCCGATGAGATGTGCTTTTAAAAATTGTCTCTTTAATTTTTAAGTATTTAAAAAATACGTATAAACTTTGAAATTTCCACTTGATGAAATTTTATCATTTTCTTTCAAATACTTAAAATTTAAGGGGTTTTAAAAACGCACTTCGTCGACATCTGATTCCTACTTTTTAAAGGTAAAAACTGTATTTTTGAGATTAGATAATTAGTAGTCGCGTTTCTTCATTCTCGCAAAAGTTAACATGGGATTTAGCGATCGGGGAATTTCCGTGAAGCTGCTCCGTAACCAAAATTTGTAAAATACATAGATTTTACAGCAGTATGCGTAACTTTGTGTAAAAACAATAAAATCGTGAAAAAAAACCCCAATTAAAATCCATAGATTACTTATACATACTATAACTTACCGTATGCATAACTTTTACATGTTTTCCTTGTCTTTCTTTTGTTTTTTAAAGGACATTCTTTCTTTCCTCTAGTTTGAAATTTGAAAGTCATGACGGTGTGCGCTATAAGGCCGTAGTAAACGATTAACCTCATAGGAAATTCCTTCAGTAATTAATATGTACAGTCGTGGAAAAAAAAAAAAGTAAATACCCCTACTAACTGCTCCACAAATTATCGTAGAAGAAAGTTACTGGTACCGAATGATTGGAAATAAAGTCTACTTTTAAAAGATGTATATAAAATTTTCTTAGGGGGCCATCTACTTATTAAAACGAACCATAGTTTTTTTCAATAGCAGTACACAATTCTGACAGCAGAAATGAACTCTACACCCTTCAATTAGTCTAAAAACAAATTTTTATGCAATTCATACCATAAGTTTCCGAGAAATTAATTATTTTAAAACGAACGTATTTTAAGGGCTGTATCCAAATTGAAGTTCAGTACTCGATTGTTAACCGAGAGAGCTCCCTTCTTGATCAAGGCACCTTCAGCAGTCAATTAACACTAGAACGCCCGGATATTTTACTCAAGTTTCATAAAAATATTTGACACCAGAATTTTTATTTAAAGTTATTTGACTCATTTATTTAACGTAAATCTGCATGGTTCAAATTTAACTTATTTTATGAAAGAATTTCTAGTTCCAGTTGACATTTAATCATATGGTCGGAGTCGAATCGACTCCTTCTGGGCGTTCTAGTGTTAAGCCTGTTAGATTACAGGATGGCATAAGAAATTTCAAAATATCTAGTCACTTGTATCATAAACGGCCCCTTAAACCATCATTTTGCCGTTTTTTAAGCATAATTTGAAAACTACTTGGACGAAAAATGTGAAAATTTGGATTTCCATAAAGCAGGACTTAATAAATCTGAATCTATCAAAAAAATTGTAGGTTGCAATTCATAATTTTTTTGAATATTAATTTCATAATTCCTAATTCGTATCAGAAAATTATAAAAATTGCAAATTCAACGTATTTATGTTTGGGTATATTAGTATTATTGCGACACAAAAAATTAGAACATTAGGATCATAATTTCAAAAGTTAAAATAAAAATATGAAAATGTAATTTAACATTAGAAGCACTAAATTTTGAATGTTTATAATTCAAAAATTTATGGTTCAAATGACTTGAAATTTGGTGTCTAGGCATAGTTCGAAGCAAAGATTTGAAATATCGCATTAAAATTGAATATTGCCATTGGAAAAAATGAAGTTTGGATTCGTTTTAATATGTAGATGGCCCCCTAAGCAAATTTCATATACGTCATTTAAAAGTAGACTTTATTTCCAATCGTTCGGTACGAGTAACTTTTGTCTACAATAATTTGTTGAAGAGTTAGTAGGAGGTGTTTACTTTTTTTTTCCACGACTGTACTTAAAAAAACAACCAAATTAATATTTTATAATTAATAACGATTAGTTATTTTCATTATTTTAAGAAGAAATATGCTGAAACTTGTTCAATAAAATTCATTAAAATGGTTTGAAAAGTAAAAATGCATCAATTCACTTTTAATAAAAAATGTGTGTTGCAGAGGAAAAAGCTTAATTTAAAATAACGTTTGTTTATTTTATTTTTAGCAATTTCATAAATTAAATAAAAATCTTTCGAAGTTTATACAGCCATTTCAAAACTGTGTTCATGTGATATAAACTTAGTCACTGGCGGTGTTATTATCTCCTTTCTAATTCACTGTATAATATCCCATTTCCAGAATTAAAAAGTTCTTCCAGTCGCTTCGTAAATATTAAGTAGCCAGTATTTCATCTAAGTGTCTGATTGTTAGTCTCAAAGAAAAGAAGCAAAGAGCTAAATCAACGTGTTATGAATAAAGAATTGTAATTAAAGCGGTAAGAAATAAAGTTAAATAACTTGCTAAAAGCAACACTTACCATCTTAAAAGAAATTTGTTTTCACATGCCTTATTAAATTTTGGAAGAGAAGACACAATCTAATAGTAAGGAATAATAAAATTGTATAATAAGGAGTATATTTTTTTATTATTTAATCATAAACAGGGCTCGCAGCGTTCCTAAAATTTTCGCTCTTTCCTACCACAATTATAAAACGATAATATTTATTGTAGAATTCTATTGCCGATGTTAAGGATATCTGCCACAAAGATTTTTGATTTAAAATACTGGTAGCAAAGTGTGAAAATTTTAGGAACGCTGCGAGCCCTGCGTAAATCTTATTCAAGTGTGTATATATTAACAATGTAAATGCAAATCAAATATGGATGTAAGAAATACCTGAAAGCAACCACTGCGAGTGACATTTTATTGATTTTGTTTTCATTATCAATTATTGAATTTGTTTTCATTATCAATAATTGATTTTGTTTTCATTATCAATTATTTATTTTATTTCATTATCAATGGCTTATTTTATTTCATTATTAATTTTACAAGAAATATTATAATACTAGAACTATTATTGAAAACACTAAATTAAAAATATCCATTCTTACATAAATGAAATACATATCAATTGCGCTAGACCGGCCTTTGTGGTTACTGTATCTAAGAAGTCTTTAGATTTTAGCTACTGGAAGTATGTTAAAGGAAATCGTCAGATCATGTAAGATCCACAGATAGAAAAAACAAGCAAGTACAACCTATGATATCGTATTCTCAATCTAATTTAAAATTATCTAACTTATATCTAAGTGCTTTCTAAGTGTATCTAATTTAATATAATACTATTTAAGTGCTGCTTAATATGTATGGTGAAGCTCTATTCTGGTTACAAATCTGTACTAATAGACAAGTAGCATCAAATTAAAAGCTATAGAAATATGTGATCACGTGCTAACTCATATGTTTTGATTCCATACTCATATATTCACAGATTAAATTGCTCATCACTCTTGTTATTCATTTTTACAAATCCCGTAATTGTTTTTAATAAGATTATTCTTTATAATATAATCAATATAATAGGCTTGTCAGAAATCGTAACATATCAAATTCAAATATTATATATTCTATTAATGTTATTTATGCGAATACATGTGAATATATTTTCATGCATATTTTATAAATATTTCATTCAACAAATTTGCATTGACTTTTATTTCTACACTACATAGTTTTCGCTTTCAAAAATTACACGTAGGGAATACTGTAGATACACTTATCGTAATGTTTTTGCCACGGCCAAGAATCACATTCATTATTATAGTTGCTTGTGTTCAAAATCAACAGTATTGTGTAACCGTATGCAATGCAAAATACATGAATAAGTTGGCCCAAACATAACGAAGCGGTTTCAAAAGTTAAAAGATTTTGACTTTATTAATTTTTTACTTCACTTTTCGTTTAAATGTAGAATCTGGACAATTGGGAGTTTCTCCATACAGGGCTAACACTTGAACCCAAAGTTATTTTCACAATCAACGTTCAATTCTTGAGGCTCAAAGAGCTTACTGCAGACGTTTGAATGCGAGCAATCTTCCAGCAGCAATGACAATAAGCAATTTTATAGCATGTTTTGGATAGCACGGCTCTGAATTACTTCGCTAAGGTAGATCACGTTTTTCTTTACAACACAGAATGTTGAACTTTCAGTAATTGAGCATGAAAAGCTATAAACTTTATAAATCGGTGGTTGCCTATCAGTGGTCTGCAAAAAAGTTTGACATTAATTGCATTTTTTATGTTTCACTGATAATAAAACAAATGTAATATTGTAAGAAATTTTTATATTTCTGAACTTTTAGATGCTTTGTTTTGAAAGTTTAAATTATAGAAGGCATTGCTAATTATATTAACTAGATTTTATTTAACGTTTATTTGCAAAACAAGTAATATTTAATTTTTGGGTATCCATTAATATCATATCAAGGGGTATAAATAATACACCCCTTGAAGGGCGGTGATATATTATTTATACCAAATTAAAAATTTTACTAGAATATTTGAATAAAATTTTATTTTTACAATGTACGTAAAAAAATGAATGAAAGAAAAATTCTATTTCTTTATTTTCAACTGAAATTGTTTGAAAATTATGGCGAGATTTCGGAATTACAGAACAGAAGTTCTTGCAACTGAAAGGGTTAAAGTGAATATCCATTTCTGAAGAATGAAGCATTACATATTGCCGTTCAGTTTTCAATAACATATTTGTGTATTATCACATTAAAAACGTGTGATGCTTAAATAAGCTACAATTATTTTCTGATAATTAAACGGACTTTAATAAATTAGTTAAATTAAACAACCTTTATTTTTCTTATGATTAAATAAGAATTTAAAATTTTCTTTAAATTCATTAAAAATTTATGATTTTTTTTATATAAAAAGGTACATTTCTTTTCCATAAACTGAAAGTTCTCCTATAATCATTGTACAGATAATTTAAAATTATGGTCTTGGTGGTCCATGAGGCTCAAAAGGTTCGCCAACGCTGATATAAATTCGCTAATAACTTTTGGGTTGTCTTACATTTTTGAGATTGTTAGTGTTTGTATTTTTGTCTTTATGCGTCTTTAAATGTTTTTATTTTTATTTTTATTTTAGTGTTTTGTAGAGAACATTACTGAAGTACACTTGGGAAGGAGGATTTCATACTCAAAGTTAGCGATAGATAGGAATAGGGACAATAATCCTTGACTTATTTTGAAGGCTTATTTGACATTGTAAAAATTTAAAAAGAGGAATAAGAGTGGTCATTTCAAAAAAGAATAGAGCGAAGCTGAATATTTCCACACGAAGAGTTAAATGGAACGAGACACGTGTAATTCTAAATTTTCTTCTTAAAATATTCCACCACAAAATGTTCACATCAAGTACAAGTTATTCAACTGGTAATGCCCAATTTTTATAATATTATTCTTTTCAATTTAATTTTTATAGTATAATATCAAAACATCAAATTATGCATCTTTTTATCTTATATAAGATGAAAGAATGATCCATAATGGTTTCTTTTATGTAAGAAATTAAAACAATGTGTGCTAAATATAATATGTAAAATATAATTTTAAAGGGCAAAGAGTGAAAATACGTATGATTAAATTTTGAAGTCGTATTTTTGATTTTTCAATGCGGGAAATACCATAGCTCAAACCTTCCAATTTTTTCAAAGTCAAAAATCATACACAGACCAAGAAAATTTATTTAAATAATTTTTTTAACAATATATCTTGTTTCTATGTGAGTCTATTTTATTACAGATACTAATTAAAATTTCTGATTCTAAGTATGTTTATTTGACTTAGAAAAACCAGAAGTCTGACAGGTATGAAATACACTTGTAATGGCATTAAACATATCGCCCTTCAAGGAAAATACACTTTTTTATTCAGCCTTAAAGAAAGGAGACTTAATTATTGTAACTTTTATACAAATTATATAATTATGTGAAAATAATTAATTATGAAATTAATAGCACAATTTTGAATTTAAATATCAAGCAATTGTAAAATAAATCCACATTGATTAATGACGTCATAAATGAATGATTCTAAATTTTTCAATTATGAAAACACTTGCATTTTTGAGAAACATTATAAGAATCTACAAACAAAGCCGTTTCAGTCAGTTTTCCACTGTGGAGATGTGTAATTACACATCACTTAAAACTTGTTGACATATTTTTATTCAATAGCATGATAGCAACTCAAAACAAAGCATACATTACTTAAAACTTCCGCTAGTTGTATGAGAATTAAATTTCATTAAAGCTTGTTTACCTGAGAAATTTTGTTACTATATGAAGAAGGGAATAAAATTATATGCGGAATTTTTTAATTTCTCCGAAAGTTTCTAATTACAACCTTTGAAAAATTACTCTTCATGACGCTTTGTTGATTTTCGGGTGCAGGAACTCATTAAGAATTAATTAAATGATAAGACTTTTTCAATTAGTGAAATAATATTACTAATACTTATATTTACCTGTTCTCAGAAGTTTCTGCCTTGCATTCTATCTTTCTCTCTCTCTCTCTCTGCTGTATGTTTATATCAAAATAGCCGATAGATAGCTCCACAGCAATTATTTTAGACCTGCTTCAAGAAAATCATCTTCCTACCAATCGTCGGTGTGCTTGCATTAACGATGCAGATTAACACTATTTCCACCTTTCAAAGTTTTGATTCATGTTTATTTCGCTTCCAATTTTTAGAGCTAGTAAGTATTAAAACAAGTCTTATATGTATTAAAAATGGTTTGTGATTGTTTTAATCTAAAAATTACAAATAAAATAATCATAAATCAAAAGCTGTAAAAAGATACATTTGACAACGGTAGAAATAATGTTGAACGCCTATTCTACAGCACTTGGTGCCGGTTCACTGGTCGAGACATTTATTGCTGCAGTTCTGTCGATAGCATTGAAATCATAAAAATACAAATATCTACGATCGGGAGAACTAAAATTATAGCAGAGATCAGAAAAACTAAATTTCTGTCAGTTTACTTTGCAAATGAATGAAGACAATATTAATTAAAATATAGCCCAATGTATTTAAAATTAAAAAGGCTAGAAGTTTTTCTCAAGTTTTATAAAAATATATTACATAAAATACTTACAACATATTTTTTAAAACTTATTTCAGTGCGGCATATATTTAAATTATTTTGTGAAGAAATGTCTGGTTCTAATCGAGATATATTTGTTTGGTACTGGTCAAAGTGACCGGTCATGGGCATTCTAGTGTTAATCAGGCTCTGTGCAAAACATCTATTTTTAACCATAAACAATTTAACCCTTTGAGTACGGTTTGGGCCATATACGTTCCATTGGATTATTTTATATTTTATTCGTATTACTTTTTGTAAAATATTGTTTACCAGGCACATTTGCTAACGAGTATATTTAAAATATTTTGTGAAGAAATTTCTGGTTCGAATGGAAATATGTTTGTTTGGTACAGGTCAAAGGGACCTTTCATGGCCGTTCTAGTGTTAATTGACAATTTTTAAATAAAGAGGATAACTACTGTCAGACACGCTGTTAAATCTATTGTCAATATTTATTTATTTTTTATAATCCTCTCATCTTTTATTCTCGTGATACCTTTTATGTATCATGTAACGTGAATTAGAAATTGTATGATTTGATTTTTTTTTTTTTTTTTTTTTTATGGAAAAAAAGTAGAAAGCTTTACCGGCAAATAAAGTATTTGAGTTTAAGAGGTTAATTGAATTCTTTTTGTGCATTTTAAATTGATAATTAGCGTCCGCATTATATTCTCAGGGCTCCCAAATGGTCCGCCAACTGAATACCAATAAATTTTAACAGAAAATTTTATGGTCGGTTTGCTCTAGAATTAACTTTCAAAGGTGGTTCCGGGGCGGTTTGTAAGAAAAATCTAAAAAGAAAATTTTTCTAAAATAATATTGGTATTCAATTGGCGGGCAATTTGGGAGCCCTGATTCTGAAAGCTGGGTTGTTAAAATAACATCCTTTTTGAACGCTTTAATTAACACTGTGGCGTCCGTGACAGGACATTTTACAAGATTTATTGAAGCAAAATGTTTCAAGACGTTAAAAACTTTAAAAAGGTCGATTTAAAGTTCGTAGTAGAAGAGCTTGGGGAAACAATTCCACAAGATTATACGATCGGAACATTAAAGGAAATTATTGATTTGGGGTAAGAAATTTTATCCAACGCTGTTGCTGAGAGAAAGGAAAAAGATAAGTCGGATCAAGAGTTTAAAAAGGTAGAATTAAAGGAGAAGTCAGATCAAGCAGTAGAGTTAAAAAAGCTGGAATTAAATTATCTATTAGAATTATTAGTCCAATCATTTGGTAGAAAATAGGGGAAAGTTTTGGTGTAGTTTTGATATTTGGTGACTTTATGTATTTTGGGTCGCTGAACACGAATCTGAAGTTTGCCAACAAAATTTATCCCGGGAAATACATTTTTTTGGCTAAAAACTGAAAAAAAAAACGGGATTTTCTTTGTTTTTTCAAAATAATTTCAAAATTATGCATTTTACGCAAAAGTCCTCAATACATAAATTAAAGAGGATAAAATTTCCTACATTTTACGTATTAAAAGTTTTTTTCTCTGATCAATGGTTTAGCCGTGACAACGCCGCAAAAATGGATGTGAAAATAAAAAAATTCTGAAAAAACGGGAATTACGGCAGCGCACGGTGGGTGATTTACCGATTCTAGTTGGCCAAAATTATTTTTGGCGTCAGTATAGTCGCATCGCCATGAAATTGAAAAATGTTATTGATATTCACTATTGAATGTTAGGTATTGTAAAATGTTGCGTATAGCAGTCATAATCTCGTTACAGGGACATTCAAAAGTATTTCATTATATTACGGCCTATGGGGGAAAATCGTTTATGGGGTTTTTAATAATGTTTCATAATTTCATACACTTTGAAATTTATATACATATCTATGAAGTGCACTACAAGATGATTTCTTATAGAATATGGTATGGATAGTATTTATCGATCATTTACAGGGACACTAAAAATAATTATGTTACATTGCGGTCTATGGAGAAAAATTGTTTGTGGTGTGTTTTGTTCATGTTACACCTTTTCAAAAGTATGTAAATTGATATATTTCTCCAACGTGCTCTATAAGATGCTTACTATTGAATATGATGTGCCATTGATCTTTCATATACAGGGGCACACAAAATAAATCAGTTATATTTTTCTCTGTATGAACAATAATTGATTGAAGTGCGTTTTCAGTTTTGGAACACTTTTTAAAATTGCATACTATTTAGCGTGTATAAATTCTATAAATCATATATAGGGCTGCACAAGGCATCTATATACCCGCTTATTGCCGGAAATTGCTAACGAGGAATTTTCAACTGTGCTATGCGTTCACTAACAGTTCTAAATTTTAGCATATTGTGAATTATATGATAAATCTATAGTTCATATATAGGGATGTACAAAATTTTCAGCTATTTTTTCGATTTTGGTTGAAATTGTGTTTTCAAACGTGTTATATGTTTTACAAATTATTGCTTAGACATCGTTTTTCACGTTATTAAACTATGAAGTTTTATTATAGTAGCCCGAATGCGTTCAAAAAAGTTCCATAATCTGATTGATGCATGATTTTACGTTCTTCTTGATAATTTTAATGATACTTTCTTAACGGTATGGAAGCTAAAGTGATAAAACTATTTTTGTATTAGTATAACAAATTCTAAAATTTCTTTTTCTAAAATTTAAGGTACGGGACAAACATTCGATAGCATTAATGAAAATTGCTGTGTTGCATAGTCTGTTGTATATTCATATTTATTTCTGCACAAACCTTACAGGAAACCTAACAGGAACCTCATGTAAAGATAGGGAATCATAAGATATCATGATTAATTTATCATGAGAAAATGCCTACATTATGTTTTACATTGTATCAAATCTGAATTTGGAGAATTTGTCTGGATCAATTTTGTAACCACTCAGAATTTGCAGCCAAGTAATATATTTTAAATGATTTTGTCCCTATATATCTACATACAACTGGCAATTTTTGTCCAAATTTGGTCATAAATTTAAACATTTCGCTCTTGCTTCATGTGCTCTTCATTGTAATTTTCCTCAATAAACAAAATATTTTCAACCAAATTCACATTTTCGTTACATTTTAAATCTTGTTGCCGTTGCATAATGGGGCAAAAGTTTATTTATGTGACTAACTTAAATTCTGCTGTCTTTGATTTAAAAAAAAAAAAAAGGGTACTTGAACTAAAATGTCAGGAAAAAGTCATGCCAGAAGGTATCAAATATTTTTTATTAAAAAAACATTTATTTTATACTGTTGGTAGTAATAAAAACACCCACTAATTCCATACATCTATTTTCTATGCTGTAGATGTCGGTGAAAAGCAGGGACCCTCGAGTAAAAGAAAGCGGAAATAATATTTTTTTTTGTTTTTTAAATAAATGTACTTTCTAATGTACATGTTTATTTATAATTAAAGAATGATTCATAATGAGTCGTCTTGTTTATTACCAGCAACTTCCTTGTAAAATGTAGTCATTCATATAATCTTTAGTATAATTTGTAGTCAATGCTTGTGTAAAATGGTCAGTTTTCATGTTAAATCTACGTACAGCGGCGTAATTCCCGTTTTCTCTGAATTTTTGGATTTTCACTCCAATTTTTGTGGCGTTGTCAAGGCTAAACCATTGATCAGAGAAAAAAACTTTTAATACCTAAAATGTAGGACATTTTATCTTCTTTAATTTGCGCACTGAGGATTTTTACGTAAAATGTATAATTTTGGAATTATTTGGAAAAAAACAAAGAAAATCCCGTTTTTTCCCGTTTTTTGCCAAAAAAACGTGTTTCCCGGGATAAATTTTGTCGGCAAACTTCAGATTCGTGTTCAGCGACCCACAAAACATAAAGGTACCAAATATCAAAACTACACCAAAACTTTCCCCTATTTGTCCTTTTTGAGCACCTAATGCCTGGACTATATCGAAAATCCAGTCATAGGGACAAATTCAAGGTGAGTACATTTCAACTGACTGTGATACTAATAATTCTAAACGAAAGTTTACGTTGCCCAAGTTGGAATTTCGCCAATTTGATGGTGATTTAAAGGAATGGTTGCCATTTTGGAATCAATTTGAACGGATTCACAAAATGGTCAAGATATTGCGCCAGAAAATAAATTCCAGTATTTCATCCAAGCAACTGTCACTGGATCTTGAGCGCGAGAAGTTGTTGGTAGTTTTCAGCCAACTGGCGCTATCTATGCCAAAGCTATAGAGAGTCTTAAAGCTCGTTTCGGTAGGGAAGATCTTTTGGTTGAAGTATATGTGCGAGAATTATTAAAATGAATTATATCTGTGCAATCAAAAGGAAAATTTTCTATTACATCATTGTATGATAAACTTCAGTCGTATTTACGAGCTCTTGAGACGTTAGGAGTCACAACGGTACTTCAATATTATATCCAATGGTAGAACGTTGTTTTACTGCTGAATATTTTTGAAAGCATAGAATCGAACCCATACGAATTGTGTTAGTTCTGATGCAAAAGAAAGCCTGGATAATTTAAGGCGTTTCTCAAATCTGAAGTTGAAGGAGATGAAAGAATTAATTTGGCAGTGACAGGTTTTGGTTTGGCGAGAAAAGATGATGAGAGCTTTGGAAAAAACAAAAGTTACAACGATGTTACTAAACATTTACCAACTGCCGCTACTCTATTAAGAACTTCTTCAAAGCCCGATTTAAGGAAAAATTGCGTTTTTTGCAAAGGGAGATATCTAAGCTCAGAATGCTTTTCGGCACAGAAGATGAGTTTCAATGAAAAGCAGAATATATTGAAGGACAAAAGATGTTGTTTTTATGTTTGGCAACAGGTCACACAACGAAGCAATGTAGAGCTATCTTAAAGTGTTTCTTTTGTGATAAAAGACATATGTCTGTGATGTACCAAGAACTCTATAAAAACAAGCTGAATGAAAAGAAAAAGGAAGAGGAAGAAAAGTCGTCTAGAAAAGAAGTAAATATGGCTAATTTCAATAGAAATCCTACAGTGTTTCTTCAGACGCTCAAGACAAAAATAATTTCCGAAAACAAAAAGAAAGATGTTAGACTAACTTTGGACTCATGTTCTCAGAGATCGTATATTTTAAAACATTTAGCCGAAGAAATGAAGTATTTACCTCTGGACAAATCTGACGTATCTTTCTCACCTTGAAAACCTTGTTGATTAAGACATCTGGTCTGATATCTGAATCAGCTCAGCAGAATAAACTGCAGGTAGTGATACTCCAAGAAACGCTTGATACGTAATTGCACTATATTAATTTTAGCACAATTATACTAATTGGTAAATACGTCATACGAGTTGTAATTGTCTAACTGAGTGAAAAAGTGTCCAGGCCAGATGACCACTCGACAAAATTACAACTCGTATGATTTATTTACCAATTAGAATATTTGTGCTAAATTTAATATAGTGTAATGCAGTATATGTTACTAATTCCACATAAATATATTTATTTAGGTTTAATAAATCTTAATTTTATGAAGTTTAACGAAACAAAATATTTTAAATTTAAATTTAGGATATAATATCGGTCACCCGCAAGAAAAGTGACACAACTCCAAAAAATTCATTCTGCGTATTATTCCACTAATAGGTCTGACTTAGGTGTGTCTTGGTATAGGAAAAGTGTCATAAGTGTAGTTATCCGGAAAAAACGCTATATTATATCATATGTTCATTTGCCACCACTGAAGAGGGGCAAATTGCGTGCGGGGATAAAATTACTCAATCGTCTTAAATTTTTCTATGTCTTCATTCTTAAGGATTTTACACTTTTATGCAAGTTTTTACAGCTGCATGGAGAGCTAAGTGTTATAATTTTATATTACAGTAAAAACATGGAAATCTTCTTTTACCTGTCCTGTGAAATATAGTATGTTTTAGATGTGTCACTTTTTTTGAAGGTGAGGGATATAATGATTTGTGCAAACCTATTAATATTGATTGATATTACCATTCCTGTTATTAACACCTGGTATGCGACCTTTCACTACATGCTTTTGCATTTTATTTTATTTTAGAATTGAAGAGCTGAGTGGAAGAACATGTTATACTACATTTTCTTAAAAATTATTTTATCTTTTGTACGAAGGCGTTATCAGGTATTCTATCACATGGTAAAGCTAAAATAACAAAATTCTACTTAGCCTTGAAGATTTAAGACATTATTCATTAATATTTAATATTTTATTATTTAATAAGTAAATAATATTAATATTTTTTTAATATTTAAAAATTAAATATGAATAAGTTTTTTTGATAGAGTTCAGTACCACACCTGTTAATATTTTAAACACATAGTATCAAACAGAAAATAAATCATTAAAATTGACAACAAAAACTTTCACATCAAATTTCTTCAAATGCAATTTTTGTTACTTAACATGTTCTTCCACTTAGCTCTTCAATTATGATGCCCATTATAATTATGTAGTTCCATGAGTGGTCTTTTATTCTAATACTTTTCATGACATTTAGAAAGTTGCTTGAATATATTTCAATGCATAATTCAGCTTCTTGTCATAAAAACCAGAAGTCTTACTTCGTTTTGACACAGCAATTTTAACTCGGAAAATAAATTCTCCTGATATGAAATCTGTCGAAAACCTCTAGGAGTTCGCAAAATGTGAAATGAACAAAAAAAAATTATCAACAAAAGAAAACTAATGGTAAAGGCCATAAATGTAATTCATCACAATTTTAAAATTGAAAAAAAAAAATTGCAAGAGTATGCTTTAAATTGCCGCATACAAACGTTTAACTACAAAATGAAATGTTATACTGTTTATATTTATTCATTTAGACAATCATTTTTTATATTGTAAATTTAAACATTAAATAAATCTTTTCCGTTAAAGTTAATGAAATTAATAATCCTTAAATCTAAATAAACATATTTTTATAGAACAAGCAACCTATTGTATTAACTTCATCTCGAATAACCTCAAATTACACTATTATCGTAATCATTTTGCCATCTGACAAAACTTGTAATTTTGATTACATGCCATACTTGTACGGCATATTTATAAGACACTATTATAATCTAATTACAGAATTTTTTGAATTAAATGGTAAATTATTGTCCTTGAAAACGTATATTTAAAATAAATTAAATATCAAATAAGTTTGAGTACTACATATTCCTTAAACTGGGCTTACTTTAAAATGTGCATTACAGCTCCCGGAATTTTCAGCTTAGAAAATAATCAAACTTGTTTGTGATATTGAGGATACATTCACGCAGGCTGTAGGGGAGACTAGGGAGGGTTGACCCACATTTTACAAAAGGATTTTTTATTTTTAGGGTTCCGTACTTAAACAGTGAAAACGGAACCATTATAAGATCACACCTGTGTCTGTCTGTCACAGCCCTTTTACTCGTAAACTATGCAACGTGGAAAGTTCAAATTGGGGGAAGTAATAAAGACTATTGACCCACATATTTACAGATTAATAAATATTCATATAGTTAGGAAAAATATACAGGGGCTAATTAAGTTACTTGAAAAAAAATCTTTTCTTTGTATATCGTGTGGGGTATCGTGTGAAAGCTTTCGTAACGCTGAAATCAAAAATAAATTTAATTTAATTTTAGGTATTATATTTTCAAAGTTATGGTGGAAAATGTAGTGCAAAAATATGTTCCCTCCCCCCCCCATCTAATTCCGAATCTATTGAAACTAAAATTATGAAAAAAATTAGAGGTAGTAGACATTAATTCAAACCTTGTAGGAAAATTATAGCGATTACTCTACGTCACATAGTTTTTGAGAAAATCGCATTTTTCCGTTGCACTCAAATTTCGATTTACGGGCTTCAGCAAAAGTGTTCAGGAGAGCTGGAGGTACCTATCGTAGCAGAAGTATAAAAGCATTGTTGATCATGAATTTCGGTAAAAATCGTCGGTAATTAGCCGAGGTATTAACACTTAAAAACACGGACGGTTTGGACATACATAATGACAGGGACGGCGTACTCTATGCTCCATCGGTTTTTAATGCCTAGATAACAAATTTTAAGGATATATTTATTTAATGCAAGGCCCAGTAGCAGTATAAACGCAATAAACGTCAAATTGTTAAAAACAGACTAATTTAATGAGAATGAATTGCATAAATGCTATGGGATTTGTGATTAGTTTCCATTGAGTGGATTTCTCAATACACCTACTATGTCTTTAAAGGTTAACTAAAAACCTATATGGAATAACAAATATACAGAATAGCTATATTTGCTATTATTTAAGTTACATATATCTTTGAACTTTCATGGTATATCCATTTATACTTTTCTAGTATACAGGGTGCAAAGGAAAGTTCCTTTAACCTGAAAATACTTGTGAACGGAGAGAGCTACAGCTATGCAAGTGAGTCAACGGTATAGTAAAGCGACTACGCCCGATTTAATGAAAACGACAGCAGCGCCCCTAGTGGTGAAATTTGGAAGATAGCCACTGCAAATCGAAAACGAAAAGAGATAGAGCAAAATTTCCAGTTAGAAACTATTAGATCACCAATTAATTAATAGAATACGATATTTGGTTTACATGGATAAGATAAATCTTCTTCTGTTTACCAAAAAATGTCCGAAATCGATGCACTTCCTTTTGTGTAAACAGTTGAATGGAATAGTCAGAAGTATGAAGAAATACGCACAATTTATGCAATAAATACGTACTTATCTCAATACATTTTGATAACATCACACACACAAGAAAAAGACAAACTGTCTCACAGTGATAAAAAGTTAATATTCAGTATGTTCGAAAAGTTCTCCATTGCTCACTATACACGTTTGTATTCGTGAGAGTAATTTTGCATGCACATTTCTCAGTATGGAACGTCTATTGCAAGCCTCTTCAATACGACGACATAGATTTAACCCTTTCAGGGGCGGTAGCTAGACGGTCTAGCCATCTAATTTTAATCCCAAAACTGACAAATGGCACCAAGAATATTTTAATAAAATTTTGCTTTTGTAATGAAAGTGCAAATTAGCGGGGTTTTGTTTTCTGAGAAATTCGTTTGAATGTTCTGGTGTCAGTCAATTATTTCATCAGATTATTAACAGAACTCTTCTTGCCTTGAAAGGGTTATTCTAAAATTTTAAATGCATTGGAAATTAAATCTTTACTGACATTACAGCACAGTACAAAGTGCTCATCGATTTCGGACATATTTGAGTATGCAGGCGACGATTTATCTTATCCGTGTGCGCCAAATGTCGTTTCGTTCTAATTAATTGATGCTCTAAAACTTTCTAATTGGAAAATTTGCTTTGTCTCTTTTCGTTTTCGATCTCCAATGGTTGTCTTCCAAATTTCGCCACTAGGGGTGCTGCTGTCGTTTGCATTAGGTCGGGCGTAGTCTCTTTGCTGTACCGTTACCTTGCTTGTATAGCTGTAGCTCTCTCCGTTCGCAAGTATTTTCAGTTTAAATGGACTTTCCTTTGCACCCTGTACACTATACAGCTATACCCAACCCTACGTTGTGTAGTTTTTACAAAGTCTTAGTATTCTTTTAGAAAAGGTATTTTTTTTAATAATACACTTACTAATTCATATATTATTGTACGGAACCATCGGTATACGAGTAATACTCGCACTTGACTGTTTATTTAAATATTGAACGTAGAATAAAGTTTTACATATCATTTTATTCATTATACAATCAGTTATCAAAATAAAATTGCTACATAAATGTAACATATAAGAAATTTGAAAAATGATTGATTTTAATCATGAAAAAATAATGGGTCAAGGCTCCCCACATATGGGAGGGTTGACCCACTTTGTTTTACATTGCACTATTTGTGAAGAGAAATAAAATCATATTTAAAAAAAGCAAAATAACTTTATTCTACATGCTTTAATTAATATAAAAAATATATTTTTTTAAATATGAGGCGGAAACAAACCTGTTAAGACGCAATCGCAAGTCAGTGGAGAATGATTTTGTTTTACACAGGATTTTGTCTGAACAGGTATAATTGTACAGCAGGGAAAATTAAATTTTAACATTTAAGGGGTATTCTGTTAGAGACAGGTTCCGTTTTTATAGTGTTTCATATTATTATGCCCGGATTTAGGAGCCACTGTCCCCCTTTTTTTATCTCCTTATTCTATTTTTTGTGACACTCGACCTGACAACTTTAGCTGTCACAGAGTTTGGCTTCATCTTACCGTATTCACCCTGGTGAAATTTTTCTACATACCTTCCTAAAGTTTTTCGATCGACGCTATGTTCTTTTGCAGCCGCATGAGCAAGCACTCAACTTATCATTAACATGATTTAAGGGGCAAAGTACTTTCAGTACTAAAATGTTGAAATAAATTACTGGCACTGGAATTACGAATAAATTTATTTTGAAATAAGAAAAAGGCTATATTTCACATACTTATTAAATGGAAAAGATTTTAGCAAAATTCTAGTGCCATTGTGATATTTCGGAATTAAAATTAATTGGTTTTATAAACAAACCACTGCCCCTCAAAGGGTTAAGACTGCTGCTTTCATCCTTTTTAGTCTTTCCCACTCCTTCTATTTACCTATTGCACTCTCAGAAATAAAATTCTCACTTTTGACGATTCAACTATCGTCGAGCTGTATTTCGTCGTTTTTGAAGATCATTTCCTAACAACATCACGTGACTTTTAAAGAAACGTAAACTCTCAAATATTTGACGAAAGTTTTGCCTCAATCACGGCCAGACTCAATGCATTTTAAGAAAACTGTTGCTGTACCTCCTCAAATCCTGCGATTTTAGCAAGCAGATATTTGCTTGTTTATGTTAGTCCTGTAATAAGTTAATTTAAAACAGCACTTTTTAGTGCTTTTCAGAAAATACTGAAATATAGGTAGTTATTGTTTCTTCATTAGTTACTTTTTAGCTGTTAGAATTTTTAGGAATGCTTATTATTATTTTTATTTATTTATTTATATGTTGTTGTTCGTTACGTTTTAATTCGAAAAAAATAAATTTCCCGTGTTCTTCAAAACCATTCAAACAGAAAATTTGGTCAATAACATTTCAAACTTCCACGATATCTATTTTTTTTAAAGAAATATATTCTGTTTTCAATCAAATTAAAATTTAAAATAAACATAATTGATCCCTCTCCCCTTTATAAACAGTAAAGTGTTAAAATCTTATCCACCTACTCAAAGTGATAAAATCTCACGCAATATGCACTTCAAAATTCGTTATTTGTGAGCAACAAATCAACCAGACCATATTCTCAGTGGCGTACCCAGGATTTTATTTCGGGGGGGGGGGGGGGACTTAAATTTCCATAATGTTCTAAATCTTACGAAACACGTTGAATTGTGTTATACACAGAAATCATTTTTGCCAATAAGGCCGTAGCCAGGGGGGGGGGGGGAGGGGGAGGGACAGGGGTGACTTTGTTCCCAATTTTCCGAAAATTCGGACTTAAAAAATATTGCGATTTATGACATGGTCGCCGAAAAAAAAAACGATTTCATCAATCGTTCGCAGAAAAAAAATCTCCAATTTTTTTAAAGGATCCGAAAAGGAAAAAACCGAAATTTTGTCATAGGCCCACGGATAAAAGGCGAAGTTTGTCAAAGGATTGCGAAAAAAAGTCAAATTTCGTCAAATGATCCGGGAGAAAACGCGAATTACGTCAAATGCTCGCGGAGGAAACGCTAATTTCGTCAAATGAGCACAGAGAAAACCCGAATTTCTTCATAAGGCCGCAGAAAAAACGCAAATTTCATCAAAAGTTTCAGGGAAAAATGCGAATTTCGAAAAAAGATCGCTAAAAACACGCATTCCATCAAAGAGCTGCAAAAAAAAAAGCTAATTTCGTAAAGGATCGCAAAAAAGCTTATTTCGTCAAAGGGACAAGAAAAAACGTAAATTTCGTCAAAAGGGCGCAGAAAAGCGCAAATTTTATCAAAAAGACGAGAAAAAACGCTAATTTTGTCAAAAAGCCGCTGGAAAAAACGCGAATTTCGTCAAATGGCCACCAAAAAAGCTCGAATTTCGTCAAATGACCACGGAAAAAAACGCGAATTTTGTCAAAGGGCCGCAGAAAAAACGCAAATTTCGACAAAGGATCGCTAAAAAATACGCATTCCGTCAAAGGGAAGCAGAAAAAACGCGAATTTCGTCAAAGGGGCACAGAAGAAACGTGAATTTCGTCAAAAGGCCGCTGAAAAACGCATATTTCATCAAAAAGACGAGAAAAAAGCAAATTTCGTCAAAAAGCTGCGGAAAAAACATAAATTTCGACGGAGGATTGCCTAAAAAAAAGTAAATTTCGACGAAGGATTGCCTAAAAAAACGTAAATTTCGATGAAGGTTTGCCTAAAAAAAAGCGAATTTCGGCAAATGACCACAGAAAAAACGCGAATTTTGTCAAAGGGCCGCAGAAAAAACGCGAATTTCGAAAAAAAGATCTCTTAAAACACTCATTCCGTCAAAGGGCTGCTAAGAAAAAGCTAATTTCGTAAAAGATAAAAAAAAACGCGAATTTCATCAAAAAGACGGGGAAAAAACGCAAATTTCGTCAAAAATCCGCAAATTTCGACGAAGAATTGCGTAAAAAAACGCGAAATTCGGCAAATGACCTCCGAAAAAACGCGAATTTCGTCAGAGAGCCGTAGAAAAAATGCAAATTTTGACAAAGAATCGCTAAAATAACACACATTCCTTCAAAAGAAAGCTGAAAATGCGCGAATTTCGTCAAAGAGACAGAGAAAAACGCAAATTTCATCAAAAAGACGAGAAAAAAAGTGCAAATTTCGTCAAAAATCCGCGGACAAAACGCAAATTTCGACGAAGGATTGCATAAAAAACGCTAATTTCAGCAAATGACCACAGAAAAAACGCAAATTTCGACAAATGATCACTAAAAAAACACGCATTCCGTCAAAGGGAAGCAGAAAAAACGCGAATTTCGGCAAATGACCTCCGAAAAAACGCGAATTTCGTCAGAGAGCCGTAGAAAAAATGCAAATTTTGACAAAGAATCGCTAAAATAACACACATTCCTTCAAAAGAAAGCTGAAAATGCGCGAATTTCGTCAAAGAGACAGAGAAAAACGCAAATTTCATCAAAAAGACGAGAAAAAAAGTGCAAATTTCGTCAAAAATCCGCGGACAAAACGCAAATTTCGACGAAGGATTGCATAAAAAACGCTAATTTCAGCAAATGACCACAGAAAAAACGCAAATTTCGACAAATGATGACAAAAAACACGCATTCCGTCAAAGGGAAGCAGAAAAAACGCGAATTTCGTTAAAGGATCGCAAAAAGAAGAAAAAGCAGGGTAACAAAGAATGGCCACAGAAAAACGTGAAATTCGTCAAAAAGCCGCGGAAAAAAGACAATTTCGACAAAGGATCTCGAAAAAAAAACGCAAATGGTGTCAAAGGGCCGCCGAAAAAACGCGCATTTCATCAAAAGGTCGCGGAAAAAACGAGAATTTCGAAAAAAAGATCGCTTAAAACACGCATTCCGACAAAGGGCCGTGAAAAAAATGCTAATTTAGTAAAGGATCGCAAAAAAACGTGAATTTCATCAAAAAGACGAGGAAAAAACGCAAATTTCGACGAAGGATTGCGTAAAATTAACTCGTATTTCGGCAAATGACCTCGGAAAAAACGTGAATTTCGTCAAATGGGCGAAGAAAAGGCGCAAATTTCAACAAAGCATCGCTAAAAAAACACGCATTCCGTCAAAGGGAAACGGAAAAAATGCGAATTTCGTCAAAGGATCGCAAAAAAGAAAAAGCAGGGTCACAAAGAAGGGCCAAAGAAAAACGTGAATTGCGTTACAAGACGGCGGAAAAAAGCGAATTTCGTCAAGCAGCCGCAAAAAACGCTACTTTCGTCAAAGAAAACGCAAATTTCGTCAAAGAGCCGCAGAAAAAAAGCGAATTTCATCAAAATAACGAGAAAAAAACGCGAATTTCGTCAAAAAATCCACGGGAAAAAATCAAATTTCGACGAAGGATTTCATAAAAAACGCGAATTTCTGCAAAAATCCGCAAAAAACTTGAATTTCATCAAAAACCCGACGAAAAACGCGGAAGAAACACAAATTTTGACATGATCACGAAAAAAAACCCGCAAATTTCGTCACAGATCCGTGGAAAAAACGCAAATTTCGACGAAGGATTGTGCAAAAAACCGCGATTTTCGGCAAAAAGCTGCAGAAAAAGAGAATTTTTTCAAAGGACTGCTGAGGAAACGCAAATTTTGTCATAAAACCGTGGAAAAAATATAAATTTTTGGCATGGAGATGCGACAGAAAAATGAAAGTTAATAAACTACTTTTACAGTCACTCTTCCGCACCTCCGGTTTTCCGATTTACCCAAAATCGACTTGTGATTAGCTGTAGCATTAACATACTTCCGCATTGACAATCTTGGTGCCCGCCGACTATGAGAGAAATTAAAAATCTCCTGAAATTAAACTACTTTTAGATTTGTCGAATTTACTTGTAGGTCTCTTGAACTGACCATATACGTTTTCATTTATCCCGTAAAACAGGTATGGAGCTATTTTTAAGTCCTTTGAAAATTGATTTTGTGGTTTCAAGTAAATTTGGTCACAGGACTGTGGAGGATTTTGGATTAACACGAAAAAAAATTTCGTGGCATGCCAGAAAATAAAACAAATTTATCTGAAAAAGAAGGAATATCAGCCCTTTTTTCATTTCACTGCGATCTCTTCAGAGGTGGAATGGAGCTGTAACCTCATAACCCCCGTCGTCATTCTTCTTTGGGTGTATTCTGGGGCATCACTGTGCACTAGTATATTGGACTAACCAGAATAGCTGCGTCGCACAAAAAATATTTAAATTTATCTCAAAAGAAAGAAAAAAGAGTTTTTTTTCATTTTGGATTACTTTGAAAGGGGGCCCTATAAACCCATCAGCCTCCTTTCCCTCATTGGGTATACAGTGGTGTAACTGTGCGCAGATATGACACTAGCCAGAAAGTCTAGTTCGTTGTATTGCAGAAAACAATTGCATTACAAATTTATCTCAAACAAAAAGAAAAAAAATCACCACTTTTTTCATTTCATTTTCAAGTATTTTGGTAGAGGTCTGTAAACCCATCACCCCCTTTCTACTTCTTTGGGTATAATGTGGTGTCACTGTGCACTAATATGGAACTAAACAGAAGAGTGTGGCTTATCTGTTGAATAATAGGAGAAAAAAATGTAAATTTATCTCAAACAGAAAGAAAAAAAGCAATATTTTTTTCGACTATTTCGGGAGGAGGGTCTGTAAGCTCATCAACCGCCTCCCCTTCTTTCAGTATGCTGTGATATCAATGTGGATTAATATCGATTTAACGAGAATGGCTATTTTGCTGCATGGAAGAAGAAAAATTACAAATTTATCTGAAACAAGAAGAAAAAAATCAGCCTTTTTTTCATTTCATTTTCGACTATTAAAGAAGGGGGCACCCCATTAGCCCCTTTCACCTCTTTGGGTATAATGTGGGCCCACTGTGCACAACTATGGAACTAAAGATAAGAGAGTGGCCAGTCTGTTGGATGATAGGGGGAAAATACAAATTTATCTCAAACAAAAAGAAAAGTATCGGTACTTTTTCATTTCATGTTCGACTTTTTGGGGAGAGGGCTGTAACCCCATTAGCCCCCTTCTACCTTTTTGGGTATAACGTGGTGTTACTGTACACTAATATGGAACTACAGCGAACGGAGCGGCTAGCCTGTTGAATGATAGGGGAGAAAATGCAAATTTATCTCAAAGAGACAGAAAAAAATTCAGCACTATTTTTTCATTTCATTTTCTACTATTTCGAGAGGAGGAGGGCTGTAATTCCAACAGACCCCTCCTGTGATGCCTGTGATGCCAATGTGGACTAATATGGAGTTAACAAAGAATGGCTATTTTGCTGTATGACAGAAGAAACTATTACAGATTTTTCTTAAAAAGTAAGGAAAAAAACACTTTTTTCATTTAATTTTTCGACTATATCTGGTTTGGGGGGGGAGGGCTGTAACCCCGTCAGCCCCCTTTCTCTTCTTTGGTGTCAATATGGACTACTATGGAACTACGCGAAGAAAGCGCATAGTCTGTTGAACGATAGTGGAAAAAACGCAAATTTATCTTAAACAGGTAGAAAAAATTCAGCACTATTTTATCATTTCATTTTCGACCATTTCGAGAGGAGGGGGATGAAATTCCACAAGCCCTCTCCCCATCTTTGGGTATGCTGTGATGTCAATGTGGACTAATATGGTGTTAACGTGAATGTCTATTTTGCTATATGACAGAAGAAAAAATTACAGATTTACCTTTAAAAAGTAAAAAAAAAATTACTTTTTCATTTCATTTTTCGACTATTTCGGGAGGAGGTGGAGGGGGGGGGGGGGCTGTAACCCCGTCTGCCCCCTTTCTCTTCTTTGTTGTCAATGTGGACTAATATGGGACTAATGAAAATGGTTAGTCTGCTGTATGATTGAAAAAAAATTAAAAAAATTAAAAAAAAAGAAAGACGAAAAAGCAGCACTTTTTCATATCACTTTCGAAAATTTCGGGGGTACGCCCATGCATATTCATGATTATTGATCCCATGATTATTGATCAAAGAAAATTTCACTAGTAAATTATTTAATCAAGCCATATTATAATTATTCATTGACATGAGAAAACCATAATAATAAATTAGCCTTACTTAAAACTTTCAGAAATTATAGCAGCACCGATAAAATTACAATCTGCCTTAAAAAATATAAACACGCAGTAGAATTCATTACACCAATCTAAAAGCACATCTTTACAAGTCTTCGGTAGTGACGTTGGAAGAGCAGCCGTCTCCCACGCCAAAGGTCGTGGGTTCGAATCACGCCGGGGAAAATGAGAAGTGATTTTTTTTCTTCCCCGTCAATAAATACTGGAGCTTCCAAACTGTTCAATAGATGGCACCACCAGCCCTCTTTTGACGAAACTATTGACGAAATTTATATAGTCAAGCAAGTGAAGAAAGTAATTTCATCAATTTGACGAAATGTTCGCTGGGAGCATTTTCCAGGAAACCGTTTCGTCAAAAACAAAGAAAATTTCGTGAAATCTGAGTATTCATTTCTGAGAGTGTGTAAGCAATATTTAAATAGGAAAAAGTTCCTATCAATTTTCCTATTTTCTTGCAATTTTTCACATTTTTCTATAGTCAGTTTTAAACATTTTCTTTTCTATCACACCATTTTACTGAAGCTTTACAAAATAAATTTACATTATTTTATATATATACCATTGACTTTTCATTATGAACAGTGTATAATAAAAAGATTTCCAAAACAACTTAATTAAGGGAGCCTTGAGTATCGTATTTGGTCAACCGTGCCTCACATTGACTGGGTCAAGCCTCCCTACATAGACATTTTCTAAAGAATACCACAATGTTATGTTAAGCCTAACTTACTGTGCAGTCTTTATGCCTGGAATGAAAGATCGATATTTCTGCATTACTTTAAACCTACTTACTTAAATTTCTATGATATAATTTATTTGAAAAAAGTTTACAAAATATTTCTAAAAAAAACAACAACTTTTGGGTTGAAAACGCCTCACAATTGATTTTTCCACACTTATATCGATTATCTCTGTGAAACGAAAACTATTGTTTGAGCATTCCAGTAGCTTTGGTTGACACCTATGGATAAAACTCTGAAATTCTTTTAAATATGAAAATTGATGGGTGGGTCAAACCTCCCGTATGCTCAACCGTCCCTAGTCTCCCGTACATACTTTTCACTGCATTCAAGTCTTTTTAAAAGCTAAAGAAATATAATTTTTTCATGTCTTTAGAGTTGTCAAAACCTTTACAATGTAAGTAAATATTTTAAAATAATACAAATTTATCTGCTTACCTCTGTAATCATTCATTTGCGCTTATAAGAAATAAAAGAGCTTTAAAGTTCCCTTAAAAAAAATGCTTAAAAGTAAATTCAGTGTATATCTACAAAGTTTACGGTTTTTTTAAAAGTAACAAATACTTATATCTTCCTCCAATATATACTGATTTATTAAAAGATGGATGTAGAAGCTTTCAGATAATATCTTTAAGATATTTTTCTGAGATGTAACATTAAAAATAAGATCGATAACAATCTTCTGAATTTTATGACCTAGAAGAAATATTTCTTTTTCATAGTTTTTGACACAAATCTCTTTTTACTCCGAAATTAAAGTTTAGATTTAAGAGAAATCGTAAAATTTATTATAAAACTTTTTTAATGATCAAAATATTTTTCTTTTTATAAGTTATTATAGTTTATCTTACTTTTCAGAATTAGGAAACAGAATTCCAAATAAATCATCGTATTTTTATTTGAGTTTTAATTCAAATTATATTTTACATTACCTACGTTTTCAAGAAACTTTAATGTTTTCTAATGTAAGTTTTAATGGTTCCTTGTTTTATGCATGAAAGTTTATTTTCAATTATTATTTTATTATTTTTTAAACCTATTTAAAATTATTCTAAGTCTACAAGAAAACTCATCAAAATGTGTAATCATATTTTTGCTTTTTGTTTTTGCTTTTTTTCGTGCTTAATATTCTTTTGATTTTTGTGGCAAAAATAGCAACTATCAATGCAATAAAAGAATTTTTTTTTTCATTTTCAAAAGCCAAGAAATACATAAAAAAGTATACGTGAAAATGTTATTCTTTTCATAACTTTATTGATTACAGCAGAGCAATACAGTAAAAAAAAAAAAAAAAAAAAAAAAAAAAAAAACCTCTTAATAAACTTAATCCTGCCGTATTCCAGCTTTGCTGAAAGATTGTCACTACAAGCAAGCCGCAGATTTAATAATAAAAAATACAATGCAGCTTAGAAATTTATATTTTTGATAGAAAATCAATTTCAGGTAATCTAAAATGACTTTCGGCACTTTTTTACTAGCCACTAAACCTTGAATAAAATGAAAACATTTTTGTGTTAATTTTAATTAAACGCGTTTTTCTACGAACAAGTGAAATCTCGTCATTAGAAGGATTTGACGGGAATAGTGAATGTTAACCCCTTTAAGATAAGCATCATTTACAGAATTTTTAATCGTTTATCACGGGTAATTCAGAAAAAAATTGTGTTTCTAAATTAATTCCAGAAATGCTATAATTGCATTAGTAAAAATGTTTTATTCAAAATTACTGGTATCTATATTCAAGGATTCTGTGTACTCTGTACGTTACGTTTATGCGACAGTGGTGAAGGTATTGATTTAGAGTTCTGCATAGGCCGGAATTTCCAGGCCTGGGACCGGCCCGGCCCAGTGTAAAAATTAAAAGTTCGGCCCGAGCCCGGGCCAGCCCGTACAAAAATCAATGAAAACTGGCCCGGCCCGACTCAATTTAAACAAAAACTTACTTTTTTCCTCGACATACAATTAAAATTCTTTTAATGAATACTACATGCATATTTATGGGTACATTTTACAGTATATTTTCGATTACTATGTGTTCGAAAAACAGAAAACACCCAATAGTAACATTAATGATTACTTACAGTCTTAGACGTTTCAAAATTCAAATAAGGATTCATTAAAAAATTAATGTGGTTTAGAATATAGGGTTAAAAACATGATAACTTTTAAAGCAGTAAAATAAACAGTGGTTTTTTTTTAAAATATTTCTTTTTCATTTTTTAAGGCTTTTCTCATATGCAAAGGAACTACATTCTGATACATTTCTGAATTCATTTCTTTTCGGAAACACGTAAGATTAGCAGGTATTCTTATTAAGAAACTATGTAAATGGCGTTTTTTTTCTTATAAAAGCAATATATTTTTAAGAAGATTCTGACAAAGTTAGGGTTTTGAATCGAATTTTCGGAAGCAATAGCACGGGGAAGGAGAAAAACTTACAGTCACGTGACAATAATATCTTATATCTCTGTAAGTAATTTATCAAAATTAGAAAACGCTATTCTATTCCAAAGTCCTTCAATAGTCAGGCCTTTAAATTTTGTGCCTTTACATTTAAAAATGAGTCGGAAAGTTTCGCATTGTTGAGTAGTGAATTTGAGAATCACCTTAAGGTATATTTCCAAAGATAGGGTAAAGTGCCCATATTTCGTCCCCTTTCCTAATTTCGCCCCCTTAACTTCTCCCCAATTGCGAAAGTGGCGCCACTTATGACATAAGGCACAGGGGTCAGAATGTAAAAGGGGTCAGTGTTGAAAGTTTCGTTCGCCAAGATGCATACATAAATTGAAGCCGGCGAATTTCCTATTTTAAGAAGACCTGGGTTTTTATTACGTCGTTTGTAGAACGTTATTTACTGTACTGTAATTATTTATTTCTTATTCAGTGCACGTATTTTGCGTCGGTAAGATGCTGACAGTAGCATACAATTAGTTTTAGGACGCTCAGTTCATCTTACGGGAACTGAAGATCCGTAATATTGCGAAATAGCGTGGTTCCAATTTCGTCCCCTTTGCAGTTCTTATTTTCGTCCCGGGGACGAAATTGTGAATACTTTTTCATGACATTTTTTTCAATTTTATCCTCATGTTTGAATGGCTAATGCATAGTTGACCATCTCCCGATTTTTTGGATACCAGTAAAATCTTACAAAAATGTTTTCTTTATTTAATTGCAGTAAAACTGCGATTGTATAAAGCAAGTATTTCTACATAAAAGTATTGGGATGAAAAAAATCGGGAGGTTGGCAACTATGCTAATGTTTCGTTATGTTATTCTTCCACTGATAATTAGTACATTTCTTTGTGCCTTACTTTAATGTAAATTAAATTACTTACTCATTTAGAAATAAATTTTGATTTAGTTATAAGTTAAGCCTCGGCGTATTGGATTTTTAGGGGGGACGAAATTGGGACCATTTTTTTTCTTTTGAATTTTTTAGATATTTTTCAAAAAACAATTTTTCGCATTGTTAAAATTTTTTTGTGCGACACTTGCCTATGTTTCTGTATGCGTGGGCAGTTAGTCTATATAAAATTCAAATTTGGTAGATTTTCATTGAAAATTACAACTTCCAAGGGCCTAAAAGTGACTGGGGGACGAAAATAAGGCACCTTACCCTACTATTAACAGAAGTTCATTATCGCTATTAATACTTTTACAAAACATATTGCCTGCCAAACACATCCTGAGAACGATTAAGACCAGTTCCGTCCCGGCACGACTAAGTAGAAAAAAAATGCAAGCCTGATCTCGGCCCGGCACGAGTCTGCTGAAAAAATTAAACCCGGATCAGACACCATGTAACTGTCCGATGCCGATCTCTACGATGGACATGTTACGTTTATGTATTGATGTTGTCAAACTCGCATCGGCTCGTGACGCACATTTATACTTCTTCTCCCGACAGTCATATTCATTGAAAATGGCTAATATTTTATAAGCATCGCTTAAATTTTTTATCGGACTGGTAGGTCCGCTTAATTTTTTTATCGGCTCGGCCCGGTCCTTCAGGTCCGTTCAATTTTTTAGCAGGCCCGGTCCGTTTATTTTGTTTGTCGGCCAGGCCAGTTGGAAAAATTGTCCTAATTCTGCCGGCCCTGCCTGGACCGTTTGAAAGTTCGCCTTCATTTTGCCGGGCCGGGTACGGTCCTCGGGTCAATCCCAGGCCAGTACAGACATCTAATTGATATATAGAAGTTTTTCTGAATCCCTGTAGAAAATCTACATACAATACACTCACTATTAAAATATGCATACATAAAGTACTGCGTTTTAACAACATTTTTTCGAATTATTTTACCAAGAAAATTAAAGTCAAAAAACGTTATAGTATCATTATATGATTGTATCAAATGTTTTCACTACTGCAGTCAGCCTAAAATTATTTTTCTAGTTTAGGACAGATACTTTGTAATAAAACTGTTGCCTCATCCACACTCTGATTGAAGACTACAAATGATAATATGTTGGATCAATCCATTTCAAGTGGTCCAGAAAATCATCTATTCGTTGCTTGACCATTTTTAAAAAATCTGAAATTTTTTGTACAACAACCCTAACATGATGGAAGTTCAAAATGACTATTATTTAAATTTTATTAATTTTTGTTTGTGCATAGCGGCCATCTTTGTTTCACCGTCTGCAGCAATTTTCGCACAAGAAGGGTTTACGGAATTGTACATAATTCATCGTTTATTTATCCAATTCAACTACGGATTAAAGCAATTTGTACAGAATACACTGGGCTAAAAATTTGGTAATAGAGTAGTTTCCTAAACTAACTGCTTATTGGTAAAATTTAAGCATAAAGTTTCAGTTTTTTTTCCAAAATTTGTCCGTTTACAAGAGGAAATTTTTCTAGCAAGGAATACTGACAACATGACATAATTTTTTTTTACAAATAGGCCGAAAGTACTTGTACTCACACGCCGAGTTCCAGATCTGGTACTTGCTTTCTCTTCGCTAAAAAAAATCCCAAATTTTTCAAAAATGTCAAAAATCGCACTTTTCAGGCTTTGATATCTCTGGTGGGGAACGAGATAAAAATCTGAATTTTTCTTTTAATAAGAGTATTGTATGGTAGTGTTATGCACAAGAAATTTCAGGATGGAGATTTGACTACAAGCTGAGATATGGCAAGGACAACATGTCAACATACGCTACACGTATGCGACGCTAAAGAGTTGCATCTTTGTTTCGAAGCAATTGTTTTAACTTTCGTTCAGAACACTCTAAATAAAAAGGAGTGAATAGTCACTCTATCGCAGAGTCAAAATATGCCCAACCTCTTTAGAGTGACTATTCACTCTGAGGAAAAGTGAAATTTTTGAATCTCTCAAAGGGTGGATAAGGGTGGATAATCACTCTTTCGGAGGAGTGACTATTCACTCTTGCTAAAGGAGTGCGTTTTATCCCACTTGGTAGGAGTGAGTAGTCACTCTTTCATAGGAGTGAATGTTCATTTTTTATGGAGTCAATTCTTTTTTTATTTTGCTTTTTTGGGCATTTTAAAAGAATCACATCTTTTACAGCATGCAATGAAAATAGATACAAGCGTGCTAAAGATTAGAATAAAAATTTTATTAGCAATCTTTATTTAATTCATAGTTTGTAACACTAATTGAATTTTTAAGGAAAAATTCCGTTAAAATTACATATCAAATAAAGTAGATTACTGACAGAAAAAAATACTAAAATATTTTATTACAATCTTATCCCTTGTGATTGCTTTCATTGCACTGTAAAAAACAATCTGTAATTCGACAGATGTAAGGTTACATGCTTACTAAAATTTTATCTGTACACTTTACAAAAAAAGGATGTTAATCTACAAAACTATATTTTGCAAAGCTACAGAAATCTGTAGCTTTACAAATGAATCTACTAAAATTACAGTAATCTTACTAAAATTTTATCTGTAACCCGGTTTCCAGTTACATAAAAAGTTCTAGGCATCCCAGTTTCCTAAAAAATTCTTAGTAACTTTACAGATTTTTTGATTTACGGTACAAAAGTGTATCTGTTATATGAATTTTTGTTGTTGCCGTTACATAAAATGTTCTAGGAATCCCAGTTTCCTAGGAAAATTTTAATAACTTTACAGAATTTGTTTTACAGTGTGCATCATGCCCTATAAATGTATGATAATTTTATAATGCCCACAAGGGCAAGTAATTAACCGAAACCTAAATCAGTTAATGTTATTTTTTTCTTTTCAAATATCCATTTAGTATTTTAATGATTCCCGTGATGTACGTTAATTATGGTCTTCATGTGTAATTCAAATTCGAAATATTAGAATTCATTGCGAATGAATTTAAATCTAACCAAACGTTATTGTTTACGATAGTTTAGTTACATTTAATGTTTTATTAGTAACTGTATAATAGGCGTATGTTATGTGATTAACAACGGGTGATTTGATTTTAATTCTTGTTTTAAACATAAAATCTTATCATTTCAGCGCTATTTTGCAGAACTCTATTTTCCTAAAATATTTTTAATTTTTCCACTAAAAACACAATGCTTATCAACTCACATCTATTTTAAAATAAGTTCTAAGCTTGATCTAAATATTAAGAATGTGTAAGATTCTTTTTTATGTGTTGTGATCTGTCATTGTTTTATTAAATATGAACATGGAGTCTAGATTTTTATGCTCTGTGGAATATGTTTATATTTTTCTTGTAAACATATTCCTTGACTTAATAATGATTTCGAATTTTCTCCCGCTGTTGCTGAAAAATGGGTATTAATACAACGCTTATTTATGGAATGACATATGATAAACCATATTTAATTTAAAAATTTTATTCCCGTATATATTGTACTTTGGGAATATGAGCTAAATAGATTTCGTATGTTTTATAGGAAAATATTGATCTAAGAAATAGAAAAGAAAAGAAATGACTGCATATGTACTGTTCTTATTGTTTGAAAAACACTTTTAATGTAAAAAGTAGTTATTTATTTCTTTAAAATACATTCAGTCATATATTATATAAGTGATACTATGAACAGTTAAAAAAATATACTAACGCAGTTATATCTATAAACTTCATATCAGGCATAAAAAACACTTTATTTCAATGCTTAAAAATTATGGGTTTTTTTTTTTTTTTTAGGGCCAATAATTACGTGTATAATAAACGTAGAAAATGAGTTTACAATAGAAAAAAATTTATTAACTGATTCAGAATGTCTATAATTAAACGTTTTGATTAGAATCATAAACAGCGGAAAAATGCTTATTTAAAAATTTAAAATATAAATATACCAATTTGAAAAACACTAAAAATAATAATTAGTATTTTATAATTGTACTATTAAACAACAATAATAATAACGGAAAATAATGTAAGTGTTTATAATCAGAAAACAGTAAAAAACAAAATAAAATCCAACAGCACACTATCTCAATATTTTCAACAAATCTCAAAGGAAAACAATTTCAGATAAATCCTTTTCTATATAACATAAAACTATTTAACTTATAATCGTAGCATGCAAAGTCTACAAGAATAAAATATTAAAATTGAATAAGTCTTAAGTTTATGTCCCATAAATAATCACTTTAATAATATCCGTATATGTTAGTCCTAAAATACAGACACCTTTCTAAGATCTTAAATAAAAAAATCCCTGCCGGCCCGGCCTACAGGCAGAGGTAGATTTCGAAGTCAAATATACTAATTTCACAAAAAAAAAACTAAATTATGATTAGAGATAAATCCAATTTAACAATTTTATCTGGCCGCTTTTGACGAGTTTTTACTTCATTTTTATATAATAGCTGGTTTTATCAGAATCATGTTAGGGCAGTATTCAAAAAAATACTTTTCCGTGCTCAACAACTTGCAATTTTCTGGCATAATTCCAGATTCATTTTTAATAAAAAAAAATATGAAACTTGCTGACGTGATTTTTGAAGAGATTTATAAGCGACCTGTGTTTTAATTTTTTGTTCAATTAATTGAAACTTGATATATAAACAATTATTTTCTCAGAAGGACAATATTTTTCGTTTCTAACACAATCGCTTCGGGAAATTCCGTTCAAATGCCCACTTTGACATCATTTTGTGAAATATATTCTGCCTCTATCAAAAAATCGATCATTACGGTACATTATATAGTTTCTGAATAAGCGAATCTACCAATTAAATGCGTTTGAGAGCAAAAATGAATTTAAAAATGAGTCAGAAAATAAGCAGTTTGGATTTGAGTGCATCCGTAATACAATGATATTTCCAACACAATCCGCTTCGGTAAATTCGGTTCAAAATGCCCTTTTTTAACAGCATTTAAAAAAATATATTCTGCCTCTATAAAAAAAAATCGACCATTACGGTACATTATATAGTTTCTGAGTAAGAAAACGTACCAATTGGAAGCCTTTGAGAGCAAAAATGAATTGTAAATTGAGTCTGAAAATAAGCATTTTGGATTTGAATACACCCTTACTAAGATGATTTTATTCTTCAACCGCTATGTATTTTTAATTTGTTTTTGCTGTAAGAATTGGTCCTATCCAAAAATTGTCTATATAGATGTTGTAGACAATATTAAGAAGATATATGATAAATTCATGGGGATTTTATATCTTTTGAATTGACGGAGTTATGGATTTTTTTCTTCTTCAACCCCCCCTTTTTGTTTTCGTTTTTAATTTTTTTTTTTTTGCGGTACAAATTGGTCCTATCAAAAACTTGTGAATATAAAAGTTGTAGATAATGTTAAGGAGATTTATGATAGAATTAATTGGATTTGATATCTTGAGAATTGACGATGTTAGGAATTTTTTTCTCCCAAAACCCTATTTTTTGCGCCCTTTGAGCCTATTTTTAACTTTATCAAAAATCTGTGATACATAAATTTTTGGCCCTATTTTTAGAAGTAATAAAAAATTTAAACTGATTTGATATGTACAAAATTTAAGAAGTTATGGGGGGGGGGGGTTCTGTTTTCACAAAACCCCTCCCTATTTCCATCCCCTTGGCCCGATTTTACCCATTAACGAACTTGACCGAGATTTTATGCCCATTAATTTTATGTATCAGTTTGGAAGAGATTGGTACAGAATTACGAAAGTTATTGTGTCGAGAAGAAAGTGATATATATATATATATATATAAAGTTTTTTACTGATGGTGGTTTTGGGTTCTAGGGGTCATGATCGGTGTAGACCTACAAAAATTTTTCAGAAATTCCAACATAAGAATGATCCCAATAGGTAGTATTTCATACGAAATCTACCTAAAAGCGCCGTAGACTTGCTGTTCTGATTATAGCGGATGAGTAATACCAACGCATACAATTAGAGATCGACCGAAAATTCGTTTTCTTTCCAAAATCTGATTTTCGCCGAAAACTCGTTTTCGGTGAAAATGCTACCAAAAGTTTGGCCGAACCGAAGCTATCTATATTCCATAAATCTCGTTTCTTCCTTCGGAAATTTTCAACTTTAGCCGTTATAGTCCGCAAGCCAGCAACAGATTTGGATGACCAATTTCCTCTCGGCCGATAATTTGTAAAATGCTTCAGAGAGATGTACCATGAAGCTATGTGAACGTCAGCTGCGGTTCCGTGGGTGGGTAGAGCAGCGGTAGCCTCCCAAACACGTAAAAAAAAATTTTTCATTTCCTCCCGGCTGAAAATTTGTCAAATTATAGCTAACCCAATATCTTGAAGGAAAAAAAAAGCCAGCAGATTATAAAGCGGTGGGTAATGCGTCAGCTGGTCACACGAACATGAAAAAAATATACATGTTGCAAAGGAAGTCCCTTTAACCTGAAAATACTTGCGAATGGAGAGAGCTACAGTTATGGAAGGGAGGTAACGGTATAGTAAAGCGACTACGCCCGACCTAATGCAAACGAAAACAGCGCCCCCTAGCGGCGAAATTTGGAAGATAGCTATTGAAAATCGTAAACGAAAAGAGATAGAGATAAATTTTTAATTAGAAAGTTTTAGAGCATCAATTAATTAGTACGAAACGAAATTTGGTTCACACGGATAAGATAAATCGTTGCCTGTATACCCAAAAATGTCCGAAATCGATGTGCGAGATTCTACTTTGCATATTCACATTCCGTAAATGTACGAGTGCACAATTTCAGATTTTGACGTTGTACTGTGCAGTAATGTCTGTCAAAATTTAATTTCTAATGAATTTAAAATTTTAGATTAACCCTTTCAGTGGCAGAAAAATTCTGTTCGTAAACTGATGAAATAATTTACTAACACCAGAATATTCAAACGAATTTCTTACAAAATAAAACCCCGCTAATTTTAACTTTCATTACAAAAGCCAAATTTTTTAAAAATATTCTTGCTGCCATTTGTCAGTTTTGGAATTAAAATTGAGGATTTAGATCTACGTCACAATCTGAAATTGTGCACTGCTACATTTAAGGAATATGAATATGCAAAGTAGAATCGTCGCTCATCGATTTTGGACATTTTTAGGTATACAGGCGACGATTTATCTTATCCCTGTGAACCAAATGTCGTTTCGTACTAATTAATTGATGCTCTAAAACTTTCTAATTGGAAATTTTGCTCTATTTCTTTTCGTTTACGATTTTCAATAGCTATCTTCCAAATTTCGCCACTAGGGGGCGCTGCCATCGTTTGCGTTAAATCGGGCGTAGTCACTTTAATATACTGTTACCTCACTTCCATAGCTGTAGCTCTCTCCGTTCGCAAGTATTTTCAGGTCAAAGGGACTTTCCTTTGAAACCTGTGTATTTTTTCATGTTCGTGTGACCAGCTGACGCATTACCCACCACTTTATAATCAGCTGACTTTTTTTTTTTCTTCTTCAAGATATTGGGTTAGCTATAATTTGACAAATTTTCAACCGGGAGGAAATGACTAATTTTTTTTTTTTTTTTTTTTTTTTTTTTTTTTTTTTTTTTTTACATGTTTGGGGGGCTACCGTTGCTACACCCACCCACGGAACCGCAGCTGACGTTCACGGGGCTTCATGATACAACTCTCTGAAGCATTTTACAAATTATCGGCCGAGAGGTAATAACTGACGAAATTTGCACCTGGCTCGCGGACTATTAATTTTATCTGTATCGGCTCAAACGAGACTCTATTTATTGCTATGAACTTCACTGCGTGTAATTATCAGTCATGATTGGAAGATGGGAGAGAAAATTATAAAGCAAGGAAAGCGTCTAATGACTCA
The DNA here is from genome assembly GCA_963932465.1 of Maratus speciosus. NCBI lineage: Eukaryota > Metazoa > Arthropoda > Arachnida > Araneae > Salticidae > Maratus > Maratus speciosus. The sequence goes on from OZ010787.1 coordinate 145,944,174, forward strand.
ACGTTGAAGATTTCTCGCACTCGTTAAAAACTGCAAACTTAACAGTAATAGTTCTGGGTAGCTTCCCCGATAGCATGCACATTAGCAGCAAGTTTGATTTTTTTTTCTGATATTATCATGCCTTGACAAATTCGCAGCAAATCTCTTGCAATGTATATCACACCCACTTACATGAGTAGTTTGTTATGAAACTGATGCAAGACTGTCTTTAAATCACGAAAGTAACGAAAGCAAAAAATCCCTCTGTTGAGAGAATAGACAGTCAACACATGCGGCAGAAATTGCAGAAATTGGGTGCTTACTCAAAGGCGAGACACAAACATCATTGTTACTGTTATGGAGTCTCATTGTCATAGATTGGTTAAGTTAAGGAACCCAGAAAAATGTATTTATTATTTTAACTCTTCAGATGTAGTTATTTTTTGCAAATTAACATTTCATATGTAATCTACAACTTATTTCATATAAAAATTCTTACAAATTAAAAAGTTATGTTAATTTATTAAGTTATGTTTACGTCCTTGGCCATCTTAAATTTATATTTAAAATTTTAATTTTTAAATAAATTTTTCTCAATATTATTGGATATTTCTAAAATATCGTTTTAATTGATATTTATTTATTTATTTATTTTTATCTTTAACCCCATTCAAGGCTATGATTTTTAACCCTTTCGGGATTGCATCCCTTATACACATTTTATTTGGTTGGCACCGCTATTTTTAAACGCTATACTTATCAAATACCAAAAAAGACTCGAATTTAAAAGTAGAAATATTACCTTTATTTGTTAACGGTGATAAAAAACGATACATACACATTCTGACGGTGCGTATACATAGTGCGTATGCATCAATCGGCCTGAAGGGGTTAAATTTATAGTGTAACAGTCAGGGCCTGATTATCTTATAGGCACATGAAGCACGAGCTTCCACTGTAAAATTTAAGAAGGGTCCAAAAATGGCTGTAAAATGGGGCCTCCAATTATGTTGACACCGCATTTTTAATTTTTGAAAAGTTTGTCTAATACAGGACAACATCCTCACTATTTCAGAAAACTTAAATTCTAAATTTACTTGTTAGAAATAAATTTGAATATGATCAAAAGGCTGGTTTACCAATCATATGACATCCTGATGTACCAGTTAGAAACCATCCGGGTAACCAAACATACAAGAACTGTATATACTACAAATATTTTCTATTTATATCATATACAGCGAACATAGAAAAGGCTATATAATGAAGTATAAGTAAATTCGGCTAAAAAATACCATGAGATATTTTTTGTAGCACTGATGAGTTTCCATGAATGTGGAATTTAGAAAAAAAATTCTACGGATGAAAAGGGGGGCTCCGAAATGATACTGTGCTTCTCCTCGTTTCAGAGGTTAATCAGGCCCTGGTACCATTTGTAAACTAATAGTGTGGCCTGACAATATTACTACTTTGCAATAAGTTTGCAGTATTTTTTGACAAGAAAAAGCTAAATTTTCTACTAGCTTGCAAAGAATTTGCAGTACTTTAGTCATGACAGAACTCAATTTTCTACTTGTTTGCTGTTAATTTGCAATAAATTTCATTAAAAAAAAGAGTTTAACTTGCACGACAAGTTAGCTGCCAGTTCAAGGTGTTTGACTCCGGCGTTTGCGTTATCTTGCTGCAGTCTTGTTATGAACTTTCAGTCTTGTCATGCTGAACTTGCTGCAACTTTGCAGGTTTTCAAAGCAAGTCTGTTGCAAATTTTCTGCAAACTAAAATTGCTATGTGGGTTGTCTGTCTGTCCTTACCTTACCGTTGTCATAGTACTGAAATGTTCGCTGCAGAAATTCTGGAAGAAAACATGGCTGAAATTTTTTCTGTTCACCAGATACTTGAGAATGTATTATAATAGATTTGTTTGCAACATCTTCAAACTTTTTTCAGCAATTCATCACTATATAGATATTTGAGCATTTGTGTGTTAAAAAATTCCAAATATCTATTTTAATAAATCGTTCAATTAAGAAGAGGTTTTGCAGAAGATAATGAAGAAACCATAGCTGCCCACAATCCGGAACACAATCACTAAGTTTAATAAACATATTTCGGATCAAACATTTTACTTAATAAATGAAACTAAAGATGTGACACATAAAAACAAGACGCATTTTAATAAATACATTTTCTAGTTCAAAAGATGTTTATTTGAATTGGTCGAATTGTCACAGTTTTTCGGATGGTTGACAGCTATGAAGAGATAAGCAGAAAACCTTCATTGGTATCGAACCAGGTCGTAAGATATTTTGCACGAACTCTCGTGTGTTTTAGTTGCTCGGTGGATAACTTACGTATGTTAAAAGAGAAATCTTCTACCAAATCCCAACTATCTAACCGCGCGAATATATGTTGCTCCACAGAGAAATTCTTTTAAATAGACATTAAAAATTAAAATTTTGGTCTTTTCTAATAAATAACTGTAAAATTTATTTTGTTTTCCATGCTGACACATGCATTTCTCTATATTGACCATTAAACTCTCTTGATAACTTTAATTATCATATCTGTTACTGTTAATTTTTGTCTGTAAACAATGATACACTTTTAGATCGATATGAAGATTTTCAATTCTTAAACTTAACAAAATTATACTTCTTACGTATTTCGAGCATAGAGTTTATCGCAATCATATCATTTGAATCCTCTGTAAAGTGCTTATGTTTCATTTTTCTAAATCTGATTACTGAATTCTGTATTTCTTGCGCATACTAAAAATAGAAATAATTTCAAGCATTGATTTGATACCTAACATTTACAAAAAAAAAAAAAAAAAAAAAAAAAAAATTATTTATTTATTTTGCTTTAGGGTTTCTAGTAGGTTTATCTTAAGGCTGCTAGTCACTCAGCTTCCGAATTCCATTCGGTAATGCTAAGTCAGTGGGCGTTTGATGCATTCTTATATTTAAAATATCTCCTCAGGTAATTAATATTTTTAACTTCTTTTTTCAGTGTTCTCTTCTTAAAGGATGTCACTTTTTTTCTTAGTTATCACAATATTTCTAAAATCTATGTGTAATTTAATATTTTGTTTTTTAAAATCTGACGAACTGGGAGTAGAATTTTAACACTTCATATAAAATTAAGCAAGGATTTTACAAATATTTTGAGAACTAAAAAAAATTAGACATCCTTTAAGAAAAATGCACAGAAAGAAAAGGAGTTAAAATATTAATTTCCCAAGGAGATATTTTAAATATACGAACGCATTAAACGCTCATAAACTTAGCATTATCGAGGGGAATTCGGAAGCTAAATGACTAGCAGCCTTAAGGCTATACCAGGCACGCATCTTTATTTATTTATTTTCACACTCCAGTTTTGAAACTGCCGGCCAGTTTTTATAGTGCAATGGTTTCCTAGTTCAACTTGAATAAAGTTCATATATTAGACTATATAGACATAGATAAAACATGACATATTAGGCATATATAGAATTTACACTAAAAATTTTTCTGCTTACATTATCAGAGACGCATTTTCCCTCTAATCTTAAACAAGTACAAGTGCATTTCCTCAACTTTTTTGCTTTTAAATTTCTATTTTATTTAAAAAAAAACAACAACTAATACCCGAGAGTAGTATTGGCGTCTCTTTAGCGAGAGTTGAGTTGTCTTTTGCTGGATGTCAAAATCGTGCTGTTGGACGAGGGGTAAAATTTGAAAACGTACTCTTGGACGAGGGGTAAATTTTTTAAAACGTACTCTTGGAGGAGGGGTAAATTTTTTAAAACGTACTCTTGGAGGAGGGGTAATTTTTTTAAATCGTACTCTTGGACGAGGGGTAAATTTTTTAGCGAGGGGCGTGTCCAAAAATGAGCTATAAGATGAGGGGTAAATTTTTAGCGAGGGGCGTGTCCGAAATCGTGCTCTTGGACGAGGGGGATAAAAATTTTTTTAGCGAGGGGCGTGTCCAGAAGGCGGTTTCTTTTTACGAGGGGGGAGGAAGTGGGGGATGACAATGGTCATGTGTTAGAGCAGAGGGGTTGTATTGGAGGTGCTCAGAGTATGACGTAATCAATGGATTTTAATTTATTTTCAGGGAATGCATTTTTTAAATTGATTACTTTGTATTTATTATTTTTTAGTTTCGGTTTTCTCGAGGTGTTGATTGTTAGAGTATGACATAATCAGAGATTTGGATTTATGTTTAATTTAAATAATTTACATTGATTCCATTTTAATTTAAACCAATTTAACTTTTAACGGAATGGATAATTAGTTTAGAATTTTTTTTTTTTTTTTTTTTTTTTTTTTTTTTTTTTTTTTTTTTTTTTTAATTAGAACCTGTCACTGAATGTATCAGTTTCACAATGACGTATTGGCGATTGGAATTTATTTTTTAACGCATTAACTAAAAAATATAATTATTTTTAGCCTGTTTAAAAGATTTTTTTAAATTAAACTTACGTTTAACGAGTTTTAAGTATATTTTTTTTTTTCGAAAATACCTGCAGCACATTTTTTTAGACAAGACGGTGTATGTTAGAACATGAATGTGACGTCATGTAATGATTGCACCCTAGACATACAATTACGAGGACCGTTTGTAAAGTTGAGTTGTTTTTTAGGTTTAAAAATGCGTTTAACTGTAACCAAATGTGAAGTTGGGTTGTTTGAATAACCATTATCTGTCACTAATAATGAAAAAAGTTTGTTATACAGCAAATGGCAACAGTTTCCTTCGTCAGTTGCTTCGATTTTTCTTGTGAGTGTTGCGTCGTTTGGTGAATTTTATTCGTGTAGATTTTTATAACGAAGTTTCAAAATGAAAAGGCTTAATTCGGATTTATGTAATTTAGAATCCAGAATGCGAAAGAATGCGGCTGAGGACTTAACAATTAAAAATGAAAATAAGGGTGCTTCAAAGATTTTAGCCCATAATATTCGTGTTAATTCGCCGGGAGTTGTTGCCCTCACTCTAGACTCTTTGCCTAAACATATGATATATCTAGGAGGTGAGGTTTTTGTCAAAGTGTCTAATTTCCTTGGACAAACACGTATTCATGTTAGAAGACATGCTTGCGACGAAGAAGGGTTTTATTACCTTACGCAAGATGGGATTTCTCTTTCTCCTAAAGTGTGGCTTTCATTCTGTGATGAAGTGAATAATGTACTAAACCATAGATCATCTGATAAAGTGTTTGTGATAGACAGAGACTTGTGTGTGTCCAAGCAAAGGAAAGAAAAAAACATAATTTTCTACATTTTCAACCATGGTACTGGTGATATTGGTAAAATGACTTGATTAGATGATCTCCGTTTTCTATGATAAGGTTCAGATCTTGCATAAATAGTTTTAGGATCACTCTTCAAATACTTGTTTTTTATAAAATCTTGTGGAAAGTTTTTTTATTTAAAAGTTCTTGAAACTGATCAAAAGCAATAGGTTTTTGACTTCTATCTCTCAGCAAAAAACCGACTAGTTGAATAACATTTGATCCGTTAATTACAGTATCATCTATTTTCAATTGTTTGTTTTCTGCACAGGAAATTTTATTTTGTTTAAAAAATTCCATAATTTTAGCAGCAGTTTTCTTTTGTTTAACAGGAATAGAACTTAGAATTTCATTTTCTATCTTTTCAAAGGGTTTCTGGGGAAGTTCTTCAGAGGGTTTGACCGCATTCATATCTGGGAATGATACAAACTTTTGCAAAATCTGTGTGTAAAGCTTCGCTTTTTCATCATCCTCTATTTTTCTTTTCAAAATAGTCTGAATCTGTCTATCTAAATCACTTAAATGCTCATCGACAAACTCTTGATCTCTGTCAGCTGGAACAAGTCTGAATTTACGATCGAACTCCATTGATCAACGTACTGAGCACTGATACTGCAGCAGTAATAAGTATAGACAAAAACCCGTCTCCTTTTTGAACGAGAAGTCGTCTTTTCTTAAACAGAGGTATTTTCTTATCTCCCAGACGTCGCAATGTTCTTTTATAAGCTGTTAATCTATTTTTCTGACGTTTAGAGAGTAGTATGTTACCTTTTAAAAGATTTAAGGCGCATTCACAGACACCTTTTATTATACTATTAGGACAGTTTTTAAGAAAGACTGTTTTTTGCTTTGCCTTGCTTAACAATTTCAGATGTTCCACTGTCGGCATCCTGAGTTCAAATGATGGTCGATGAGCTTAATCTCTCTTTTATATGCTTACCGTAAGTAAAAGCTTTCGTTAACCCTCTCACTGACAAGCTCGTGTTAATACGTTCACTAAGCTCCAGGTTTCACTGCAATACAAACAATATTTAAAGTAATATAATTCTATTCATTTAATGTATTTTTAATACATTGAAAAATGATTAATACTTCCAAGGATTGCATTCATATTCGTTGTTAAGTTTTTTTATAAAATGTTCAAAGAATCATTTTTTTAGCATTTAAAACAAAATGCAGAGAAAACAACATTACAATTTTGCCCTTTTCCAAGACAGTCGGAGGGTTAAAGCACAATGCTTAAAACAGGGTTTGTGACTTGGGCAGTTTACCTCTGAAATATTCAATAGATTAATCTTGGGGCAGTTAAAATCATTCAGATTCAAAATCTTTCGTCCAGACAACCGTTCTAAAAACTTTGCTTTTTCTAGTCCTTTGATGTAAATATTCTTATAAGATATAAACAAGGCTGAAAGTATAGGTTCTAATGCTGAATAAGGTAAATCACCACTATTCCATTGCAAACCATGACGGTAATGAGTCAACCATGCAAATGTCTTTCTTTTTAGGATAGGTAATTGCTCCCAAGAATACGGCGGGGAGAGAAAATTCCAACGGCAATGGTACCCAGAATCTACCGCATAAAACGCGAGTTCCTTTGATAATAAAATCGTACATGCTTAACTGAAAACCTTCAAATTCAATGACAGCAGAGGTCATGTTCACCAGATGCCGTTCTCTGGGGAAATGATTTATCGAAGTTCACACACATAATGTTTATCGCCAGGAAAAAATTTTGTGCGCATGCGCAAGATTTCACAAGAATCGGGCCTTAAATCAATGAATAAGTAGCTAAAAGGTAATGCAGTAGCATCATTAAAAATTTCTTGAAAAGCCTTAGATTTACCAGGAAACATTTGTCTGGATAAATGCATTATTTGGCTTTTATCTCGAGGATTCTTGTATAATACCATGTAATGAGAGTTTAAATTAATATTTCTCATTTCTTTGCCGTGATGAAACAAGTTTTGAGTTATAAAGATAACTGAAAGATTTCGGTGATGACTGCCTTTCGTGAAAAGTTTGCTCAATCGTACATCAGAAGCTAATTCTGACATCAAATCATCAATGATAATTAAAGCATTTTTTAGAGAATTAAGATTAGAGGGTAAACCTTCTTCAAATTGTACACCGTTCATGGAATTGAAAAGGGGTTGATAGCTTCCATAACAGTATATTATACTTGTGGACATAGGATGAAAATATTTGTAATCAATTAATTTTTTAACAAAAAAGCTTTTACCCGAACCTGTCGGCCCGCTGATAAGGACAGTAGAAGGATGTACTAACTTGAGTAATTGCATGCTTTAAATGACAAGAATGAATAAAAGCTTCAATTTTTATAGTTTCTTGACTATTTCGGTAAATTATTTTTTGTAAATATAAATAACATAATAACTTGTAGGATCTTGTTAGGAAAAAATTTTATCTTGTTAGGAAAACAATTTTTATGCATGCATTTTTTTTTTCTAGAAACAAATGAATTTTATGTAATCTACTATCCATGATGAATTAAATAAATAAACACACATAAAATAAGAGAAAAATATTTTTTTATTTTTTAAAAATCATGTTTACACCATATCTTTTTATGACAAATTGATACATTCTAAAATCATTTTCCTTTTTGGATAATACATTGGTAATAGAATTCATACAAAGTTCCTTGACAATCATTTTACAAGAAAGAAAATACGATATTGTCCACAGACATTAGACGTTAAACTTTGAAGCATTACCTTGTTCCAACGAATTCGGTGATACGTCTTCATAAATCTTGTTATGTCTTCTCCATAGGTTTCGGGAGGAAGTCCGTAAGAATCAAAAAAGTCCAGAGTTTTCTTATCTTGAACGTAAATTGCTAGCCAATGGGATCCTTTTTCGTCATGTTTATCGGTATTGACCACTAAGGCACAGGGAAAGTTTCGAATATCAGGTATTTTGTCGGAAGGGAAAACGCCTGCAAAATATCGTGCCGAAACAGGATCACGAGATAAAATTCTATGAATTTGCGATGAATTCATTAGTTTCCAAAATCATACAGAATATTGCGAGATTTGTTGATTTCAATTAAATTTTCAAATTTAGCATACACTAGCAAAGAGACTGTTTGCGCCAAAGTTGTTCCGAACTTAATTTCTAATCTTAAATTTCTGTGACGAATGAGATTAAGATGCGAACCATCACATAAATCAAGTGACAAATTAAAACAAAATAATGAATACCCCTGTGAAAATTCTGATCTCGAAAGGTACAAGCCTTTCTTTTCTGTATTCGTAAATAAATTCTCATAAGCTCGAATAAATAAATTGTTTTCAAAGTCAGGTTGAAGTGGATTGTGAGGAACGGGCTGACCGTCCACATAGACGCTAATTGTAATGTTTGAACTCAAAATTAGACTTTTTATAGTTGCCGTTAAATGAGTCATTATCCACGCAGGTGATCACGATGCGATTAGTCATCTGACCTGTAAAAATATTATCTTGAACAAAAGTCATATTGCCTGTAGGAATGGAATATGTTTTGCAAAGCACTCTTTTAATAGGGTATTTGGCTGTTATTTTTTCTAAGCTTTTAGCATGTCCTAAGACAACGCCAGGACTTATGCGTACTTTACGAACAAATAAGGAAGCATGTTCCAGGGAAACTTTAAACTCCCCTTCACCCGCCAATAAACAAAACTCTGATTTACTACGAATCAGTTTAATTTTCACATGAACCATGTTTAGGAGGAATCTTTCTTGGTGAAACATATCCGGATGCAATCGACCAATCATATCCACTGAAGCACTGAGTTTAGTCATTTCTGCACGTTTACTAAATCCTTCATTGGGGTTTGCATCTGCAGGATCTACAACATTCATACGACCAGCAGTATCTTTAAAAAATAATTCTAAGGAAAGTTGAGAAGTTTTTTCATCATACCCGTGATTCAGTAATTTTTCTATCATGGCTCTGTATGGATAAGTATTTTTACTTGAAGAAACGAGTCTATCGTTCAGGCTAATATCAACTTTGGAAAACATGGAATGAAGAAAAAGATTGACGGGTCCAACTTTACATTTATCCGGAATCTGTTTGCCGTCCTTTTTAAAAATCTTTACTTTGACATATAACTGAGTTTGAGATAAATCAAGATAATCTTCTCCGCTTCCAGAAATATTAAATTCTACAGGACCTCCATCAGAAACATTAGAAAGCGGGTGAAATTCAACCCATTGGCCTCTTTCAATAACTGTTTGAGTAGGAGGGAGATGAAATAATTGTAATTCCGATTTAGCACATTCGGGAGAGTCCTTTAAAAGGAAAGCCATAGTATGATGCATATATTAACAGTCAAAAATATCACGTCGTTGCACCTTCCGTGCTTTCGATGAAATGATGTGTTTCGCAGGTGTCCGCTTCCTTTTAAGCCTGTATGGCCAATCATTTGATCCGCCTTTTCAACTGCTTTTCTTGCTCATTTCTTTCCGCTTTCTTTTGATCGTGTTTTCAGAGACGATTTAAAATTCTCACCTGATAACACATCATTTGAAACCGTAGTGCCGGTTCGTAATGCTTCTTTTCCAATTGTTTTGGCACCACTTATCAAAAATGGCATCGCACTACGAAACAACTTAGCAAAAAATCCGCCTATACCGTATCCTCTCTGCAAAACCGTTCCTCTATAGAAAAGCAAACCATTTCCTGCTTGTCCTGTATAATAATCTTCGAAATTTTGTGTACAACATGTATAAGGCACCAACATTTTGTTGATCTTTCTTTATCGCAATCAAGAAAGAAAATTAGATTAATTTAAAACGTAATGCTCTTTTTATATAATCTGTCGTAAACGAAAATGCAAGGTTACAAAAACTTTACCTGTTTCAAAAGGCACTAAATCTCCAGAATGAAGTCTGATATCAATTTGTACCGTTTGGAAATGCTGACGAATAATTGGTACGTACAATGGTCTTGAATAATGAATATTAATAATTTCGCCATCGCTTCCTTCAACAGACACAATTTTAGGTAGATTTCGTATGAAATACTACCTATTGGGATCGTTCCTATGTTGGAATTTCTGAAAAATTTTTGCAGATCTACACCGATCATGACCCCTACAACCCAAAACTACCCTCAGTAAAAAACTTTATATATATATCACTTTCTTCTGGACACGATAACTTTCGTAATTCTGCACCAATCTCTTCCAAACTGATACATAAAATCAAAGGGCATAAAATCTCGGTCGAGTTCGTTAATGGGCAAAATCGGACCAAGGGGATGGTAATAGGGAGGGGGTTTGTGAAACCGAAAACCCCCCATAAATTCTCAATTTTTGTACATATCAAATCAGTTTAAAGTTTTTATTACTTCTAAAAATAGGGCCAAAATTTTATGTATCACTGATTTTTGATAAAGTTAAAAATGGGCTCAAGGGGCGCAAAAATAGGGTTTTTGGGAGAAAAAAATTCATAACTTTGTCAATTATCAAGATATCAATTCCAATTAATTTTATTATAAATCTCGTTAATATTATCTACAACTTTTAGATTCACAAGTTTTTGATAGGACCAATTCGTACCGCAAAAAACAAAATTAAAAGCGAAAACAAAAAGGGGGTTTGAAGAAGTAAAAAATCCATAACTCCGTCAATTCAAAAGATAAAAAATCCCCATGAATTTATCATATATCTTCTTAATATTGTCTACAACATCTATATAGACAGTTTTTGGATAGGACCAATTCTTACAGCAAAAACAAATTAAAAATACATAGCGGTTGAAGTAAAAAATGATTTAAGTATTCTAATCCAAACTGCGTATTTTCGGACTCATTTTACAATTCATTTTTGCTGTCAAAGGCTTCCAATTGCTAGATTCTCTTATTCAGAAACTATATAATGTATAGTAATGATCGATTTTTTGATAGAGGCAGAATATATTTTTAAAAATGCTGTTAAAGTGGGTATTTTGAACCGAATTTACCGAAGCGGATTGTGTTGGAAACGAAAAAATATTGCCCTACTGAGAAAATAATTGTTTATTAATCAAGTTTTAATTAATTGAAAGAAAAATAAAAACACAGGTCGCTTATAAATCTTTTCAAAAATCACGTCAGCATGTTTCATATTTTTTAACACTTTCCAACAAAGTTGAAAAGTGTTTATGACTTCGGTTTGTCTGTCCGTCTGGCCGTCTGTCCGTCTAGCCGTTTGTACGCGCTCTAACTCCCGTAAATATACTCGAATCATTCTGAAATTTTTGGATGTTAGTGACCTCTACCATAGCACAAACCCTATTGCAAATGAAGTTTGTAGCATGTTTAGTTCATTTACAGGGGCAGTCAAAAGTTTTCCGTTACATAACGGCCTATGGGAAAAAATCGTTTAAAATGATTTTTAATGATGTTACATGCTTTCAAAGATAATAAATATTTATGCATTTATCAAGTTGACTAAAATATGCATTTTCTGTACAGTATGTGGCCCAAAAAATAGTTATTATTCATTTACAGGGCCGCACAAAAGAATTCCTTTACATAATGATATGGAAGTGGAGGGAATTTTTTCCGGCGTATTTTAATTATGTTAAACTATTACATGCATAATGAAATAGATATACTTCGCTAAGGTTTACTATAACTTATTTCATGGATAATACGAAATGCAGAGCATTTACAGGGACACACAAAAGATTTCAGATACTATATTGTACCCGAAGTACTGTAAAGTAGCGATGATTGCTGGAAATGCATTTTTAATTATGTTATGTGCTTTTACGTTTCACTATATTTATGCATTATATATGTTGTGTATAAATGCTGTAATTGATATACAGGGCTACTCAAAAGAATTCGTAATGATTACTGGGTATGATTGCAAATTGCTTAAAGGTGATTTTAAATGAGTTAGGCATTTTTACGCTTAACCGCATTTGATTTACTAAGAAATGTTTGTAAAACATATATAAAATGACATACAGGGTCACGCAAAGAATTGGATACATGGTCGTCTATAAGTGATAATTTCTGGAAATGTGATTCCGGTAGTTTTAAGAGTGTTTTACTTTGAATTAAACTTTACCTAAATAGTAGCGTGTAATATAGGTATTAGGTTAACTGCAGAGTTTTACAAAAGTATACAAGTATGTTTAAATCTATTAGTATAAATTGCTAAAAGAGAAATTTCAACCTGTTATGTGTTTTCTTGCTAAACTAAATTTCTCTATTATATAGTATATATATCAACATACAGATTAAATACAGGGCTGTTCAAAAGAATTGGAATACATATTTGCTATGGACAGTAACTGCTGAAATCAGTTTTTCAAATGTTTTATGTGTTTTCTAAAATGTTTACTTAGTTCACTTATATACCTTATTTCCCTAAATAACGAAGTTTTGTTAAAGCATTCAGGAAGTGTTGGAAAGTGTTTCATAATCTATGCTTAACGCATGATTTTTCTTACTTGTTTTTTATTAAAAATGAGTCTGTAAATGTGCCAGAAAATTTCGAGTTGTTGAGTATGGAAAAATATTTTTGTTAATATCGCCTTAACATGATTCTGATAAAACCAGCTATTTTATAAAAAGGAAATAAAAACTCGTCAAAAGCAGACAGATAAAACTGTTAAAGTGGATTTATATCTAATAAGGATTTAGTTTTTGTTGGTGAAATTAGTATACTTAACTTCGAAATCTACCTCTGCCTGTAGGCCGGGCCGGCAGGGATTTTTTTTTAATTGAAAATCTTTACGTTTGTCATAAAGATCCGTTATTGTTTTGTTTTGTGCGAGTTTAATTTTTAGACCTAAAAAGTTAATAATATTGTTTGATTGGAGATTTTCTGTCAATTCTAAATTAGTTGGAAAATCTATAGAAAATTGAGAAATATTAGATTGGTTAGAGTAAATTAAAATGATGTCATCAATGTAACGATACATAAGAATACTATCATTACAATAAGTTCGTTCATATCGATATAAATATAAATCTGACAATAGACTGGACGTACATCCGCCTAGTGGCAATCCGTCGATTTGTATATAAATAATGTTAACTTGTAAAATGTAGTTATAATATATAATGAAATTAGTAAAAGTGCGAAAATAGTCTATATCCATATATGTAGGAACAGTTAATTAATTTTTATATGTTTTAAATCTTATATTATAATACAAGCAAAAATTGTGTGTGTATGTAAATTTTATCTTAAAAACGGCTCTAACGATTTTGACTAAATTTTGCACCCTACCGTTTTCGGGCACGAAAAGACCATTGGGATAGTTCTCGTGTTCGAGAAAATTCGATTAGTGGGCCATTTTGGGTCCTAATGGGTCAGGGTCAAGCTAATTATATCTAAAAAACGGTTCTATCGATTTTGTCTAAATTTTGTATCCAACCGTTTTCGGGCACGAGCAGACAAATGGGCTAGGTCACATGTTTGAGAAATTTCAATTAGTGGTTCATTTTGGGGGGTCACTGTGGGTCAAGCTTATTTTATCTAAAAAACGGCTCTAACGATTTTCACTAAACTTTGTATTCTACAGTTTTGGATTATGAGAAGACCATTAGGCTATGTCACATGTTCGAGAAAATTCTATTAGTGGTTCATTTTGGGGTCACTGTGGGTCAAGCTAATTTTATCTAGAAAACAGCTCAATCGATTTTGACCACATTTTGTATCCAACCGTTTTCAGGCACGAGAAGACAATTGGGCTAGGTCACATGCTCGATAAATTTCGATTAGTGGGTCATTTTCGGGTCACTGCGGGTCAACCTAATTTTATCTAAAAAACGGCTCTAACGATCTTCACTAAACTCTATATTCTACAGTTTTTGATTACGGGAAGACCATTGGGCTAAGTCACATGTTCGTGAAAATTCCATTAGTGGGTCATTTTCGGTTACTGTGGGTCAAGCAAATTTTATCTAGAAAACGGTTCAAGCGATTTTGATTAAATTTTGTATCCAACCGTTTTCGGGTATAAGAAGACTATTGGGATAGGTCACATGCTCGAGAAATTTCAGTTAGTGGGCCATTTTTGGGTCACTGCGGGTCAAGCTAATTTTATCTAGAAACGGCTCTAATGATTTTCTCTAAACTCTATATTCTACAGTTAGTTTTGGATTACGAGAAGACCATTGGGCTAAGTCACATGTTCGAGAAAATTCGATGGGTCATTTTTGGGTCACTGTGGGTCAAGCTAATTTTATCTAGAAAACGGTTCCGACGATTTTGACTAAATTTTGTATTCTATAGTTTTTGGGCTCGAGTAGACCACTGGGCCAGGTCGCATGTTCAAGAAAATTTGATTAGTTGGCCATATTGGGTCACAATGTTTCAGGGTCAAGTTAATTGTATCTAAAACATCAAGAATGATTCAGTGGGAATAGTATATCAAGATAAACAGAAAGCTAATTTTGACCGAGCTTAGCTCGGTCATTCCTGTTAGTAATGTATTAATTCTACTATGCAGGTCTAAAATATTTATATTATTAAAAAGATATTTGAAATATGGGCACAAGAAAACCATTGGGCCAGGTCGCATGCTCAAGAAAATTCTATTAGTGGGTCATTTGGGGCCATAATGGGTGAGGGTCAAGCTAATTGTATCTCAAAAAGGTTCAAACGGTTTTGACAATTTCTTTGTTATACCGTTTCCCCGTACGTGAAGAACACAAGAATAGGTCACATTTTCGATAAATTTCGATTAGTAGGTCATTTTTTAATCAACTTGGTCAAGCTAATTTTATCTAGAAAATTACTAACGATTTTCACTAAATTTTGTATTCCATCGTTTCCAGCCTCGAGAAGAGCATTGGGCTAGGTCACACGTTCGAAAAAATTCGATTACTGGGTCATTTTGGGTCACTATAGCTCAGGTTCAAGCTAATTGTATCTAAAACTGCAAGAATGATTCAGTGAAAATAATATATCGAGATAAATACAAAGCTAATTTTGACCGAGCTTAGCTCGGTCATACCTGTTAGTAAGGTATTAATTCTACTATGGAGGTCTAAAATATTTATATTATTAAAAAGATATTTGAAATCATATGTCCGTATAAATTTTACACATTTAAGGTCTTTTAGTACACTAACCAGTTGATAAATATTTTTTATAGAATGTGTATTATCTATTGCTGTTGTAAGTTTATAAATTTGACTAAGCATTTTTAATAAAATATTGTTAGCATAATTGTTATATGTATTAGATCCAATTGTAACCCCAGATAGCATGAACATTAGCAGCAAGTTAGATTTTTTCTGATATTATCTTGCCGTGACAAATTTGAATTGAGAAATTCGCAGCAAATCTCCCGTAAGATATACCATCACTCACTTGCATGAGTAGTTTGTTGTGAAACAGATGACAAAATTGTCTTTAATTCATGAAAGTGATGAAAGCAAAAAATCCCTCTGTTGAGAGATTAGGCAATCAGCAGATTCTCAGAAATTTTATTCGGTTGGCTCTGCTTTTTTTAAACGCTATACTTATCAAATACCAAGAAAAAAAAAAAAAAAAAAAAAAAAAAGGCTCGAATTGAAAATTACAAGTATTACCCTAAGTTGTTTATGGTGGTAAAAAACGAAAAACAATGCTTGCACCTTAATGTTGTGTATGCATCAATAGACTTGATCAGGTTGATGGACCCCTTCGAAGGGGTTAAACGTATAATGTAACAGTTGTAAACAGTTTGTATGGCATGGAAAGATTACTACTTTGCAATATTTGTGATTACTTGTTTACCGTTAATTTGCAATAAATTTGATACAGCATGAATTTAACTTGCATGACAAGTTAGCTGCAAGTTCAAAGTGTGGTGACTTTGGCGTTTGCGTTATCTTACTGCAGTCTTGATATGAACTTTCAGCCTTGTCATGCTGAGCTTGCTGCAACTTTGCAGGTTTTCAAAGCAAGACTTCTGCAAATTTTCTGCAAAATAAAATACTATGTGTGACTGTTCTAAATTTAATTGGTGTCTTCATGAAACTTAAGAATAAGCACTAAATAAGGATAATTAAAGTGTGTAGGTATAATATTTAGTTGTTTATAACAGCTATTAATTTTACGATTGTTTACTGTTATATCATCATTAGTTTTTTGGAAAGAATTTTTTGATGAAATACAAGATGTTAGAATATGGTGATAATACAATTTGCAGATGATTGCATAGTTATTTGGGGATTTGTTTATATATATGGTTACATAGTTTTTTTGAAAATTTTTAATTTGTTGGAAAATATGTTTAGTATAGACTTTAACTAGATCAGAGACATTTGTCCTAAGAGCGTCAGTTAACTTATCTATGACAAATATTTTCCATTGATTAAAATATGCAATAGGTTTATTGTAATAAATAGGAATTTTATATATAAATAAATCAATATCATATATAAATTTTCTTATAATTGAATTTATATTAAGTTTTGATGGAAGTCTATATTTAGTGCCGTAACCCTTTAATTTAATATCATTAGAATATTAAGGTTTCCATTGATTATATGACAATGATCTTTATTAATGTATTTTTGTAGAGAGGGGTCTTTGCAGTTACATGGAAAAGTACTTGTTGCAGAAGAATTTTTTGAAAAAGAATTATAGTTAAAAATCTTTCTGCCTGAAGGACTTGGATATTTGAATATTATGAATATGGAAATTTATATTTTTTATCATTTATTATAGAATTAATATTAATTTTATTGAATATTTGGTTTGAATAAGTAATTGGCATTTGTGTATTTGTGTTTTTAATTTTAGGGATTTTTTGTTGTTGTTGTTGTTGTTGTCGTTGTTTTTGTAAATTAATGTTGAATTGATTAACTCTAGTGATAATAAGATTAAAAAAAAAAAAAAAATTCTGAGAAATATCTTTAAATAGTGTGGAAGCTTTTTCTTTTTTTATAGCAAAGATATATTTACGAACTAATAACCAGTTATAATCAATTAAATATTTACTATAAAGGTTATTTAACTGTTAGGTAGATTTCGTATGAAATACTACCTATTGGGATCGTTCCTATGTTGGAATTTCTGAAAAATTTTAGCAGATCTACACCAATCATGACCCCTAGAGCCCAAAACCACCCTCAGTAAAAAACTTTATCTATCTATCTATCTATCTATCTATCTATCTATCTATCTGTCTATCTATATATATATCACTTTCTTCTGGACACGATAACCTTCGTAATTAGCGGTTGAAGAAAAAATCGTTTAAGTATTCTAATCCAAACTGCGTATTTTCGGACTCATTTTACAATTCATTTTTGCTGTCAAAGGCTTCCAATTGGTACGTTTTCTTACCTAGAAACTATACAATGTACCGTAATGGTCAATTTCTTGATAGAGGCAGAATATATTTTTTAAAATGCTGTTAAAATGGGCACCGAATTTCCCGAAGCGGATTGTGTTGGAAAAATAATTGAATTAAGGATGCACTCAAATCCAAACTGCTTATTTTCTGACTCATTTTTAAATTCATTTTTGCTCTCAAATGCATTTAATTGGTAGGTTCGCTTATTCAGAAACTATATAATTTATCGCAACGATCGATTTTTTGATAGAGGCAGAATATATTTCAAAATATGATGTCAAAGTGGGCATTTTGAACGGAATTTCCCGAAGCAATTGTGTTATCACTTTCTTCTGGACACGATAACTTCCACAATTCCGCACAAATCTCTTCCAAACTGATACATAAAATCAAGGGACATAAAATGTCGGTCAAGTTCGTTAATGGGCAAAAGCGGACAAAGGGGGTGGAAATAGGGAGAGGTTTTGTGAAAACCGAAAAAAACCCATAACTTCTTAATTTTTGTACATATCAAATCAGTTTAAAGTTTTTATTAATCTAAAAATAGCGCTAAAAATTCATGCATGACAGATTTTTGATAAAATTAAAAATAGGTTCAAAGGGCCCAAAAAATATGGTTTTTGGGAGAAAAAATTCCTTACTTCGTCAATTCTCAAGATATCAAATCCAATTAATTTTATTATACATCTCCTTAATATTATCTACAACTTTTATATTCACAAGATTTTGATAGGACCAAATCGTACCAAAAAAAATTTAAAAACGAAAACAAAAAAAATCCCTGCCAGCCCGGCCTACAGGCAGAGGTAGATTTTGAAGTTAAGTATACTAATTTCACCAACAAAAACTAAATCATTATTAGATATAAATCCACTTTAACAGTTTTATCTGTCTGCTTTTGACGAGTTTTTATTTCCTTTTTATAAAATAGCTGATTTTATCAGAATCATGTTAAGGCGATATTAAAAAAAATATTTTTCCATACTCAACAACTCGAAATTTTCTGGCACATTTACAGACTCATTTTTAATTTTTAAAAAATATGAAACATGCTGACGTGATTTTAGAAAAGATTTATAAGCGACCTGTGTTTTTATTTTTCTTTCAATTAATTAAAACTTGATTAATAAACAATTATTTTCTCAGTAGGGCAATATTTTTCGTTTCTAACACAATCGCATCGGTAAATTCTGTTCAAAATGCCCACTTTGACATCATTTTTTTGGAATATATTCTGGATCTATCAAAAAATCGATCATTACTGTACATTATATAGTTTCTGAATAAGAGAATCTAGCAATTGGATGCGTTTGAGAGCAAAATTGAATTTAAAAATGTGTAAGAAAATAGACAGATTGGATTTGAATGCACCCTTAATAAGATGATTTTTTTCTTCAACCGCTATGTATTTTTAATTTGTTTTTACTGTAAGAAATTGCCCTATCAAAAACTTGTCTATATAAATGTTGAAGACAATATTAAGAAGATATATGGTAAATTCATGGAGATTTTATATCTTGTGAATTGATGGAGTTATGGTTTTTTTATCAAAAATCTGTGATGCATGAATTTTTGGCGCTATTTTTAGAAGTAATAAAAACTTTAAACTGATTTGATATGTACAAAAATTAAGAAGTTAAGGGTTATTTTCGGTTTTCACAAAACCCCTCCCAATTTCCATCCCCTTTGTCCACTTATGCCCATTAACGAACTTGACTGAGATTTTATGTCCCTTGATTTTATGTATCAGTTTGGAAGAGATTTGTGCAGAATTGCGGAAGTTATCGTGTCCAGAAGAAAGTGATAACAAAATTGCTTCGGGAAATTCAGTTCAAAATGCCCAATTGGACATCATTTTTTGAAATATATTCTGCCTCTATCAAAAAATCGATCATTGCGGTGCATTATATAGTTTCTGAATAAGCGAATCTACCAATTAAATGCGTTTGAGAGCAAAAATGAATTTAAAAATGTGTCAGAAAATAACCAGATTGGATTTGAGTGCATCCTTAATGCAATGATTTTTCCAACACAATCCGCTTCGGTAAATTAGGTTCAAAATGCCCACTTTAACAGCATTTTTTTTTAAATATATTCTGCCTCTATCAAAAAATCGATCATTACTATACATTATATAGTTTCTGAATAAGAGAATCTAGCAATTGGAAGCCTTAGACAGCAAAAATGAATTGTAAAATGAGTCCGAAAATACGCAGTTTGGATTAGAATACTTAAATCATTTTTTTCTTCAACCGCTATGTATTTTTAATTTGTTTTTGCTGTAAGAATTGGTCCTATCCAAAAATGGTCTATATAGATGTTGTAGACAATATTAAGAAGATATATGATAAATTCATGGGGATTTTTTATCTTTTGAATTGACGGAGTTATGGATTTTTTACTTCTTCAAACCCCCTTTTTGTTTTAGTTTTTATTTTTTTTTTTTTTTTTTGCGGTACGAATTGGTTCTATTTAAAACTTGTGAATATAAAAGTTGTAGATAATATTAACGAAATTTATAATAAAATTAATTGGAATTGATATCTTGATAATTGACGAATTTATAATTTTTTTTCTCCCAAAAACCATATTTTTTGCGCCCCTTGAGCCCATTTTTAACTTTATCAAAAATCTGTGATACATAAAATTTTGGCCCTATTTTTAGAAGTAATAAAAACTTTAAACTGATTTGATATGTACAAAAATTGAGAAGTTAGAGGGGCGGGGGTGTTCGGTTTTCACAAAACCCCTCCCTATTTCCATCCCCTTGGTCCGATTTTGCCCATTAACGAACTTGACCGAGATTTTATGCCCTTTGATTTTATGTATCAGTTTGGAAGAGATTGGTGCAGAATTACGAAAGTTATCGTGTCCAGAAGAAAGTGATAGATAGATAGATAGATAGATAGATAAAGTTTTTTACTGAGGGTGGTTTTGGGTTCTAGGGGTCATGATCGGTGTCGATCTGCAAAAATTTTTCAGAAATTCCAACATAGGAACGATCCCAAAGGTAGTATTTCATACGAAATCTACCTAAAAGGGGGGTTGAAGAAGAAATTGTTCATAATTCCGTCAATTCACAAGATATAAAATCTCCATGAATTTATCATATATCTTCTTAATATTGTCTTCAACATTTATATAGACAAGTTTTTGATACTGAAAATTCTTACAGCAAAAACAAATTAAAAATACATAGTAGTTGAAGAAAAAAATCATCTTATTAAGGGTGCATTCAAATCCAAACTGTCTATTTTCTTACTCATTTTTAAATTCATTTTTGCTCTCAAACGCATCCAGTTGCTAGATTCTCTTATTCAGAAACTATATAATGTACAGTAATGATAGATTTTTTGATAGAGGCAGAATATATTTCAAATAATGATGTCAAAGTGGGCATTGTGAACAGAATTTCCCGAAGGGATTGTGTTAGAAACGAAAAATATTGCCCTACTGAGAAAATAATTGTTTATCAATCAAGTTTTAATTAATTGAAAGAAAAATAAAAACACAGGTCGCTTATAAATCTTTTCAAAAATCACGTCAGCATGTTTCATATTTTTTTTTTTTTTTTTTTTTTTTTTTTTTTTTTTTTTTTTTATTATTAAAAATGAATCTGAAAATGTGCTAGAAAATTTCGAGTTGTTGAGCATGGAAAAATATTTTTTTTAATATCGCCTTAACATGATTCTGATAAAACCAGCTATTTTATAAAAAGGAAATAAAAACTCGTCAAAAGCAGACAGATTAAAACTGTTAAAGTGGATTTATATCTAATAATGATTTAGTTTTTGTTGGTGAAATTAGTATACTTAACTTCGAAATCTACCTCTGCCTGTAGGCCGGGCCGGCAGGGATTTTTTAGAAGAGGGGCTTGTACATCACCTACGATTTGGGGCTCCACGAGATCACAATACACATACATCACGGGAAACGATGACTTTGGGTCAGCCACAAAAGGACTTTGTTGCAATCCTGTATATTCTCCGGGTTCAAACCCTAAAAGTTCTGCTAGACCTTCATAAAGAACTACTTTCGATTTTTTATCTGGCTTGATTGTAACTCTTTTCGTAACAGTGTGAAAATGAAATTCAATCTTATTTTTATGCGATGGTATCGTCATACTTTTAATGAGATCCTGTATGGTTTCATAACATCCAGAAAGAACTCTCCTACCTTCAAATTTTCCATCCCCCAAGTCAAAACCAAACAAATTATTATCATTTCTAACGTTATACCATGTATGCGGATAAATAAAATCGACCAAAGCCATTTCTCATTCACCGTTTAAATTTAAGGGAGTGGGCAGTTGAGTTGTAAATTGAGATATTTTATTATTTGAGAAAAAGCTCATAGAGCTGTCACTGATGAGTGTGATGTAGAACGACATCTTTTGATGAAATGAACGGTAAGTATGATGCATACTCTATTTATATCATTCGGATATCTTTAACCCATGCATTGAATTTTTCCGGATAGCCTTGAAACTTCACAAGATATTGAACTTTTCCATTTCGTTTCTTTTTCTTCAAAACTTTCTCCACAGGATAGAAACCTGAATCCGAAACTTTTTGTAGTTCTTGTTTGTAAAATGTTCCTTTTATGATTTCTCCTGCTAAATCTTTTAATTTATAGACAACAGGCACTCGATGTATGATTTTATGTATAGTAAAAATTTCTCTTGTCCAATTTTGTTCGTATCCTTTCTTAAAACGTAGTTTCTCTTTACTTATACGAACGGTATCGCCGACACTCAAGTCAGATTTCATTGGAGAGATTTTGTAGTTTGCATACAATGTTTTCCAAACCTGACTTTGGTTATCAAAGTTTACTGATGATGACTCCATTTTAATACTACGATGCCATGTGTGATTATAACTGTGTACTAATTTATCGATTACATCAATATATCTCTTTGTATTCTTTTCAGTAAAATCTTTCCACATTTTCGTTTTAAGTGTACGATTAAAGCGCTCTACTACTGAAGCTTTTGTGGAGTTATTAGTTGTGAAAAAGTGAACCTTCTGCTTTTTTAAGAAATCCTGTACAAGCTTATTTGTGTACTCCTTCCCATCGTCGCACTGCAGAGTTTGCGGCTTACGTTCCGAAAATATTTTTTCGAAAGCTCGTTTAATACCTGAAGCTTTTTTATCTTTTAACGGTATGACCCATGCATATTTCGACAAAATATCAATACATGTCAGTAAGTACTTATATCCGTCATCCAAAGAAGATAGAGATTGCATGTCTACTAAATCAGATTGAAACTGCTCGTTTAAGCCGCCTACTATGACACGATTTCTGGGGAATTTGTGTCGCAAAGGCTTGTGTAAAGTATACGAATCTTTCGTATACTTTATCTGTTGTGTTTTTACGCGGCCTTTTAAAACACGTTCCAAAGCATTGATACCACCAAAACTCGCTGGTAGCTCCGGATCCCGATACATCTGATTCAAAGCTTCCATTATAACAATGATTATGATCTAAACGAAAGTTAACATTCATTTATATTTTTTTCAGCTATAAAACGATGTTTTTCTCATCAATGTTTTACTTAAAATGAAAAGTATTATGATAAAACCTTTAATATATACTTTATTTTAAAAATAAAAATATATAATTTAGAATAAATTCAAATAATTTAAAAGTATTAATATAATTACTCTTTATTGGTGCTGCCATCTATCATTTTAAATTTATTTTACCGAAAAAAAAATCAATGTAGGATTTTGAAAACCGAACCTAAAAAATAATAAATGCAAAGAAATCAATTAAAAAAATAAATTTATTTAAATAAAACTTATTAAAAATGCATTCCCTGAAAATAAATTGGAATCCATTGATTACGTCATACTCTGAGCACCTCCAATACAACCCCTCTGCTCTAACGCGTGACCATTGTCATCCCCCACTTCCTCCCCTCTCGTAAAAAGAAACCGCCTTCTGGACACGCCCCTCGCTAAAAAAATTTTATCCCCCTCGTCCAAGAGCACGATTTCGGACACGCCCCTCGCTAAAAATTTACCCCTCGTCCAACAGCACAATTTCGGACACGCCCCTCGCTAAAAATTTACCCCTCATCTTATAGTTCATTTTCGGACACGCCCCTCGCTAAAAAAATTACCCCTCGTCCAAGAGCACGATTTCGGACATGCCCCTCGCTAAAGATTTATCCCTCGTCCAACAGCACAATTTCGGACACGCCCCTCGCTAAAAATTTACCCCTCATCTTATAGTTCATTTCCGGACACGACCCTCACTAAAAAATTTACCCCTCGTCCAAGAGTACGATTTAAAAAAATTACGCCTCCTCCAAGAGTACGTTTTCAAAAATTTACCCCTCGTCCAAGAATACGTTTTCAAAATTTACCCCTCGTCCAACAGCACGATTATCACATCCAGCAAAAGACAACTCAACTCTCGCTAAAGAGACGCCAATACTACTCCGGAGAAATACAGTTTTAAGTAGGATTTTTTTTTTTTTTATCTATCCTAGTCTTAAGTAGTTTTTATTTTTGCTTTTTCTTTAAAAATTTAAAAAGTTCACAATGTATCAATTATAGTGAATTAAGAAATTCAATAAATTTTTGAACAAAAATTGAATAAAGGCATATTAGCAATCTTTCAATGTTACATTTATAGTTATTTAAAAATTTATCTCAATTTTCGAAATTCTGTTGGTGTAATTAACTATTTATTTTCTTTCTCTCTCTAAAAATATCCATGCTTGTGGTTGTAATTAACATTACTAGTTTTAATAACTTTTTTTACAGATCAATTTTATCTGAAAAAAAAATTATACTTGTAAAATGGGAAAAGCTCCACTTCTCTTTCTTTCTCTTTGAATATCTCGCTTTGTCAGATCCCGATGAATTTCTTCCCCTTCTTTTTTGAGTGTACGTCTGATCAATAAAAGTTAATAAAACATATCCCGATTAGATTTTTCCCCATCTTTAAGAAACATGGTTTACTTTTGAAATAATTATTTAGTTTTACGTTATGTTCTCCTTCTCTTTTTCTTTCTTTCTTTTTTTTTTTTTTTTTTTTTTGTCATATTTTATTCGAATCTATTAAAATGAAAAGAGGTTATTGTTTCCAATGCAATTTAACATTTAGTTTTTCGAAAGATAAAATAATTTTGAAGGTTTGTATAGAGACGCAACTTTACTCCTGGCCTGAAAAGCAGAACTCAAATCTAAATTTAAAGATTAAATTATTTTAAAATATTTCAAACATTTTAATATTTTACATATTTTAAGTGAGACACAAACAGAAAGCCTCTAATAACGATTTATATCTACTATATGTCTTTTTTTGTGTGTGTGTGTGTGTGGGGGGGGGGCTTACATAGTTATTAGAGCGTTTGCGGCTAGTCAAGAAGTGCGGTTCGAATCCCGGTTCAGTATTGAAAGTTTCTTGTTTGTGCATCTAGCTTTATACTTTAAACAGTTGTTCCAGTATATTTAAATCTCATGTGCAAAAGATAAGACAGCATCGAAAGAACGCTCAGATTTGCGAAGGAGTAACTAGTTTAGTGTACATGTTCTTTATGGAAGTTACGGGTCGTTTTAGATACACCAACTCACTATTTGTCTGGATTTCTCTGCTAAAAGTCAGTTATTCGGAAAGATTTTTAATACCTCGGACAAGAAACTTTAGATTAGTAGAATTTGGAAATCAAAAGAAGATAGAAAAAAAATTCAGAAAAACGGGCATCTATTAAATATGTAGAAAAAACAGCTTTTGTACAGAGATTCTCTAGATTAGAGTCCTTCTCCCTTATTATATCACAAAGTTGTGAAAGTGATCTTTAATGTAAATAGCGACAAGAAGGAGGCTCCGAAATCTCCAATTGCCATAGGACACCGGTTTGTCATAGTCGCACTTTTAAAATTAACTTATAGTCATGTGTAAATTATAAAAGTTTTTTTTTGTCTCAAAAGTTAAAAAGGAATTTCATTTTATTTTATTTTTCTGAACAAGGGCTGTGACTGTAGGACTGAGTACGTACAGCTGTGAGAAAAATAAAGAGGTGTGGCACTATGTCACTTACTAAATCTACGCATATCAACGTATAAAAATGTGACTAGAACCAGTCGATCAGTATTAATGTATAGTAATTACTGCTATGCTTAAATTTTGCTTAAGGGGTTCACTATATATAGATATTGTATCAAACTTTAACATTTCCAATGCTAACACCAAAATTTAACATCATATCTGGATCATTCGATAAAATTTAACTTCGGATATAAAACTGAAAGTCTAGCAGTTTAAGAATTATGTAGGTTTAAAATTTGGGCCTCCTAATGCTAAATTCAATTTAAATCGTTGCAAAACACCTTTCAATGCCGGTAGTTTATTAGGCAAAACTCTAAAATTACTTGACACAATGAACTGTAGATTTTTATTCACATATTTGAAGCTTCAAAAAATCGACGTCTGTTAAAAATTTAAAGGACATTTCTTTTTTTCAAAAACTAATTTTGTGAAAATATACATTTTTGAAAAATATATTAATTTTAACATATAATTTTTTTAGCAGAAATCTATTTCTAGAAGCTTCAAATATGCTAATCCAAAATTACAGCACACTCCTTCAAGTAGATTTAGTATTATGCTTAAAAGACTACACGAATTTTGTTTGCAAATATTAAAAATGAATTTTATTAGGAATTCCAAATTTTAAAACTGCATACTCGGCCGAATGATTTCCATTTGGTGTCCGAACGTAAGATTTACCAACGAGTCTAAATATGATGTCAAAATAAGTGTGTTAGTATTGAACATTTTTAAGTTTGGCACAATTTTTATATGTAAACGACCCCTAAGTAAAATTTGAGTATAGCATTAATTGTTAGACAGTATAAATAATCGATTGATACCAGTCATATTTTTATACGTTGATTTGCCACAGAGTTAATATGGTGATTTTCTTTTTCTTTTTCATTTAGCTCTCTCTCTCTCTCTCTTTCTTTCTTTCTTTTCTTTTTTTTTTTTTTTTTTTTTTTTTTTTTTTTACGACTGCATAATAATGCATTCAAAAATATATAAAGAAAAAAGTGAGCTAAAAACTTTAGAAAATTAGAAGTGATTAAATTTTAGATTACACACTTTCATAGAATGTTCAGACAGCGGTAAACGACCAAAAACGCATTAAAGTGTATGAGTTGGATTTTTTTCTCATGTGTAGCATTTTCAATTCCCTATAATTTTATAGCAAAAATTAATTTAAAATATTAACTTAAATTGGGTTACAGGAAATATTTTTCTGTGGCATAAAGTTTTTTTGATCTTACCAAAAATGTATCATTTTCATAAGTAATCGCGAAGCTATATTTTCAAAAATTCATCGTCTAAGAAAAGAATATATTATTTATAATATATATATATATTTTTAGTTATTTTTTAAAGAGTTAACATACAGTTTCCACAGCTATAAATATAAATATAAATCGTCTCAAGTGGATTTTTTTTTCCAGTTTAGTTTGAATATGCGCTTTAAGATACCTTCCCTGTTAGAATAAGTGGATACGTGATAAAGTCTGAAAGACGGAGCAGTTTTTACACTTGAGTGCAGTAAAACATTTCTTCATTATTCACAGCAAGAGTTAAAAGCGCACTAGTTTTCATGATATATTTATGAATTATACTTAAGAACAACTTAGCACCTTCCCACGTTTATAATAAATTTGTCTATAAAGTATTCTCAACTCAAGTTGTTAAAAAAAAAAGAAAAAGAAAAATTATATTTGTAGTTAATCTCAAAATGAACAATCAAACGCCATAAAAAGTAATTAAAATAACCCTTAAAAATTGTAGCCGTGGAAAATTCATTAATGCTTTTTCTGTTTTAAATAAAAACAGCAGAATTTTTTTAATATAGTTATTTTTTTAAGTAAACATGTGTAACTTATTTTTACTATAAATGTTTGATGTACGGCAGTATACTTATATTAAGCGTGTTGGTCAGCCAAGTCTCAAATTCCGTTCGCTAATGTTAAAACTTTGGGGGAGGAATGCATTCTTATTTTTTAAATATCTCATTAAGAATAAAATATTTTCAACTTCTTTTTTCTGTGTACTTTTTTTAAATGATGACTTTTTATTTTTTTAGTTAACATCTTAAATAGATGCTTAATTTTATTCGAAGTGTTAAAGTCTTACTCACAGATTGTCAGCTTCGCTATGATTTTGACACATAAAATATTAAATTAAGCACATACTATTTTAGAAATTTTTGCCAACTAAAAAAGAACGAGAAATCCTTTAAGATAAGTACACAGAAGAAAAAAAAAAGAAGTTGAAAATATTAATTTCCTGATAAGATATTTTAAACATACTAATGCATTCCGTGCCTATCGGTTCAACATTAGCGAGACGAA
The DNA here is from genome assembly GCA_963932465.1 of Maratus speciosus. Classification (NCBI taxonomy): domain Eukaryota; kingdom Metazoa; phylum Arthropoda; class Arachnida; order Araneae; family Salticidae; genus Maratus; species Maratus speciosus. The sequence goes on from OZ010787.1 coordinate 145,972,115, forward strand.
TTTGACATCTGACTGGCTAACAGCCTTAAACAGAAGGCGTCTTTGTGCTACAACGAACACATAATGTAGCAATTTAAAAGAAGAAAGTAAAAAAGAAAGAAAATTCATACATCAAGGTATATATTATAAAACACTTTCCAATGATATCTGAATATTGTTAAGCAATTTCATTCCTGTTCATACAATGAAATGAGATATCTAAATAAACATAAACACACACACACATACATACACACACACAAATGACTAAAAATCCATCTTCAGCAGTTGCTGTCTATAGCCAATAATGTGTGCAAATCCTTTCGTGCAGCCCTGTATACACGTTTCGTAATATACTAAAAATTAGTCCCTTTTTAAAAATGTCTATCACAGCTAAAAACGCACATCTAGCACAGTTATGGCTCATAGTCAGTTGTGTAACAGAATTATTTTCAGTGCCTATGTAAATAAAACATAAATTCTATGTGTACACCTCAGTAATATATACAAATTTCACTGAAATAATGTAACATCACGAAAATACACTGCTAAAGGTTTTTCTTCATATAGATGATAATGTAATGGAATTTTTTGTGCATCCCTGTAAAAGATCTGTATCTACTACTTATATCTAAACTATATAGAAAGCATGTTGTTATCCACCTGAGTGATACATATCAATCTCATTATGTTTTAAATAATGTAACATATTAAAATTAAATGTTTTACCCCCATTGGCCGTAATGTAACAAAATAGTTTTGAGTATGCCTGTAAACTAACGGCGCACACTTCATTTTCCATACAGAACATGTCATGGTAAACCTCAATAACATATATAAATTACATGGAAATTCCAGTATATAAACACTTTTCCACTATATTGCAAAGTGTTAAAAAACACAAAAACAGAAACGAATTTTAGAGATCCATGCAAAAGCACATTCTGCAGATCTACTTATTCTATTTCCAAAGATTCCGTTTTAATATTTAGTGCGAAAAAAATAATAATACATTTTCGAATTGCTTTTTTCTAATTAGTATTTGTTTTTTTTTTTCGTTAAAGAAGCGTAAAGTATCTTTTTCTCAAAATAATATTATGTAGGTAAACAAACTTTGCCTAATAGCATTATATGTGTTCGCAATTAGTAATTTACTGTTATTCATTACGTTGCTTTTTCCGTAATTAATATTTTAAAAGATATTTTTCTCTGGTGAATTGTTTTTTAAAATAATTTCAAGAATATTTTTTTAATTATTAAATTGTAAAAAAGAAAATTATAGCATCTGTTAGTTGACTATCTTTTGTATGTTTGTACGTTTACGTTGGCATGCAAAAATTGCACGGATTTTCAGATATTGATATTAATGCAGTTATTCTTTGGAATATAAAGAGTTCAATTTCAAAATTTTAAATTGCGTAGAAATACTACCTGAGTAATAAATGAATTAATTTGCAAGATTTAACAAAATATTTTTTTTTTCAGATATAACTTAATCAAAATCGAATAAGAAGATATTATCTCAGTATTTCGAGTCAGGAGATCTCTTCCATTATCTTATGCTTAAGCTGCTAACTTTTACGCTTTTTTCCAATCATTATTTTTGAAGAAAAGATTTGTTTTATTTAAGGGGACAGTTTATCTCAAAATTTATCAAAAACTAGATTTTTATTTTTAAATATTAAATGAAAGCCTGTTTCATTTTGAATATTTTGACACCTCATTTTCACCCATACGGCAATTATTTCGCGGGATATTGTAAATTTTGTTAATACATCCAGCGCAATTACCCACTCAAATTAAAACTTTAAATGGCTGTTTCACCATGTTCATATTTTCTTCACTTTCATGTTTTAAAAATGCTAAGTCTTTTTTTGTATTTGAGATAGAGATTTAAACTTTTTTGTAAATGTTCTTTATTATATATGTGATAATTCTGTGCATAGAATTAGCCTCCAGGTTTTTTTTTTTTTTTTTTTTTTTTTTTTTTATAAAAGTATATGAAGATGTGTTAATTTCACCGCTTTACACTGTATATATCAGTAAAAAATGTACATTAAATGTAATATTAGATGTATCTAAAAACCCATGACCAGTCTTGTGTAATACACATTTGAAAATCTTAAAGAAAAATTTGGAAAAAATATCAATATTTAAAAAGGTAGTAGAGACTTTAAAAAACTCAATTTTTTTAATTTTTTTTTAAATTTTAATTAAATATGCAGTTAATTTTTTTTTTTCAAAATATGTTTTATCTGAACATTGAAATGCATAGAGTTCACCATTTGAAACACATTTTTAAAATTAAGAAAAATTGTTGAAAAGGTAAACTGTCTCCTTAATTGTCTAAATTTTAGGATTAATAGGTTTTAACCCTTCGCGACAAGCGTCTTTTACCGAATTTTTAATCTTTTATCACCGATTTTTCAAAACAGAAATTTTTGCCTAATTGAATCGAGAAAATGTCCTGTTAAATAAGGTAAAATTTACAATAAAAAATAATTGGTGGGAATAATCCAGTATTCTGAGCACCTTTTGCGTCACGTATAATACGTGACGCTCGTCCCGAAGGGTTTAAAAGTAGTGGTAGGAAAAACGCGGAAAAGTTTGCCATTATGTCTTATATTCATCATATCCAATTATATAGCAAAATTATCGAAAGGGTTTTTTATGCCCCAAAAGAGCATCTGCAATAACGAAACTCAAAAGAAAACTCCAAAACTATTCGTAAATAGCGTGAATATAAAAGACACTCTTAAGACGATTTTCTTTGAATGTTCTTAACATTTAAAATAAGATTTTTTTTAAAAAATAGAAACACATTTTGTAAAGTAAAAAAAAAATAATAATAAAAATACTCTTTATTGAGGTAGCTGATTTTTTTTTGTTCCGTTAATATCATTAAAACCATTATATTCGTGAAAAAAAAATTCAAGCTTCAAAAACGTAAATGAGTCTTTAAAAAAAGTTTCGAAACATCGGTGTGTTGCTTCACATAACCGCATGTAATAACAAAACTCCCCGGTGAAATGTCATTTGCATGGGGCCGTAATTGTTTATTCTTCACTCCTCAAAATAGATAAGATTCCATTGTCAAGTCGACGTACTACCACAACATAATACAAAATGTTCTGGTCTAGTGACTTGAAGCTGTAATTATACCATTTTTATAAGCTCTTTTATAACTGCCAGCCATTACGACAACGTAAGAAAGGTTAAAGAAAAAGTAAATTCTCAGATGGTAATCTAAAGATTGTGGCCATGGGCGGAATTTTAACTACGGTGGTGATAAAATCCAAGCATGTTAATTTTAAACATCATTATTTTCGAACAAAGGGCCCGTTGCTCCATAAAAATAACAGAACAGGCTTTATAGTAAGAAATATATCAATCTAAAACAAGTTTTATGAAGCAGGGGTAAAGTTTGGGGCTTTAGATATAGGGCTTTTAAAATAAATGTAATAATTGTCTTTGAGTTAAATGCATTCTTTTTCCTTCATTTGAACAGAGAAAACATAACTGAATAGTTTTTCAGGATTTGATTTTTACTGCAGAAGAAATACAAGAATATAAACGGAAATATTTTTTAAAGCAACGAATAAATCGTCTAGAAAACACAACATTCTTCTTTCGGAAATTTTTCAGCTTTTAGAGAAAAAATTCAAGATGTAATAAACTTGGTGCAAATTCATGACCAGAAAATTTAAGGCATTTTATAGAAATGTATGTTTTTGTGTTTTTAAGCAATCCAAAAAACCGCTCTGAAAAACTTGGGTACTTCAAACTTTACGAGCAATATACGCTTTATGGGAAAACCATATAAAACACAAAAATAAAAGATATTATTAAAATAGCTAAAGCTTGAAAACTATAAAACTAAACCAAAGAAAAAGATCGCGTGATAATATTGTATTGATTTCCTTTTGTTTCTATTTTATACATAAATACAGAAAAATTTGAGTTATAAGTCGCAGAGTCGTTTTTCCCAGGAAAAATGTGGTATTAGATACGTAATGAATGTATTTTTTTCTTTTTAGTTAACTACATAATTATGCACAAAACATTACAAAGTTTAGAAAAAAAAAATTCTACGATCAATAATTCTTACGAGCATTATTCTCCTCTAATGATTATAATATTGATTCCACATATAGTAATCTGATTTAGCTTGCAGAAAAATGCATGGGCTGCACAGTTTTTAGATATTTTTGCTGATTTAAGCGATATGATTTGATACCATGCTTTATCTGTGCTAAAGCATATAACAAAACGTGTTTGAAAAACGAACATATGCTTAAGGAATGACAAAGATTGCATGCGAAAAAGAAGTAAAATGCAGCATTTTTAAACTGAGATTTCAGATTATGTTAAAACGTACAAAACATCAAAAATAACGTATGTATATGTCACAGGCCTTGGTATAGTTCTTCGAGATGTATTTGGTAGGGGTCATATATTTGCTCAACGCATATACTTTTTGTATGCCTTTTTCGTATTTCGTACAATAATATTATACAAATACCATAAAATAAAAGTTGTTGAGAATCTCATGATCAGAGCTTGTGAAAAATCAAAAGAAAACAATAGTAATAGCAATAATTAAAACTGTAAAACTTATAATAATAATAATGAAGATAATAAATTCAAACAATAATACAACACTTTTAAGAGAGATTTTAAACAATGGATCGCGTCATTGCATCTTGATAAATTTGAACATCAGAGCACTTCTAGGAATCATCTGTCATCTGCCTCCATTGATATAAAGAACCTACAACTTAGTAAGTTGCAGTTATTAAGTTGTTATAGGTTATCTACATTAATCTCGTTTTATGCTCTCTCTGGTGACCAGTAGTGCTGTAAAAGTAACGACTAAATGAACACCCGCATGTATTCGTTATTTTCAAACTCACTACCCTTTAGAATGCATTCGTTACTCGTTACTTTCGTTGCTATTTCTAAAACAGATACTAAAATCATCGCATGTACTACAGACGGTTATTTTGATTATAATTAACTATTCACGAAAATAAAAGATAAAATCTATCTGCATCTCTGTTTTGATTTAACATTTCAGAAAATATAAAGACTGACAGCTTAAAGCAGCATAATATATGATCACAAAACTGCAACATCGTACAAGATGTCATCGGAAGAATTAATAACTGTTAGTAACAGAGAAATTGGGTTTTCATACATTTTTCTCTACGTGCTGCCTTCTGCACTGTAAAAAAATCTGTAATTCTACAGATGCAAATTAACAGAAATCTGTATGCTTACTAAAATTTCATCTGTATACTGCACAAAAAAAGGTGTAATTCTACAAATTTAGTTTTTGTAAAGCTACAGAAATCTGTAGCTTTACAAAAGAATGTACTAAAATTACAGTAATCATACTAAAATTTTATCTGCAACCCGGGTTGCATTTACATAAAATGTTCTGGGAATCCCAGTTTCCTAGAAATTTATTTGTGACATTACAGATTTTTTTTTTTTTTTTACAGCGCACAGTGTGGTATTTAGCCCCAAAACCTGGCCAAAAATGATTATTTAAAAAATAGGTTTCCTACCCTGCTTTATTATTCCTCATTATGTTAAGGTGCCTGCATACGTACGGAGCAATTTTTTCCAAAAAAGCTATTTAATTATTTTTTAAACTCATTTTTACTAAGATTAGGACTAGAAAATGTGAAAAAAGTAAAAAATATTTCATTCATTGATAAAAGTTTGGTAAATGGAGGAATTTATAGTAAAATTTTGTGAAATTTGGCCCGAAACACAAAACGCTCTAAAGGAAATTCTACTGTATGTATATTAATTTCCTTTTTACACTTCATATTTGTGACATTGGTGAAGGCAATGAACTAAAATCTAAAAGATTCTTTAAGTATTTCAAAACTTATAGCATATCGCACCTGTTTACATGTTAATTTTCATACAATTCATCGACATCATTCCACAAAAACATCCATAAAACAAAAAATATTTATTGGAAATTTAAATCTTTAGTTCATTGCCTTCACAATAGTGTAAATAACATATATTTTAAATTTCATAGTGATATTCCAATAACTTTTTGAGAAATCATGTTTTGCGTATGGAATTTTCACCGAAAATTACATTTTCCAAAAAATGCATTTAAAGTTTAGATTTATGTTTTACTACAAGAATTTACAGTAATATACATCTAAATTTCATGGAGCATATTATTTACATTTCTTATTATTGAATAAATGCATCCAAAATCGCAAAATTTCTCCAAGCATACGACCCTTTAAAAGCAATTTAAAAATTTTAAATTTTAAAGCCCTTTAAACACTTCCGGTTTGAGTGACAGCTGGTGAGTAGTTTTAAAACCGCTATAACTCCGGATTTATTTATCGTACAATAAAAACAAATACAGTTTTGGAAAGGTAAAAAGTTGGTCTTTAATAAAATAAAATAAAATAAATTTGACAATTTTGGTCGAAAATTGCATTTTCAACGTAGTCAGATACCTTAAGTAGTTTCTGCAGCTGATTGCGAAACGCTCAATGCGCTTGCGTGCCACAGCGTGTCACGTGATCAGTCAGAAGTTGCCTTTCGCCTACAGTGGCCGTGTGATTTTTCGATGAGCTCAGATTTTAGTGTTTTGAAATCTTGTAGTTTTTCGTCTTAACAAGTTAGTGATTATTGTTGTGATGGACTATTCTAAACCAGGTATGTACTTTATAAACACTATATTTGCGTGATAAATATCTAGCTGTTTTTTGTCGTTATAATCGATAACTTAGATGTAATTAACAGTGTCATAAATATAATTATCTGTAATATTTAGAAAGGATTTTGTTATATTTCTAAACATATCTAAGCTATGAAAACTATTGTGTAACATGCAGTACTTAGTATACAAGATAGTTATAAAAAAATCAGCCGCCCGAAACCGCCCCCCTATTTTTAACGAATTTTTTTGTTAGGTTCTACAATTTCTGATATAAATTACTGCTATTTAGTTTTTTATTTATTTTGTTAACAGGGCCTTTTGGATTGAGGTCTATGACTCGAAATGAGTTGTATGCCATCATGAAACACTCAAATGAGTCAACGTTTGATGGAAAGCTTAAATTTATGGAGGAAGATTTGTTAAGAAGTTATTCTGAACGTGATCCAAGGATAGCTGAGATGAAGCAAAAGCTCTCTGTTATTAAAAACCAATTCAAGCAAAAGTGGTTAGCTGCTCATAAAACAAGGTCAAGATTCGAAGAAAACAATGTAGAATGGTTAAATGGCACTATATTGCTGCCAATTGCAGGTACGTGAAACACAACAGATGCAAACCCTTTACTTTATTATTATTGTGTGCTTCGTTTTTTACTTATATTTCGTTTTCTTTGCAGTGAAATGAAACTTGTTTTTATTAATAGAAATATATTTAGTAAGTAATTGTTATGTTGCAGGAGTCAATCCCGGTCGTCCTCAAAAATATTTTGTAGAATCAAGTGAAAGAAGCAAACGCCGCAAAACCAAAGACCTTCGATCAAAAGACGTGGGAGTATTGACCTACGCTACCCAAATGAAATTGCGGGAATCAGCAAAGTAGATGCTTCCAATATCGTAAAAGATCTTACAAAAAGTCCCCGAAGAGCAAAAAAATATGTAAAGGCCATGCAAAAAAGTCGTGAAGAACAATAGCAACCTCGCCAGTTATCTCCTTTACATGCTTTATCCATGTATACAGAAGCAGGACTTACTAAAGCCCAATATGAGAGAATACAAGAAACGAATAAAAGCTTTTTTCCGTGCTATTCTGTTCTTCAAAGAGTAAAAAAAGAATGCTGTCCAGAAATTCACAGGGTGACAGAGACGTGTGCCAAAGTAAAAGTGCAAAAGTTGATGGATCATACGACAACGCGACTGATTTTACATCTAAGAGAAGTTGTAGAACCTTTGAGTGGTGATGAAAAACGTTCTTTAATTTTAATAAGTAAGTGGGGTTGTGACGGATCACAGTAGATGCAATATAAAATGAAGTTTGAAAATGAAGCCGATTCTGACACCAATATTTTTCAAAGTTCTGTGGTTCCTCTCCAGTTGCTTTACGGGCCCGAAAAGAATATTCTCTGGCAAAATCCAACACCATCATCACCTCGCTATTGTCGACCTATAAGAATTCGATTCATCAAGGAGACAAATGATGTTACAAAAGAAGAAATAAAAGATATCAAATCACAAATCACAGCACTTACCAGAACAGAAAATTGACGATGTGTCCATAAGGCATAGAATGTTACTCACCATGGTGGATGGAAAAGTATGCAATGCCGCAACACACACCAAATCTACGATGAGGTGCTAGATATGCGATGCTACTTCATCTGAGTTTAATGACTTATCAAAGAAGAGGGAGTGTAAGAAAGAAAATTTAAGTTTCGGGCTTTCCTTGCTACATGCTCGTGTACGATTTTTTGAGAGTATATTACACGTAGCATATAAATTACCTGTAAGAAAATGGAACGCCCGCCTTTCTTCTGGGGAGAAACAAGCGGTAGAAAATAAAATAAGAGAAATTCAGGATAATTTCAAACAACAACTCGGGCTCTTAGTGGATATTCCCAAAGCAAGTTTTGGGAATACGAACGATGGAAATACCAGCAGAAGGTTTTTTGAAGAATATGAAATATCGGCAGCAATAACCGGAGTCGATAAGATTTATATATATCGACTAAAAGTGATATTAGATACATTGTATTGCGGACATAAAATTAATACAGATGAATTTGAAAAATATTGCCAAAATCTGCTGAAATGTATGTGACGCTATATGGTTTTTATCCCATGTCCCCTACAATGCAAAAGGTACTTTGTCATGGAGCAGATGTCATAAAAGAAGCTATTCTGCCAATAGGTCAACTAAGCGAAGAGGCTGCAGAAGCTCGCAATAAACATATTAGGTCGTTCAGATTAAACTATACAAGAAAGTTTTCGCGCGTGGCCTGCAATATGGATGTCCTGAACAGGCTTCTTTTAACTTCTGAACCCCTAATAACGGGCATGAGATGCAACACAAACAAGAAAAGAAAGCCCTTATCTTCTGAAGTTTTAAATTTGTTATCAGAATGTTATATCACAAATGTTAATATTCTTGATGACAGTAATAGTGATGAAATTGATGAATAAATGTTTTGATTTATAAATAAGACTTTGTTTTACCATTTTTACTCCATAATTCAAATAAAAACGCAGATCTGTAGCTGTTAGAGGAAAAGAATAATTTTGGCCAGGTTTTGAGGCAATTATTGATCATAGACTTCAATAGTTAAATTTATTCTTCAGACAAATTCTTTTATGTGTCCCTGTAAATGAATAATATATTCTATGCACACTATATTCTACAATAAGTGCCTTAGTACACCTTAGTGATGTATATAAATTTCAGTACGTTTAAAATAGTGTGATATCATTAAAATACAGAGCAAACGATTTTTTCCCCATAGACCATAATGTAAGGGAAGTCTTTTGGTTGTCTCTGTAAATGAATTGTCAATGCTATAGACTTTATTTACAATACCAAACATGCCATAGTGATACCCAATAACATCTAACAATTTCAAGGCAATCGGACAATATTTACATAGAAAATATTTTTGGCCAGGATTTCGGATCAAATACTCTACTGTGCAGCGTGTATGCAAAACTTACATCTAATTAAGTAAAATATATGTACGATGTGTCCACGTATAATCTGACCGACCTTTGTTTTCGCAACCGTTGGTCCTAGACGCATATTTCCAACTACAAAAGTGGTCAAAATTAGGTGCAGAGTTAAGATAAAAAAATGTTTGAAACGAAAATAAATTTGGTGAAGAATTACAGAATCTAAATTTTTATACGGTCCCCCGGTCCTATAAGTTATATTTAGTAAAATTTTCCTGTTAGACTGACAAATAAGGCAAAAAAAGTCCCGTTATTCTACGATTAAAATTGACCGGTAATAGCTGTTTAAAGTTGGAGCATATTTTTTGCTGCAAATTAGGGGTCATTCACAAATTTAGTAGGAATATAATTTCGTCAGATATATTAAAGAAATGGTTGAGAGTAAAATTAGCATTGCAATATAAATTTGAAATCTTTAATCATTCTGACATATTACTGCAAAATATGCAATTTATACTGAAAATATGGGTCATTCTCACAATCTTTTGACTTTTGGGGGAAAAAAATCTCACAAAATTAAGCTTGCTAAAATAACATTTTAATCTGATAGACGAATGCCTTAAGGACTCAAAATAAAGAAAAAATGGTCAGCAGCGAAATCAGAGCGGGTGTTACTCTCTTCATTGATAATCAAAGTGCTATTAAGCTGATCAAAAACCCAGTATTTCACAAGCGTACAAAACACACTGATGTGGGCTATCATTTTATTCGTGAAAAATGTGATGATGGGTTAGTCATTGTAAAATATGTGAAATCAGAAGAGCAATTAGTTGACATTTTTACAAAAGCTCTTCCCAAGGTAAGATTTCAAAAATTAAAAGAACTGCTCAACATAAAAGAAATAGACAGTGTGTGTAACTTTGGTTGAACTTTATTAACTTTCAGCACATAACAATTCCTTTTAAAACGATATTTATCTTTAATGTTATAATTTATCTTTTTATTTAATAGTTTATTTTTGTTGTTGTTTATGTCATTCATTCATAGTGATTTCATTTAATGTAATTGTACTAAGTGTTTAACTAAGTAAGTTTTATATATCTATTATGTATATTCTAGTGACAACGTAATTGGAGGGAGTATTGAGATTTAAATTCCGTTTTTACAATTTCTATTCCTACTTTGGCAAAACACTTTTTGCATGTGTAGTTTGGCAACACCGATCTTGTTCTCGTTCTTGGATGTGTTCCTGGTGTATGTCGCCGTGCCATGTAATATACTGTACTTCTTTCATCTATTAAACTTAAGTAATTTAACCGAGTAATGAGTAATTTGATACTAAAATTTCCAAATAAGGATTTTAAATTATTCCTCTTATTTTGAATTTTTGTCAATATGTTTGTCAGATTTTTTTAATTACGTGTATAATTTTTTATGGAGCTTTAAACACGTTTTCCAATAATATAAAGCATTTTTTTAATCAATTTACTTCTTTTAAATATACATATTTCATTTTTTTTCTTTTATTTTAACAGTTGCCTAGCAACTGTTCTTCACTTAAAAATATCGTAAATGGGAAAATATGTGCAGCTGTTTGAAGTCAAATCAATGTCAAAAGGGATGGATTGCAGTCGTTCAGGGTAACATTGAACCATGGGGTGTAACTTTGCACCACCTCCTATTTTTCAATATTTTTGACTCCAAAAGACTAAATAAACTCCAGAACTGTGCTCTGTTAGCAAGGTTCTAAACTGGGATTTCTACTCTTTATTTTAGAAAATAAATTAGCAACATTATGCCCAATTAATTGCATCATCTGACTATTTTTGTGAAATACCGTTTTCAAGTTAATTTTGAATGCTGTTTTGAAGTTGTTGTAAATAAATTAAATTTTCATAGTAAGTAACAATACACTCTTTTATCAGACATATTATTATCCAAATGTTGTAAATGTGTTAATATTTTGTGATTTTTTTTTATTAATAGTTAATAAAATTTAATTTAAGAAGGCACTAACATTTTACCACATTTTCAGGGTAACTTTAAGCCGTCTCAAAGTTATACTGATGTTTATAATTTACTGATTATAGGTGCTACTGCCAAAAATTTCCCATATTTGCACGTATATTTTATATAAATGCCGAAAGTGTGCACTAGATATAACATGTAAATATTTTTACAAATATGTGTAAAATACATAAAATTCATTTAGAGGCGTTATTAGTGGCGGAGCTACTCAAATTTGACGTTTCATACATTCGACATTTTTTATTCTTGTTTGAATAATACTAGTACAGTATGTATTACTGTAACTATGGATGTATTATTGAGTTAAAACATTGAAAATTGTTTTTCACTGCATTTTTATGTTTTATATGAACAATAAACAGTTTTTTATTTAAATTTCTAAATATTCATGGTTCTCTTCTTCCACTTTTCTTGTGCCTAATATTTGTTGTAATATCATAAATTATACAAATATTGTGGTGTTGGAAAATGTAAATTCGGAGTTCTTACATATCTGAAAACATTTTTTGGGGTTCAAAGTTGTCCTAACTATAATACTTTTTTTTATAATGAATTATTTTAGATAATATTTATCATATGGTGCAAAGTTACCCTAAATGGCAAGGTAACTTTGAACCGGGTTAAAAATTCATTTTTTATTGCTTTTATCATTATTATTCCTTAACTTTTTTGATAGTCACACAATAGTTTAGGATCATTTCTTCCCTTTTATGCCCCTAGTCGCAACAATATTCTTTAAATAAGAGTGTGGCATATGGAAACAGAGAAAATGCGGATCAAAGTTACCCTGAATGACTGTAATGCTTTTGTGTCTTTACATATAGATGGAATTTCACCCAGAAATGGAAACAAGGTATGTTTTATTTATTTTATTCAAATATTTTGCTTATAAATTCAAAAGTTCATTATTGTCATAAATAATAAAGGGGAATTTTTCTCTATATACGTTATCGTTGCCAAGAAAATCAAAACCCGGAATAATAATTTCTCTTAAACAATTAATTTTCAATTGAAAGGTTTTCACTTAAAAAAGGAAAAAAAATTAAGAATTAAAAAAAAAAGATGATGAATATGGCGTCATACTGGAAATAAAAAGGAAACTCGTGTATTTCTTAATGTTACAAAGTGGAAGGATTTGAGAAGTGCAGAAAGCTGGCGAATACGACGTCATTTATCGAAAACAAATGTATTAAAATAAATTGGGTTTTGATAGTAATTCTTATTATTTAAAAAAAAATTGCTTTCAATACTTCAAGATTTATCGTCTGCGCACAGTTGACATAAAGATTTGATTTTTAATTTTAAATTTAAATTTTAAAAAACTTTTGAAAAGCAAATAAATATTAAATGTCAAAATTATGCACAGCAAAAGTATCCATGACGAAAATGACGTTATCATATCGGGAAATAAATATTTTCATTCTTAAAAACTAAAAATTAACTAGATTGTTGGAAAAAATATATTTGGCGAGTGTTAATTCTTAAAGCCTATGAACTTAAAGCCTATAACTTTACTTTTTAAAAGGAAATTACATTTTCGTTTATAAAATGTAAAGATTTTAATGGGATTGCGTCAAAGTAAATTTTTTTCTGCGCACCAGTGTTCATATTAAGATTTTAAGATTCGGTAACTCGAAGTATATATGAGAGACACGTTTGTAAATCGTACTTTCTTAACCGGATTTTAACCCCACATTTCTTTTATCTTTAAAACTGAAAAATGGCGTTTTTAAACACTTTTTTTAAAGTCTTTTAGGATGCAATGACTTTGAATACATATATAAATTTCACAAATACCATCTAAAATACTTGTTGGAGTAGTATTCTCCCAGCGTTAATTTTTTATTTTACGAAGAAAGATTCGTCATTTGGTAAGATTCGTCGTAGGTAGGCATATTAGGATAATGTAAAAGCTTGTCCAAACTGCTGCTTACCCTAATAAATCACAGTGTAAGAAAGAATCTAGGATATACGATAACCATTAGCGCAATAAATAGAAAATTACAAATGTAAATTTAAGGAGTCTATGGGGGGTTCAGGGGGGTTGAGCCCCCTGAAGAAATGTGCTTTATTATCAAAATATTTCCAGAGTAAGTAGCTCATGAGAATTTCAGACTATCATTTCATAACAACGTGTTTCATTTAATGCTTCTAATGGCCGAAAACTTCGAAGTACAGTAGAGCGCCGATTATCCTAACAAGTCGGGACTGATCCTAGTTCGGATAAGCAAAACTTGGGATAAATGGACAGAGAATTTAACGAATGTACCTGACTATACTAAAATCTTCACACTTTATCCACGCATTAGACTGACAGCACTAGTTAATGCTAGCATGTTTAAAAATTGATTTTGTCTTTTTAATTTTTTGTTGTTTACTTTTTATTATCATTTTCTGAACGCCAGAGATTATAATTTAAGCCAAAAAGCATTCGATTGTCGCTTGCTTCAAAGAAGACATTCTTTTCCAGGCTGCCATTGTTGTGTTTTGGAGGTAGGAGGTGATAGAATAATATTGTAAAGTTATTTTGGATATTGAAATTCCAAATCATTTTTTTAGGATCGATCGTATAGTGTTATAACATTTTTGTTGTAGCCACAAAAGACCACTTTGACATAACAGTCATTAATTAAAAAAATATCTGAATTTACTTATCATACATTTGGTAATTGAGAATAAAAAAGTAAAAGGTAAAAGGATTACCTGCATTGACCCGAAAGAACAGAAAATGATGGAGACATTTGCAGAAAGGAAATAAACAGAAGACAAATCTTCCTTGAAAATTTTTTATTTATGAAGCAATTTTTCTTGCAGATCATAGCGCATTATCATAGAGTACATCTCTTATTCTTTTAGATGTACTTTTTTTATGATGGACACATACAATCTGCGTTCATTCTACGTTCTTACTAAAGAGAAGAAAATAATTTCTTTCCTTTGGGGAGTGTGGAGGAACAGGCATTTAGATGATTTTTTTAGCATCACAATTTTACGACTCGAAATAAAAGCAACACTTGAATAAAAATAATAATAATGCCGTCAACAGAATTTTTATCCACATTTTACTGAAGAATCAGAAGTAACTGATCAAAGAATCTCGCCACAAAAAAAGACGAAACTATGCAGCCGAAATATTCTTGCACTTTTAATATTTCTTACTGTAGATACGAAATCCGTTTATTATTTTTTTGTAGAAGGGGAAGAGGCATCCACCCATTCTCTGCGTTCGTTGACAGAACACTCATGCAGGCGCGGACATAATTTCTTCGCAGAACGGCAAAAGGCAGCCATTCTGCATTGAAGTCCCAACTCAACTGCACTGAATGCGCACGAGCTCTCCGAGAAGAGGAGTAAAGGGAATTGCTGTAATACTTGAAACACGCCAACTTTGGCTGAACGAACATGCAGGCGCCTTGCATTGGCATAAAATGCAATGCTAAAGTATATAAAAAACTGCTTTAAAAAGAGGAAATTTGATAGAGTTCACTGAGATAAGATGCCAAACAGTAGTAAAGAATTACGAATTTTGAAATTACGAATTAAACTGATTTAAATATTATTGGCTAAGGGGCGGAGCTACAAAAGGATATGACTTCACAAATAGAAAGATATGGAATTTTCCAGATAATTCTTTTACCGGAAGTACAGAATTCAAAACGACGTTTATGATTTTAAAATGAATGAAATGCTATGCCAGAAAGAAAAACTTACAGGGGAAAGTTGAAAAAAAAGGGAATTAAAATAATTTTGGAATGCGAATATTAAAATTAAATGAATACAAGATTAATAAAAATATTTTCTAAATGAAATTAAATAAAAAAATGGCAGTGGTTCTAAGTAACCACAACAGCCATATCTCAAATGCTTCTTAAATACGTTAGTTGAATAGGATCAGCATTCTTCTGCCGTTCGAGCCATTTCATAGCTGTTTCCAAACATTCAAAGGCTTCGTTATGTGATGGACCTTGATCATTTTCAGAGCATTCGTTTTCAATTTCTGTTTCATCTTGAATATCATCCACAATCTCATCATCATTTAAAATCGTATATCCAGGTCTAATAGGGTGTTTGGATAATTGAAAGTTCGTTTAATTTTCTTTTTTTTTGAGAGAAATAGGTTGTTTGGATAATTGGAAGTTCGGTTAAAAAATATTTTTTGAGAGAAATTGGCTGTTCGGATTGGAAGTTTGGTTAATTGGAGTTCGGATAATTGGCGCTCTACTGTATTTCAAAAACTATTATTTTTAATGCAGGTAAAATCTCGCTCACAACTGCCAAGAAAATTTTATTAAATCATACAAAAAATATATAAAAATAATTTTAAAATGTTTACACACACACACACACACACACAAAAAAAAAAAAAACAACAACAACAAAAAAAACAGCAAGAATTTAATGTTTACAAAAAGGATCCCAGTTAGGTCTGAAACAGGGTGTGTAAATACACAAAATAAAACAATAACTTCTGAAAAAGCACATTTGTATAGATTTATTTTGAATGGTACTAAAATTTGTGCAATTGTATCGGAAGAAATTTTCCGAGTGGCGCAAAAACTTCGTTTTTAAATCTTTATGTAATTTATAAATCCATGTTTTTACATCATTTTCTATTTTTAAAAATGGTGCAAACACACTGAATTGTAAATAATATGAAGATTTAAAAATGATGTTTTCCGCAATCTTGGAAAAATTAACGAGACTTACTTTACATTGACAGCAGCACAGAGTAAACCGAATGTGTGTCTGGCGTGGGGGCAAATTTGTTATCTAACTTGTTCAAAATTACGCTGAGTAATTGTTCACGTGACTAATGAACCAATAAGCTTCAAGATCAGCGTTCTTCAAACCTTAGCCCTTAGCGTCATCAAACGGATTTTCCGAAAAAATAAGTAACCCTAAAGCCATTCAAAATCTTTCAAAATCCGACGAACAATCGTAAACCAGATCGAAATATTTATCGCCGAAAAAATCGCCAAATCTTCCGGCACAGGATATGGGACCAGTCCCAATTGCGGTTTGTAGGAAGTTGGATATTACGCAAAGTGTGTTTTAAAAAAAAAAGACTTGCAGAGCTGACGTTGAGGCTCCTGATCTGAAGATTTACTAGTGTAGAAATAATTGTAGCTAATGAATATATGCACACTCAGAAATGAATACTCAGATTTCACGAAATTTTCTTTGTCTTTGACGAAACAGTTTCCTGGGAAATGCTCCGAACGAATATTTCATCAAATTGATGAAATTACTTTCTTCACTTGCTTGATGATATAAATTTCGTCAAAAGTTGGCTGGTGGCGCCATCTATCGAACAGTATGGAAGCTCCAGGGGGAAGAAAAAATTCACTTCTCGTTTTCCTCGGTTTGATTCGAATTTGATTCGCCTTTGGCGTGGGAGACCGTTGCTCTTCCAACCTGGCTATTGGGGGCTTGTATAGAAATACTTTTAGATTGATGTAATGAATTCTGCTGCGTGTTTATGTTTTTAAAAGATAGATTGTAATTTTATCGGTGCTGCTATAATTTCTGAAAGTTTTAAGTAAGGTTAATTTATTATTATGGTTTTCTCATGGTCAATGAATAATTATAATATGGCTGGATTAAATAATTTATTAGCGAAATTTTCTTCGCTCAATGAATGGTTAGAATATGGTCTGGTTAATTTGTTGCTCACAAATAACGAATTGCGAAGTGCATATTGCGTGAGATTTTATCACTTTGAGTAGAAGGATAAGATTTTAACACTTTACTGTTTACAATAGGAGAGGGATCAATTATGTTTATTTTTAATTTGATTGAAAACAGAATATACTTCTTAAATAAATTTAAAAAAAGATATCCTGGAAGTTTGAAATTTTATTGACCAAATTTGTTTTTGAATGGCTCTGAAGAACACATGAAATTTATTCTTTTCGAATTAAAACATAACGAACAACATATAAATAAATAAATATATAAATATAATAATAAGCATTCCTAAAAATTTTAACAGCTAAAAAAATAACTAATGAAGAAACAATAACTACCCGCATTTCAGTATTTTCTGAAAGGCACTAAAAAGTGCTATTTTAAAATAAATTACTGCAGGACTAACATAAACAAGCAAATATCTGCTTGCTAAAGTCGCAGGATTTGAGGATGTACAGCAACTGTTTCCTTAAAATGCATTGAGTCTGACCGTGATTGAGACAAAACATTCGTCAAATATTTGAGAGTTTACCTTTCGTTAAATGTCACGTGATGTTGATAGGAAATGTTTGTCAAAAATGACGAAATACAGCTCAAGGATTTCTGAATCGTCAAAAGTGAGAGTTTTATTTCTGAGAATGTGCATATACATATACATATTTTTTCCCCTATCCTAATGCAAAATATAACAAAAAAAATTGAAGTGGAAATAATTAATAAAAATAAGTTGATACGTGTTTGAATTCTATGCAAAAAAAAAACTTTTCCTCATTTAGGTCAAAAATTGCTTTCATAAAAGATTGTTGCTGAAACTGGGGATTCTTCAAATTTTCACGCATATATATATATATATATATATTTAGGGTTCCGTACTTAAAAAGTAAAAAACGGAACCATTAAAAGATCACTCTTGTGTCTGTCTGTCACAGCCATTTCAATCGTAAACTATGGAACGTGGAAAGTTCATATTCAGGGAAGTAATAAAGACTGTATACCCACATATTTTCAGATTATTAAACATACATAAATATATTTAGTAAAAATGTATAGGGGCAAATTCAGTTGCTTGAAAAAAAAAATATTTTCTTTGAATATCGTGTGGGGTATCGTGTGAAAGCTTTCGTAACGCTGAATTCAAAAATACATTTCTTTTAATTTTAGGTATTACATTTTCAAAGATATAGTCGAAAATGTAGCGCAAAAATATGTCCCCCCCCCATCTAATTCTGAATCTACTGAAGCTAAAATTATGAAAAAATTAGAGGGAGTAGGCGTTAATTTAAACCTTGCAGGAAAATTACAGCGATTACCCTAGGTCACATAGTTTTTGAGAAAATCACATTTTTCCGTTACACACAAATTTCGATTTACGGGCATTCAGCAAAACTGTTGAGCAGTGCTGGAGGTACCTATCGTAGCAGAAGTGTAAAAGCATTGTTGATCATGATTTTCGAAGAAAATCGTCAGTAATTAGCCGAGATATAAACCCTTAAAGATATGGACGGTTTGGACACACATAATGACAGGGGCGACATACTCTGTGTACCATTGGCTTTTAAAGCCTAGATAACAACTTTTAATTATATATGTGTGTAATGCAATGGCCAGTAACAGTATAAAAGCAATAAACGTTAAATTGTTAAAAACACACTAATTCAAGGAGTCTCAGGACTCTTAAAGCTTCAAAAATTTTTTGATTTTAATTTTTTTAGATGTTAATCTTCTATCTTTTCTGAACATTTTAATATAATTGTTTCCTTCAAATTCTCATTAGAACAGA
Organism: Maratus speciosus; assembly: GCA_963932465.1. NCBI lineage: Eukaryota > Metazoa > Arthropoda > Arachnida > Araneae > Salticidae > Maratus > Maratus speciosus. Next base: position 145,991,223 of record OZ010787.1, read on the forward strand.
ATTTATGGCTTTTAGAGTTATACCCGCTCAATAGCTTAAGCGGCCTTTTCGAAATTTTAAGTGATTTTTCTCCAATTGACTTTTTTCGCATAACGCGCACGATATCTCAAAAAGTTTTGAATATCTTTTCATGAAATTTTCAAAACATACGTTTTACATTAATCTGTATAAACTGAACCTAAAGTTTCCTTTTTATTGTTCAAAAAAATAGTTTTTAAGTAATTATATTGTTCAAATTTTCAAAATTTTCCATTAGCTAAATACAACTTTGTATTAAAAATATAAAAATGCTTTAAATACAAATTTATTTAGGTTCAGGGTAATTATTATAATCAATAGTATAAGTAGGCGCCAAAATTTTTATTCTAGTTACAATATTTATTTTCTAATCGTGCGCGTAAGCTGTTATACCAATATTCTGCTTATCAAATGTCTGACTGTTTGGAGCACCCTGTAAATGCTAATTCTTCATCTTGAAAATTTTTAAATACATAAAATGAAAGAACATACTTATATCTTTCATCTCAATAAAAATTGTGTTTTAAAATCATATACATTTTAAGATATTAAATGTTGAATATGGTCTCTTTTTTTCATTTTCTCCAATTTTTGAGATCCCTGTGGCCCCTTAATTAGAATGCATTACAAAACTATAGAATTATAAAAACTGTAGAATTTGCGACAATTTGGATTGAATGGCTCTTTCAATAAGCCTCGAGTGGCTTTGAAAGTTAATTAAAAACCTATCTGGAAAACGCGGCAAGGACCAATGCTGCGTAGCAAATTTGTGACCTCCTTTCGAAGCGCGCTTAGCACAATGCCAAATGTGAAATTTGAACGAATGTTTTGTTTTAGCTGCACTTTAGAAAGAAAGGTTATTACTATGATGAAGTAAATTTTATGAAATGACAAATGAAGTTTAAATATGCATTTCTTTTATTCTCAGTACCGAATTAAGTTCATTATAAATAGATTAAAATAATATTAAACTAATCGGATGTCTCAATCCCAAAACTTTCTTCTACTACTATCCAAACTATCAAAACTATCTCATACTTGTCAATACTTCCTGATAAATGCAGCACAGCAGCGCCACCGGTTAGGCGATTTATGCCAAAATCTAATCAAGACCAACTTTCGGGAACTTCTAATTGAATTTGAAGTTTGGTGAAAATTCGTGCATTAGTTTTTGATATAGAGCTATTACGAAAATCGTGAAAAGTTACAGTGGCACCTCTTGGGCAATTTACACCTAAAACTTATCAGGATCAGTTCATATCAGGGTCTAACTGAATCTAAAGTTTGATGAAAATTCATGCATTAGTTCTTGAGATACAGCTATTGCGGAAATCGGGAAAATTGCAGCATAGTAGCGCTACCTGTTGGGCGATTTACGCCAAAAAGTAATCAGCACCAATTTATATCAGGGACTAAATCAATCTAAAGTTTTATTAAATTCCGTTCAATAGTTCTTAAGACAGAGCGCCCACAATATTTGTGTTACACACAGATAGACTCACAGACAGACATTTTGTAAAAACATGTTTTTCATTACCTCTGTACCCTAAAAAGTATACATCCGTCAAAAACCGGAATTCGAAAATTTTCCCGAATCCAATATTTTCTTCTTGTAAAGATAGAAGAAAGTAAAAAAGAGTTATGCAGAATAGCTGTATTTAATATTTTTTAGGTTCCATATCTCTTTGAACTTTCATGGTATATCCATTTACATTTTTCTAGTATATACTGTTATACCCAACCCTACTTTGCATAATTTTTTACAAAGTATTAGTATTCTTTTAGCAACGGTTTTTTTTAATAATTCAATTACTAATTCATATATTTATTGTACGGAACCCTCTGTGCGCGAGTAATACTCGCACACTTGACCGTTTATATATATATATATATATATATAAAAGAGAAGACTACCCAGTAGCGTAGGATTTCCAATGGTTCGTTTGCATTTTCTTGCGTTATATTTGAAATGAATTTGGAGTGTGAACGTTTTATTACTCTTCCTGAAATATACTTTAGTTATACAGATATTTAAAATATTGTAAAAACTAACTTTGCAGCTGTTCGGTATGCAGAGCAGACAGTAAGTATAGATAATAAATGCCGGTCAAATAGACCGAATAAGTTGACTAACAGAGCAATAAGACACATTGTAAAGGAGGCTTTAAACAATCCATTATTTTCAGCGAAATAAAAACCTCAGAGCAAATATAGTACGGAAAATACTTCTGATAAAAACCAGTTGACATTCTTTCAGAAACTCGCATAACAGTCATACCATGGCATCCAAATCTTTTATTGACAGCTCAAATTTATGGTAATGTGTTGCAAAGTATTTTTTTAACAAGCACCAGAAAAGAGAGGTACGAAAATACCTTTTATTTTCAACACGATAGTGATTCAAAATCTACCGTGATGGCACAGCAATGGCGAATGGCTTCTCTACAATATACTTGAGGAAAATATTACCCCATCCACAATCTGTTTAAACTGAATTGAGCATTCAGTATTGAAGTTTATTAGGATATGAGGTGAGACAATTTAAGAAGTACAAATCTTTTTTACGAGTTTTGGACAAAATAAGAACAAATCAATAACCACACTGTAAACTGAAATGTCTGAAATTCAGACATATATGTGTCTTAATTTTCAGTGTTCAATTTTCAGACTTTTAAAATGTCTTAATTTTTCAGTCGCTTGTATGCATCTGAATTTAAGACACTTCAAACATCTGACTCGCATCCATGTTTGACCACCTTTCATTTCTCGGCAATAGGCCACTTTTCACCCCCCCCTTTTTTTCTAAGCATTATACATTGAAAAAATATATCCGTTAAAATGCGGAAATTGTTCCGCCAATCGAAACGCCAGTACAGTTTACGTATTTTAATGGAAATTATCTTCCGTAAATTCCAGAAATTTTTCATTTTTTTTAAAAAATTTCTATATTTTAAAAATTAAAATGTAAGCTTTCAGTGGATGATCCTCATTTCATTCAATCAAATGTCACGTATATACTACAGGATTTATTTATTTAATTCACATTACTATAACCATGCAACACTTACCCCTCGCTGGATTCGAACCCGGGACCTCTTGCTTACTAGGACTGTGACATACCGATTCGGCCACGCCTTCATGAGAAAAGGTTTCAAATATTGCTATTTATGAATAACGAAATGTATACACGAAATGTATTTTATGGTAGTAGTAATTTTTTTTCCCAATCTACTATAACTCTCAAAGTTTTACAAATTTTCTTTCGGGAATTTTGGAATCTGAATTTTGAATCTGACGGTGGTATGCGCCGTATCAGTGGCGTAGCTAAGGGGGGGGGGGGGTGGCGGAGGGGAGCGGTCCGCTCCGGGTGCCACCCTCTAAGGGGTGACACCCAATCTGTTTGCAAAAAATATTTATATATATATATATATATATATATATATATAATGTTTATAAGATTTTGGAAAATAATTTTGAATCTGACGGTGGTATACGCCGTGCCGTATACCTTCTAGAATTCTTTAAGGAACACCGTATATCCTGTGTTTCTCAAAAAAGCTATATCATTCACACTCTACGGTATACCCTCTGCATAGAGCGTATTCTCTCTAATTTTTTTACGACTACACCACTGAGAACAACGCTTTTCTTTTTCTTCTACTCACGGAGAATTTTTTAGAACACAAATATTATTGTTTTATACAGAGAAACGTTATTTTTGAAATATTTAAATATTTAAAATGTTTTAACAATGTGTATATATTCAGCAATCCCTTAACTTTCGCGAGTTTTGATTATTCTCGAAATAGAACATTTCTCGAAGAATATTTCAACATTCGCGAATACTTAACTTGATTATTTGCGAATTTTGTTTTGTTTACAAAGTAAATTCGCTTTTTTTTACCAATTTCGTAAACTAATTTACACTGGATAACCCTGCAATGTACTGTATAGCCTAAGTTTGGAGAATTTCAGCCCTTGTATTGAGGCAAAATGTATATCGGCAATTCAAAATGAATTTAAAAATGAATCCGCAAATAAGCGGTTTGGATTTGAATTTTCTCAATTAAAAAAAATTATACACGCCCGATGGCGCTACTCCATTTCTATGAAATCACAAGAAATCTTACGAAAATAATTTTGCAAAGCTTCTAAAATCCAATTTATTTTAAAATGTAAAATATGAAATAAAAATATTTAATACTGAACTACTTAACCCTTACCGGCGCAGAGTAATTCTGTTTATAAACTGATGAAATAATGGACTGACACCGCAATTTATAAACGAATTTATTAGAAAATACGAACTTGCTTATTTTCATGTACATTATAACAGGAAAATTTTAGTTAAATATTCTTGGTGCCATTTGTCAGTTTTTGAATTAAAATTAGGAGTCCTTTTTTAAGGACACCGTGCCGGAAAGGCTTAATCAGCTCTGTATATAAATATATTAATTTTTCATTTAAGACAGGATTCTGTTATCGACAAATAATACATTATCATCTTAACTATAAAATCAGGGCCGAAACTATCCTTTTTTGCAATCAGGGCAAACATGGGTTTTTGTGCCCCCACTCCTCCACAAAATATATTTACAAAGAGGATTTTACTAATTTTCTAATAGCCGACTTATTTTAAAATTTAAAATATGTAATCATAAAATATCTAATGTTTTATAATCTAATATCATGTAATCTATTTTGTCAAATATTGATTCAATGAAATCTTGAAAATGGAATCGAAAAAATTCCGCTTTATACAGGATCCTTATGCCATATCATCCTCAGATTCTGCTATGTTTTGGCATATCCCAGACAGGATGAATTTAACAATACCGTATATAGACGTGAGAAAAATCGACCAACAAAATCTTCATTTGGCACTCCTTCGTTCTGGCGCCCGGTGCACATGCCCCCTCTGCCCCCTCCCCCCTTATATTCGACCCTGTATAAAACATTATCTATCTAATAGGAGATAGTTAATGGTATTTTTTGTAGCAAACAACAAAAAAATTTTCATTTTGCGTCCTCTTTGCTTTTTATTATGGCGCCCGGGGCAGACGCCACCTCTGCCCTCCCTCTAATTTCGGTCCTGGTTTAATTTAAATAAATACAGCATGTAATATATGGGATTTTGGATGGTAGTTGAAATATGTGAATTATTCCTTGAAGGATTGATTATATTTTATTTTTTTTTTAAAGGGAAAATTGTAAATACGAAATATACAAAAAAAGGGGGGGGGTGGGTGGGTGGGTGGGATTTCTGGAATTTACGGAAGAAGATTTACCTAAAAATACGTACAGTAGCAGTATAATTTCCATATTTTAACAGATATTTTTTTTTAAGTGCAATAATGCTTTCAAAAAAAAAATAGCTGTTGATCAAACATGTCTGCGATTCAGGCGTTTGAAATGTCTTAAATTCAGATGCATACACGCGTCTTAAAAATTAAGACACTTTAAAATGTCTGAAAATTGAACACTCCGTTTTAAGACACTTATATGTCTGAATTTCAGACATTTCAATTTGCAGTGTTTATGCCGTGATCATATAGTAAGACACTTAAGTGTCTTAATTACTTTTTCAGTCACATATGTGTCTGAATTTAAGACGCCTCTATTTGCAGTGCACCAGGAAGCTGATAGGATCAATGACACCACATTTAGGAGCAGTAATTCAAGCTAAAGGATTCCATAGAAAATACGGAAATACTATAATTTGATTTAGGGTCAAACGGGGCTAATCTGATACACACAAAAAGTGCTAATGTGAGATATAGAAAAAAAAATGCCAGTTTTTATGGCAATAAAATTGGCTGTGCGAATATTTTGCAAGCAATACATCATTTTACTTATATACATTACGAATACACTGAAAATTAAAAAAACTATATCCAAAAGAATCTACTTTAGATAACCTTACTTATATTATTAGAAAAAAAAATCTATCATACTTCAAAACTTTCGTCGTGCAACACTTAAATAAAAACAAAAAAATTTGTAAATTATTTTAATAGGCCTTTATTCAGTAAGATGTGGTGAGTGCTTTCAGTCTTTAAAATTTGAAGTATTTTCATGTAGCCTAGGTTACAAATCATCAAACTCAGGGGGCTAATAACAGTGTAATAACAATAATAAACAGTGTACGAGCAAAGTTTTATTACCAATGGAGCAAACATCCACCAATAAAAATTAATTCAAATTTTTGTCGTTTTCACGACAGAAATTTCGGATGAATAAGGCGTTTAAATAATGTGGAAAATTCTATTAAAATTTACTTGTGGATGCTTGCCCTGCCGGTAATCAGCCCTTGTGTTCGGGTCAAATATGATACAGCAATTGGGGCTGTAATAATACTATTCTATATTATATAGATTGAACCATCCATTACAAATAAAACAGAAAGTGTAAATTTTTTATTATATTTTTGTTTTTATATGTCAACTATGTTTTCTTTTTTTTTCTACGTTTAATAATATATTTTTAAACTTTCCTACAAACTTTTAATAGAATGATATGAAATTTTAGCTAGTGCATTTTACAACTTAGTTTTACAAATCCAATTTAGAGTAACATTGAAAGTTAAATTTTGAGCATTTTTTTAACAAAGAAAATGGTGTGTAATTTTAAACCGAAAGAAAGAAGGAGGGATTATGAACAAAGTATTTTATAAGAATCCAATAAAATAATATTCATTTCTGAATCATTACATTGTTTAGTTTAAAATCTTAAGATTGACATATAGTTTTTGTGCCGTGAAACTACTCAACTACTAATGCAAACCAGTTCACGTTCTCCATGTGCTTTCATAAGTCTTGCAAGCGAAGATTAATAATTTTCTCCAAGTTCTTTTGAGCTCTTGCTTTTACACATAAAAAATAAAAGTTTTGCTGGAGAAAAGAAAAAGAAAAGAGTAGATGCTGTTTCAAAAATGATTCCAAGTTAAAAGTGGATACTGACAGAAAAATTAAGAATAGAAAATGAGTAAGAAAATTCAAAAGCCGAAGAACTTACATACCATAACATGTGCAGTAAAATAAAGAAGCAAAAAAGAGGAGTAAAAAAAAAAAAAAAAAAAAACTCAAACGAAATACAAACCAAATCATTATACTATTACAGGAAAGTAAGATAACAGGAGAGTGTGGAAAACTATACAGACGAAATTAAAGATGAAAAAGATTGCACAAGGATAAAAGTTTTTACCCAAAATAGCAAGTGAGTTACCGGTAGATTAAACTGAAAAAGGAGTTATAAAAATTCAAAAACCTAATCTAATCAAAAAAGGAAAACAAAGAAGTTTATTGATAAATTGTTCAAAGGAGACAGTAAAGAATTGCCTTCTCTACATGATAGTGATGAAGAACCATTTATACATTTAATTATAAAAGCCACAAGGGGATCGCATTGGAGATGTCCTAATGGATCCAGTTGTCTTCGAGAACAAATATTTCAAGAGAATATTAAAAAAGTAGCTTTTGTTTTAGATGACGTTAAACAGGGAGTTAGAAAGTCTACTCACTATAACTACATTTGCCGTATAGCGAAATTGATGAAGACGAAGGAGAGGTGGCAGTTCAAGGTTTCAGGTGCTCTAATTCTAACGATTCTAAGGACTGATTTCGTGTATAAAGAAAGTGAAATTCTTGCAGAGGACATATAGTGCGTGTAAAAACTTTAAAGACAGCAAAAAATTGAAAGAATTTTGATAAATTTAAAATGCGATAATTGAAATGGTAATTTAATATTGATCATAAAGTTGAAATACTAATATAAAAGTCAACAATATGTATTATTGCGAAATTGCGCATTCCTATTGTGAAAAAATAGTTATTATGTAAACAAACGCTATTTTTTTGCCTTTGTAAAAACTTTAAGGACGCCACAATTTTTTCATAGAAATGTTACCTATAATTATCATACATTTGCACGCTGAAACCTTTTCTGCATAGCGATTTTTCCGAAGTTTTCTATTAAGAGTTTTGTTAATTTTATAATAATGCCAAAAGCAAGTATACTGACTGAATAGGAAAATAGTGGTGTTGAAACTTTTGCATAGTCAGGAATGAATTGTAGATCTTTTGCAAAAAAGGTATGAAGATATAAAACCGCCATCAAGGATTTTTTTAAGGTTAAAAGACAAGTATGGGAAAAAAAAACGCTGAAAGCAAAAAGGCTTGTCACCCAGAGATGAAAAGAGAGTTTTAAAGTTAGTATCAACTCCAAAATGCTCAAGTAAAGAAATTTTATACAAAGTATTGCACTCAAAGAGTGCAAGAAAGCAATCTGCATTAAAATTAATCGATCTGGGAATTTCTAATACACAGCATAATTGTGTAAAACCCCTTTACCCACTAGCCACAAAAGCCAGCGTTTACAGTTTGCAAGACAAATGATGACTTGGGACGACAAAAAGCTGCAGGTTAATTTCTCCGATGAAAAGAAATGGAATTTACATTTCCCTGATGGATGGAAATATCATTTCCATGATTTCAGAAAAGAAAAAGAATTTTTCTCAAAACATCAGTTAAGTGTCGGATCCATTATAACACGGGGCTGCTCTTCGTTCAATGGCGTGGGGTCACTTGCGCTTTCACCTGTTGCAACACTTCTGGTAGGAGAAAAATATATTTATCAGCAAAATAATGCGTCACTCCACACAAGCCATAAGGCAAAATTGTGGTTCAGAAGAAAAATATTGAAGTTTTGCAATGGCCACCGAGAAGTACTGATCTAAACACTATCGAGAATTTATAGAAATATGTAGCAAGATAATTTTATAAAAATGGAAGACATTTTTCCTCAGCTTCTGAACTCAGATCTACGATTGAAGATCAATGGTACAAATCAGTCCCGAATTGTACCAAAAATGAATAATGTCTATGAAAGATAGAATATTTGCACTTCTTAAACGCAAGGGTGGGTGCATAATACATTAAATATTTGTTTCTTCGTTGCGGTATTGTTTTTATTTTGCTGTCCTTAAAGATTTTACACAGGCAGATATAGTTTTTAGTGCAATTACGTTATTTTCATGATAAAATATTTGCAGATGAATTTTGTTGACTTTTTTTATTAGCTTTTCAACTTTATGATACACATTAATAGCAAACTTTTCTTCATATGATTTAAAATTTATCAAAACATTAATATTTTTTGCTGTCTTTAAAGTTTTTACACGCACTGTATTGACTGTTACTGCACTACTTTGCTCTAAAACCCCATTAAGAATTAGGAAAATTAATTAACATTATCTTGGCTAGGCAAATATTAACGAACAATGAATTAACTCAATCAGCCAAAATCGTAGACTACATTTTCGATTTTTTTTTTCTGTACCATAACGTGTGTAACCCCTGCAAATTTACTTCTGAAAACATATAATATATAGTTTAAGTGTGGCAGATAATTTTATTGCCCTAAATTACCGTTTAATAAACTAGGGCGAGGGAAGTTTATTATAGTGGGTTTTCATACGCATTTCGCTGGACACATGAAAAATGTCCCAAAATTTAGGAAAAATGAAAAATAAAGAAATTTTAATAATACAGCTCAAATATTAGATGTTATATTACTTTGCTGCAGGCCTTTCATTTTCTTATTACTCACAACCATTTAAAAATAATTGTCCCATGACCGTCCTTCTGTGGGGCTGGTATAAGGCCATTGGTTTTTTGCATTTATTTATATGACAGATATTTTGTTATGCGTAAACAAATAGAGGGAAAAAAAAACTTAAAGAACTGTATTTTTTTATTTAAAATTAGAATCAAGAGACTAAAAATTACTACGAAAACTTTAGAATTGCGTCTCATAAAAGCACTAATTGATCTTAATTTTTATTTTTATTTTATACTTACAAGTACCAAAATACTTTCTTTGCATTTTAATTCCAATTTTTCTGAGTTGTGCTAATTTTATTGTTTCCACAACGATTTTTTTCACTGATTTTATATTGTAGTGTTTAATTAGATAAAACATTTTTTTATAAAATTACATTGATTAATATTTCATGGGAGTGGAAATACTTTTTATGCTGACTGTATACAGCCCATTTAATTGTGATTTTATTGAGCGATTTTATTTATTTTTTACCTTATTTTTATATGAGGGATGCTTTCAGGAAGGATATTTGAAGGGAAATTTATAGCTCTCGTACAAGGAAAACACGGAAAACAATGCAGAGTTACTCGGCCGAGACCGGGCTGGTATCGAACAAGCAAACATCGTCAGATCCTCATTTCGTGACCAGCATGTCAACCAGTTAACTGAGTGGACCCCATATTTTATTGTAAGATATTAGTTGAAATACACACGATTCTGTTTAATTTTTAAAATATTCAATCAAACCTTTAAAAAGTAATATTAATTCGGTAATTAATCCCAGTTTACAATAATACATGTAGTTAGTGTTGAGCCTCATCAAAGATTTTGAAAACTGCACTTCTATGCACTTTACATAATTTCACAAAACTATTTATAGTGAAAAGATATTTTTCAATTGAAATCATTATTTGATAAATACACAGGATTCAAACTTAACTTTTGATTTTCAGCAAGTATTACTCTTGCTACCAAACCTTTATCTGTAAATTTTTTAAATACTCCAACTTTATTTACTTCTTTTAAAACCAGAGCTATATCAAAGGTTTCTATTTGAAACATGCATTTTTCTTTTTCTTATATCTTTCAATCTCGAAACAATCTACGTACAGTACGAAAGAAAGAAAAAAGCAAGTCATATCTCCAGTTCTAAAAGTCGAAGAATAAAGCTGTTTGCACCAGTTACTTATTTATGATTTTCTATATTTATAAAAGACTTTTCTAGCCTTCAGATATTTATATCTTTTATTGGAACTTTGAAATTTTTAATACAAGTCCCATATTTTTATACTTTCATTCTGTTTGCCGGGTTTTATTTATTTCTAATATAAATGTGCACTATTTTATATATAGAAAAACTCGGTAAATATGAGCTAAAATACGTTTGCAGAGAATTTCAATATTGAAACATATTTTACATATTTCAAAAATTAACTGAGTGGGCTGTTATAACTATTAAAATAAAAATATTATTGTTATTTTTTTTTCTAAAGTAAACAAGTTGCTTACCTCGAAAGTCTTAAATATTTCATTGTTTGCTTATTAGTTATCACAGCTAGAATAGCGAAAATGAATTTTCAATTTTTATCTGTTATAAGGAGTCTTAATATTTCTACTTGTAGGTATTTACTCAGTTTTTTTTTTTTTTTTTTTTTTTTTTTTTTTTTTGTTAAACAGAAGACGCCAACCATGTTTATTTTGATGGTGACCAAAAGGAATATGTTTCATTTATAAAATTTTAACAATTGCATTATTAAATTAGAATAAGAAGTTATATGTAATAAAATGTATCTTCTTATTCAACTTTTAGAAACTAGTTTTAAATTTAATATGTGGATCATTCTCACGGAAAGGGTACATCGCACAGTCATAAATATTAGGAAATGTAGCAAAATTTCTAATATTTCCATTCATATGTATATTTAAGTTTTAAGTAAGCTTTTAAATACATTTTTTGACAAAACAATTTTAATATTTGATTTTAATCTTTTAATGAATATAAGTCGAAAGTCCCCTGCGTGGACATCCCTACATCTAAAACACAACTTTTATTTCACAGAAGTTTAAACAATTAAAATTTGTTTTAATTTGTTTTTCAATAATAACTAATTAAATGTCTTTAGTTAAGTTCTAACTTAATATATTTTAAATGGTTATTTTTTTTTTTTTTTTTACTAAGAAAGGAATTTATAAACTTTGTCCCTGGCCAAAATAGTCTCGCTCTGTGGAAACTGAAAATAAATTTAAAAAGTGCCATAGATGACAATACATGGCAACCCATCATTAGCTAGTTTGAGAGAAAGAATGCCTTTTTGTTTTTTAGATAAAGCTCTAAGTTCTGTTGTGAAATTATTGAATCCTTTCCAACTTATTAGTTCCATTTGGAGATTGGCAAAGTATACTCCGCGGTCATTATAAATAACTCAAGAAAAAGCTAATTTACAATACAAATTTTAGACAGCTTTAATATTACATTTAATAAATGAAATGCACTATTTCAGCAACCTGAACACCAAAGTACTTTAAAATTAAAAACTTAATTTTTGTCTCCTCCGTGGACTTGGCATACCTATTTTTACTGATATTCCCTAGTTTTTTGGACATTTCATGAAATTATAGTCTTTAAATTCAAAAGTTAAAAAATTATTTTTAGCCACTTTTGCCTTTTCTGTGTGAATGACCCTTAATAGTTTAATTAAAAAGAATAAATATGTATCAACTACGCCCAATAATTACTCAATTAAGGTTTCATTTAAATTTTTGAAGTGTAAATTTCTCTTACCTTGGCCACCATGGCCAGGTCAGAATTTTAAAAAATAGGAAAAACTTGTGAAAAATAAATTAGAAAACTTGACCACCGACATAAGGTTATTTATTAAGCATAAATGAAAACATCCATGCAATTTTTAAGATTTTGTACATACTTTTATAAAATGGATTTTTTTCTTCCTATTTTGGCCCTTTGCGTGAGAGTGACCCATATTGATGATTCTCTTTGCCAGTTTTTAAAGTAAAAATAAACGTTTGAATATATTTTTAAGTGTTTATTTTTAATTTCGTGGATTTACATTACAAAAAAAAAAAAAAAAAAAAAAGTCAATTGGCGCAGTAATATTCTTTATGTTTATTTTTATAAACACCGGACCGTACTTTTGATCCATGTCATTTAGGAATGATCTACTGTTCTTGTATTTCAGTATGAATGGATACTGTATAGAAAACAAAATGAAGATTAATTTGATTAGTGATTTTTTATTTTTATTTATTTTTTTTTTTTACTTCCACGGGAAATTATCAAACTTGAATGTTCAACTGAATGCATTATGAATTTTTGAAATGTCATTTACTTGAAGTTGTTTTAAAAAAAAGTGATAGATCTCTAAACAGAAAATCTTTAATTGCACTGATGGAAAGTTATACCTTTGTAGTGTTTTTAACAACATACGTCTATTTTTATGTATGAAATAGTAAAAAGTCATTAAAATGTGCTGCAAGAAATTACTGCACATCGATTTTATTAGCCTGAATTTTTCTGTATGATTCTGCAAGCGAATTATAAATTCCGTGCATATGATTTTCATTAGAAAATATTTTTCCAGATTTCAATATCGTATATGAATTTTGTGGCTATTCAATAAAAATTACGAAAGTCACAAACAGAGAAACAGACAAATAGGCAAACCCTGCATGAATAGCTGTTGGTTTTACAATCATTTAAATAGTATGTAAATCTTGATATTTTATTTTAAATAATTAAACATGATTAATAAAATTGATTAAAGATTTAACTAACCATTAATCAAAGAATTTGATTGAAACTAATTTAATCATTTTCAGCATGATTAAAATTGTTCTTTGACTAATCTTAATCAGTCAGTAACAGCATGGTAATGATCTGGAGTAACACTTTGGAAAAATATCTAGAAACTACATGAGATCTTGGGGCAGTTTTTCTGATTTGATAAACAAATGCATGTAGGAAAGTTTATCTCATGGAGAAATTTAATATGGTATAAATAAAGGGGAAAGCACTAGAGAAATAATAAGTAAAAAAATGTAAACTAAAAAAAAATCATGATAATTTCCTTTTGGTTTCCATACTGAGATATTAAGTATTAAAGTTAATTACATTTTATATTTTAACTTAAATGTTGTTCGCATTTTAAACAATTTATATATGTTGGTGTTTCTCAGTTAGGCACGTGAATTTCTAAAAATGAAACTTTTGTGCTAAAAGTGTAAATTCTGAGGTAAACATATCTCTTATTTCTAATAGATGCTTTTCTGGAATTAAAAAACGATCCGTGATTATCTTTTCTCTTAAGAAAAATAAATACTTTTTTGATGTCATCTGCATCTTAATACTTTCAAAATCAAATATGAATAAAATCCAGGCAATTTTCTCTACACGAGAATTTTCCAAACTGTATCTGTAAGTCTTTCTTCAATATAAATTTTCATAATGACAAAACTTTATTTATTCATTACAGCAATTGATTATTGCTTCAGTCAACACTTGAGGAAATTTTTCACCAATGTGTTCAATTCACCCTGTGTTTTTCCATTGATAATGCACTCACTGAATCTCTTTTTTCTTTCTTTCTTTCTTTTATATTTTTCTTTTTTTTATCAAGCAATCATTATGAAGATTCGAGATAACTTACGCCAAATACAGTTACAAGCATTTAAATGTAACACTAGTTCTGAGGTTTTGTCTTATCAGTGGTTTACTGATAAATACTTTCTGTTTGGTAATATTTTGAGGCACTTAATCAATACTGATGAAAGCTTATATTTTCAGACATCAGTTTCAGAAATTCTTTTTGGGGCCAAAGACATCACTCCTGGCTAATGTCCATTAGTCTCTGTTTTTTTTTAGATTTGAACACATTTATCTGTCTTCTTATTTATGTTTGCTGATAAAAACCTTCTTTCTTAATTTTTTTTTTCATTTTTTTCTGGTTACTTGGATTATTAATATAATGATAATATATAATTCAAGACGTTTTTACTCATATTCATCGAGTAAGCAAATTATATATTCAGAGATATTTTTCCAAAAAGAATGAAAAAGCTAAGCAAAAATATGATTTTTTTCCCTGTGTATAAGATCCTGGCGCGTTTATTGAATTTTCGAATTCAGATTTATTTATTAGTTTCTCATTTTTCAACTGTCTAATATATATATATTCTTTACAAAATTTTGAGAAACAGCCTTTTACAAAAATTATATATAATAAAACAGAGTAGCAAAACTCGGAGTTGAAAGTTGAAGCTCATTAATATTAATATAACATTTTTCGTCTCTTAGAATTATATTATGTACAGTCGTGGAGGAAAAAAGTAAACAGCCCTACTAACTCTGCAACAAATTATCGTAGAGGAACGTTACGGATATCAAACGATTGGAAATGAAGTCTACTTTTAAATGATGTACATAAAATTTGTTTAGAGGTCATCTACATAACAAAATTACCCCAAAGTGTTTTTTTTTTTTTTTTTTTTTTTTTTTTTTTTTAAATCAATAGCAATACTCAAGTTCGACACTATAAATAAATTCTACTCCCTTCAATTAGCCAACATATAAATTTTCGTGAAATTTGTACGGTTAGTTTCAGATATATTAATTATTTTAAAATGACATATTTTAGGGGCTGTATCCAAATTGAAGTTCAGTACTCGATTGTTGAAATGCTACAGAATGACTAAATCCCTTCTATTAATGCATTATTTCTTGCCAATATGACCATTTCACTCGTCTAATATGTTTCGACTATTGCCAACCCAAATGTTTAGATAAAATGAGTAAAATATATTTTTTTTTCAAATTATGCTTTTCTGCACATCTTAGGCGGCTCCTTACCTTACGGCTCCTTAAACCATCATTTTGACTTTTTTAATCATAATTCAAAAATCACTTAAGCAGGACATAATAAATATAAATCTATCAAAAAATTATAGGCTGCAATTCATATTTTTTCGAATATTAATTTCATAATTCATTATTCATATAATAAAATTTTTAAAATTACAAACTCAATGTATTTATTTTTTGGATTTTTTTGTTATTATAATCACACAAAAAAATCATCACATTAGGATTATAATTTCAGGAGATATTAATAAAAGTATGAAAATGTAATTTAACATAATAAGATCTAAACTTTGAATGTTTATCATTTAAAAACTTGAAATTTCGTTTCTAGGCATAGTTTGAACCGAAGATTTAAAATACCTTGTCAAAATTGGGTGTTACTATTAAAAAAAAAAAAACGATGTTTGATCTGGTTTTAATTTGTAGATGGCCCCTTAAGCAAATTATTTCCCGTGTTTGGTACCAGTAACTTTCATCTATTATAATTAGTTGCAGCGTTAGTAGAGGGTGTTTACTTTTTTTCCCACGACTTTACAAAGATAAAATTAAAAAAAAATCAAAGTTTCTGAAAACTGAAAGCAGTTGTATAGACATTAATCTCGGTGAATACTTATTCCAGCTGTCTCACTTTAAATGGCTGGTTGTAAAGAAATTCAAAAGCAATTTACAGAGAAACAAAAAATCGAAAAAAGAAAAACTCTGAACAAATAATCCTTTTATGTATTGAAAGTTATTAAGCATTATTGCGGCGCCTTTACGGCTACTTTAATAATGGAAACTTTGGATTAATAGAAATATACTGAATATTATATACCAGTGAAATCAAAAAAGTTTCATTTAATTACATAATGAAATAAATAAACAGAAGAAAACATTTGTTATATTATTCTTGTATAATTCTTCCACTTTCAACAGCACGTTTTAAATTTACTATACTCGAAAGAAATTAAATACACGTGATATCAACATCAAGACATTTACAAGACAAACACTAAGCAACAAAAGCTTACTTAGCCTAAATTTAATAGAAAAATATTTTCAATGATATAGAACTTAAAGGAAATATTCTCAAAAAACGAAAAGAAAAGGACGAATAGTCGATAAATGTTTTTCGATGATAAATTTAAATTTTTAACTCTTTCCACTTTTAACACGTTTAGTACGTTCGAATACAGAAGTCATCTTGGTGGGTTTCTGGCGTATGTTGGTACTTATTATAAATGTATTTATGTATATACTTATGTAATAAACTGGCTGGTTAGTTATTTTCATGCAATCATTTAGCTTCCGAGATCACAGATAAGAGTGTTTTGCATCGCACGCAAGTGAAATAGCGAAAAATATTGACGCTATTTTACACTAAATAGAAGCATTGAAAACATCTATTATAATATGTAAATAAATCTAGTTTTTTTTTTTTTTTTTTTTTTTTTTTTTTTAATAAAACATATTTTATGAAGACATGGATACAGCATTACAGATACATTCGACGCTATGTGAAAAAAGAAACTCTGCGTACTTCCAAAGATAGATCATATACTTGGAAAAAATATGTTTTATTGTAATATGTTATAGATGGAACAAATCTGAAGATGTATTTTTATTAGAAAATGCTTAGAGCCTTAGAATGTGTAGGCCCTAAATGCAAACTAGAGCTAATAACAGATCAACTTTTTTTTTAAAAATTAATCTATCTAAATTAAAGGATACAATTATGAATAATAAAATGAATGAAGTAATGAGAATAATAAATAGGATAAAATTATTTCTGTACTTGAACTATCGAAACTGCATCATATTCCAGAAGATTACGGGTGCAGAAAAGGCCCTTTTGTTTTAGAAACGTTTCCATAAATGTCGGAAACCTGTTGGTTTCTTGGGTTTCTGGAAGTTTCTTTTACTATAATTTTGAAAGCTAAATCTAAGGTTTATAAAAACGTGGGAGGCTTTGAAATTTTAAGGGGTTATAATAAAGTTTTATAAGTATTTCTGACAAATTGGAACATGTTTCTGTATTTATTTTTATTTTATTATTATTTTCTTAATGCAGTAAGGCAATCGCCAAAAGTTTTCCATCTTCTTTTGCCATTAAATTGTACCCTTATTTGTTAATTTTTCTACTAGGGAAACGCTAATTTAGAAACTTCAAAAATCTTTTCTAAAAACTAAAATAGCAATGTTTCAGCCGTTTCACATTTAGTTATCACATTTTGAAAGAAATCTTTATTTGAAAAATTACCCTGATGCGATTATTTTGAATTATAATTTTTACTCTTATTATTATAAAAAATAATTTTTACAACTATTATTTTAAATTGCTTTATGTATTTTTCATGTGCTTTTACTGTATAGTTTTTTATTAGGTCATCAAGTATGAAACTTGTGATTGCAAAAGGGTCCGATTACCATCTTCTATATTCAACTTTAGGTAAACTTCCACCAGTAAAAAAGAACAGAAATTTTTGTATTATTCATGACAGTAATTTTTCCTGAATAAGGTGTTTATATAAGTTAAAATTTTCTATTAAGATTTACTGGTGGAAGATTGCCCCGTTGGTAATCTGGCCCTTTTGCAATCATAAGTTTCATACTTGATGACCTGATATTATTTAATTTGCCCAAGAATTTTTTGTATTTTGTTGCAGATAATCCTATTAATTGATTCAAAATACGCATCAAATTACAAAAGTAAAACAATAAACAAAGTGTACTATATACAATACATTCATACAATTTTATTGCTTGTCTAGTAGTTAGTGCACTGTCGACTCGACAAGAGGTGCCGAGTCCGAATCCGACTCATTAATGGATGTTTGTTCTTATATGTTGGGTCTTATTCCACTTTAAGCGGAAGTTCTGATTGTTTAGCCTTTGTGCGTAAAATATGACCATAGTGCCTGCCAGCCTAATCAACCAGCCATCATTCAATTTTAAAACGGATTATTTGCTTAAAAAGTTCGTTCTATAGTGAAATGGAAAAAAAAAAGTAAAAATTAATAAAATGGTTTGAAAATAAACGCCTGTCCTTTCTTTTATGGAGTTTACAATACATTTGGCCTAATCTTACAATCTGTTTCAGACTACAAAGCTCCTTCCTCAAAGATTTATAAGTTGTCATCTGCTGCATTTATCGGCCAATCTCTTTCAAGACAATACTGGATTAATCACTGCGTTAAGGTGACTGCGTTAAGGTGATGGTTGACATTATTGGCAAGACATTAGTGCAATAGATGTGACTAGAGTTTATTTCAACATCCTGTACTGGATGCGCACTAAAGATAACTAGATACGATCAATGATAACCTTCTGCTCACGAGATACTAGTTATATATACAATATACTAGATTAAAAATAAGGTTTAATAACGTTAGGTATTTCATAATAATGAGATTTTCAAAACTATTTTATTCGAATGATTCAGAAAACGAATTTATTTATGTTTAAGAAGAAAAGATTAATCTACTTATCATATATTTCTATTAGTCAATATGACACGCATTGTATAGTACTTACAATAATGGTAACCACAGAAATTTAACAGAAAGGGAATTTAAAGGTTTGTTTTATTAGACTGATTTATAAATCTTAATTTTCTTGTTTGAAACTTTTTCTGTATAATTTTATTTTAAACATGTGGGGTTATTGCTTTTGAATTTATTATACAAAATAAAGAAAAGAATCACTAAAAATGCTTTTTTTTCTAAAATTTCACTGAAAAGTTATCACAAATTAAAAGTTGACTCATTAATGGCACGACATGCAGTTGTAGATCTTTTATCAACAGTTAAGTGTAACTGAGATACCGAATGTTTAAGACGGCAGTTACATAGGATCTACATAACTAATAATATTGTACATAATAATAAAAAGCGCTATTAAAGTTTTCAGTTCAAAGTTAAACCATTAAATGGTGTAAAGTAATTAGATGAATCAAAATATAGTTTTTCTTAAAAGGACTCCTCACCCTTTGAACTATTTGTTACTTTGAGTATTTTATAATATATTATTGACACATTATTAAATGGTTTTATAAAGGAAAATGATTTAATCAAGTAAAAGGACAACTTTTGTAGAAAAACTTAAAAATGTATTTAACTTTTTAAAAAATTAAGAATATTTTTAAACCACATTTCTCCTACAAAATTGAACATTTAAAAATATCTTTTGTTGCATAATTTTCTTAGAAGTGTGCTTTTTAACTGTAAGGATAGATTTCCTCAAAGTTAGTTTAAGAAAAAATAAATAACATTTTATTACATATGTAAAAATACAGAAAAAAAGACAATTTTCGTTTTTTTTCTTTTTTAATATAGAAATATTGAATATCAAATCCTTAAATCTATAAACGTATCTTAAGGATCGCCCAAAAGTTAACGAGTGAATTGAAAATGTTTTGAGCATTTTGTCGCTTAGAATTTATTGATACATGGTAATTGGTGTAATTTTTAGACATAAAACTTCAGGCTACTACACTTTTGTGTATGAATAAAAAATTTTTTTTCAAATAATTATTAGGGTACTACGACCAGTAAATGAACACTTAAACACATTTAAAAAGAAAACGATTCATTATATTTTAATAAACAGTACCTATTGGTGTTTGACAGTGCAAATACAATTGTTGGTTTACAAATGATTGAAAAATAACAAAAGGAATTTTATATTTCCCTTGTTTGGGATACTAGGGGTCTCTTAATAGAAATCGATACGAAAACCAAGTAAATGAACAGTTGTTACCAGTGAATGAACGCAAAATTTTCCAGTGAATGGACAGGCAGCAATTTAAAAATACTTAAATTTCATAGTTCTTTATTTATTTTACAACTTGTACAAATAACTTATAACATGTGTTCACTGAATTACTGTTTTTTTAAAACCCAGAACGATAATTATACTGGCCTCCGAAAGTTAAGGTACAGGGACAGGATGCTTTCGATTGTACACGGTTTGTCAAATATCTACCAACATTATTGGCAAATTGTTCTTGAACTTCTGAGATGTAAAGAACATGTTTGATTTCATATTTCTCGGTGAAAATTTATCGGGGGTACAATTAGGGTGTTAATAATAAATTTAAAAATAAAATAATATTTGCGATCACTTGTGTAACAGAAAAGGTTGGAAATGGTTTGTCACCGTGGTAAATGACTATTTGGGTCCTGTTCAACGTTTGTATGCATTTGTGTAAACATAGCACTCATATTCGTGAAGATGTTAACGTTTTTGTGAAAAATTCAAAAGTTTGTTGTTTATAGCATACAGAGTTTTCAACCAAATTTAACAGAACTTTCCAAAAAACTGACAAAAAACAATAGAAACAGTATACTGCAATTAAAACATGAATATATTGAATATTTGATGAGATATGGGCACTTGTATGGAATAATTTTTAACTGCGCATGCGTATAAGATTTCAAAATTTTTATTTCATAATTTAGTAGCCAGCTATTTTGGGTAACTTTTGTAAAAAGTCCAGTCAAATATTGTGAAAACTCAGAAAGATATTGTGAGTTAATTGAAAAGTTGTGGAAAAACCCTTATAATAAAGCTATTTTTAGAAAGCAACTCACTATATCGCCCCTATCTTTGTGAAATTTCTCGATATTTGACTGGACATTTTAGATAAGTTGCCCTAAATAGCTGACTACCAAATTATGAAATAAAAATTTTGAAATCTTCCAGTTAATCTTCCAGTATTCGCAGTTAAAAATTATTTCATACAAGTGCCCATATCTCATCAAATGTTCAATATATTCATGTTTTATTTCAAGTATACTGTTGCTACTGTTCTTTGTCAGGTTTTATGAAAGTTGTGTTAAATTTGGTTGAAAACTCTGTATGCTATAAACAAAACACTTTTGAATATTTCACAGAAACGTTAACATCTTTACCAATATGAGTGATATGCTTCCACAAATGCACACAAACGTTGAACAGGACCCAAATAGTCATTTAACGCAGTGACAAACCATTTCCAGCATTTTCTGTTGCATAGCTGATCGCAAATCTTATTTTATTATTAAATTTATTATTACCCCCCTAATCGTAGGCCCGACTAAATCTTCATCGAGAAATATGAAATCAAACATGTACTTTACATCCCAGATGTTCAAGAACAATTCGTCAATAATGTTGGTAGATATTTGACAAACCGTGTGCAATCGAAAGCATCCAGTGCCTGTACCTTAACTTTTAGAGGCCCGTGTAATTAGCTTTAAAAATTGTCACTTTTAAGTTTTAAAATTGTTCACAAATTACATATTTAAAAAAGAAAAGAAAAAAAATTCTATTTCCTGAAATCAATGGCCCTGTACTTTTTTATTTCAGTAATAACCCCAGATGAACGGGAGCATGTTGCAAAAGTAAGTTCGGGTGTTTTTATTATGCTTTCATATGATCCTTAAAATACCAGATCTTATACTTTAGTGTAGGCCACTTCCAATTCCCCCACATGTGGACCTGTGGTCCACATATTGCCATGGTACTTACTTCATATTCCCAACCTTGGATGCTATTTTTAAAAAAGACCCATCCATTTCTCCCCTGAATGTTTGTGTATAAATTGATTTTTCCGTCCTGTTTGTTTCATGACATTGTAAACATCACCTTTTACTTCATCCTTATGAATTGTAAATCCTATTTTTCCCTTTCCAACTATCCAATGTTCGAGGAGTTTTTCTTTTTTCAAAGGACAACACATGCAATGTCCCATACGCTTACTTTCAATTGTTTTCCCTCGCAGTTTCATAGACAAACTTGCTTTTGGAATATTAAAATAAAGAGATGTTTTCTTCAAACTGTGTTGACCTGAACCTCGTAGCTTGTAAAGCATTTTCAATGTCCTCTGTAGAGTAGTTAAACCTCCCATATTTTCTTTTTTACGGAATCTTCTTGGTCATCAAAATTTCTATCAGCCATCTAAAAACATAGAAAAAGTAAGGATTGAAAGTCATCAATAATTATTACCTTTAAAAATGAGTGTGCATATGTCTTTTTCTAACATTTTTATTTCTGTTAACTTTTAATTTGTTACCGTTGTTGAAAAATCACTTTATTCAAAATACAGGTACAAAAGAAGCCACATAAACATAAATCCCAAAACTGTTCATTCTCTAGGAAAAGCAGCCTAATGTGTTCCTCCAGTGAATGAACAGCTGTTCATTCATTGGATTTTTAACATTTGCCTAACCAGTTATTAAACATCCATATTTTCAAATTGTACATACTCTACAATGGTTAAAACAATTAGAAATATGTCTATAATATATATAATGTATGTACAATAAAATTAGTGCATAATGCAAATAAAAACAGTAAATTCTTATCAAACATATGAAATGACATAGCACTCACCTTATTATTTCAGCATAGAAAAAATGTGTTTCTCATATGTGTAAAATAAAACATGTTCTCAGAGTAAAGTTAAGTGACTTCAGTAACCAATCAGAAATGCGACAGCTTCCTATTGAATAGGTTTAAGGCAATGTTGTAACCCCATCTAGTGAGGAGGTTTTTAAACCTTTATTATATTAAAATATATACAAATTGTTCGTTCAATGGGGCTGTTCACTTACTGGTCGGACTACCCTACAAATTGTTTATTTATTAAAGTAAAAAAAAAACAATAATTACGCAAAAAATTTAAGAAAAATTAATTATTTCAAGAAATTCAAAAATTTAATAAACAATTATTGTGCAAATTTGTTTTATGTTCACCACATATTTTTAAGATTATTTCGTTCTCGATATAACCTGAAATGTTCAAACTGGAATATCACTCGGAGTAAAGTCAATTTCTAACTATACCACCACACATTAACCCTTTCACCTAATTTTAATTCCAAAATTGACAATCGGCACCAAGAATATTCAAATAAATTTTCCTTTTATAATGTACCTGAAAATAAGCAAGTTCGTATTTTCTAATAAATTCGTTTATAAATTCTGGTGTCAGTTCATTATTTCATCAGTTTATAAACAGAATTACTCCGCACCGGAAAGGGTTAAGAAATGTAATGTAATACAGTAGAATATATGATATAATAGCAAAAATACGCAATTTACTAATGTTCTTACAAAATAAAACATTTATATCTTAATGATTTCACATAAATTTATTCAGGGGTCAAATTACCCCTTGAGGTAGTTAAACCTAAAATATTTATTTTTCTATGCAAAAAAAAGTAGTTCGGAGATGAGTCATTTTAAGCAATACTATGATCATATATTTTAATAAAAGTCGTGAAATATAAAGAAATTTCGTAATGTTTTAGTTTAAGAAATTCAAAAAGAAAAATCAAAAAGGGTCTGCTGGAATGATATAGACTTGCTAAAATGTATCCATAACATTAATGCATTGCAACACAGGAAATGAGGTTGATTAATAATAATTTATATGAGGAGATTAATTTTTAAGAGTCTTAATATTCGTACAGTGATAGCACCAAATGACTCTAGGTAAGCGATATAATTAACAATTCCCTTCAGGGAAATCCAAAGAAAATTTAATATATTAAATATTAAAATTATAATTAATCAATGCGCTGTGTTACTTTTTTCGGAGATCGTTTACCTTCTAAGTCTGTAATTTCTTTTATATAATAATTTTTTTTAGTAAATCATATAGATAAATAGATTATTTATTTTACATTCCCACATCTATAAGAGAAAAATATTAATTAAGAATTAAAACAAAGAAAAGATTACTCATATTCAATCTTGATTACATTTTATTATAGGCGAAAATTTACAATAAAAAAAAAGCTATTTACATATTGTGGGTTATAAATTTTAATAGTAATGCTGATTCACATCTTTATATATATATTTTACCTATTTTAATTTATTATTTAATTAATTTTATAACACGTGAAAATCACCATAGTCCGTTACTTTCATAGGTAATGCTTATTACTGGTAAAAACAATGGAATAAAATCATAATGGACTACCTGATCCACTGCCCCCCGGCAGCATGTAGAATTCTCGTTGCTCCGTGAATATCCCACACGTAGGCACAAAAGGTCTCCAAAATGTTGACACAAAATACTAATCCTTAATCGGCCATCACATGTATTTTTAAGCCAATATTGGGCTAACTTATTTTTATATATATATATATTTTATATGTTATTCATGGTACAGCAATCTGCTAAAATCCAACCGCAGCATCTTATTTTTTTTTTGCGGCCAACAGCATTGGGATAAAATTTGCAAGTGAAGTCTGTCTCTTACTTACACTGAAAAAAACAAAAAAATGGACATTGTCCTGTTTACATTATTTATGCAAACATAAAATTATACTATATAGCTAGAAAATTTGCATACAGAGTTGCCACCCATCTTTACAGGCGAATATCATTGGTCGACTCTGAATTTATGTGGCGCAACCTTATAGGTTGAGTTTTTGCTGTACCCAGTTATATTTATTTTTACTTTATTCCGTCTGTGTGGTCCTTCTGGTCAAAGGTCAGCTGTAAATTTCGTTGTTATGCCCTCATGATGTCCTACACAACTATAAATCGTAATTTCGATGACTTTTATAGATTTATTATTGTCGTAAATTTTATCTGTACGATACTTTACCAAAATAGGCATTTACTCTTGTTCAGCTTACGTTATAGTCACACAAATGTTTCTTTTTATATGCTGCCTTGTATATAATAACATCATAGTTTATAGATAAAAGTTAAAGTTTGTTGGAAAGACCTATTCTTTCCATCAGGGTCATTTCACGCCTCGCGGTAGCTTTAGTGTTAATAAATTCACACTAACATAACATTTGCAAACAAACATAAATTAAAAAATTCTACCCAAAGAAGTTTGTTTGGGTTTGATCCTTAATAAAATCCACTCTCCTAAAAGTACATACAAAATACATATATGAACTCGTTGTATAGCAACTACTACAGTCGAACTCGCTTATAGCGAGCGCGAAGGGACCGTGATATTTGCTCGTTATAACCGGGTGCTCGTAACAAACGAGTTTCGTAAAAAATTGTAAAAATTCATTTTTATTTCTGTACAGTACAAAAGAAGTTGGTTAATTTGCTTTAAACTGTCTTATTGTCTCTTTCATGTATTATTGTTCTTCACAGAAGAATCGTGGCCTAAAACAAATCGTCATTTGCACTCCTGGCTCCGAAAAAAGTTTGAATTTTTCTCCGCACTCAAAAACCGTTGAGTATGTTGGGGGAAGTTTAATATGAAATTCTTCACATTCGTCTTCATCATCGTCGCTTTCATCATTTTTTTTCATCTTCTTTAGCTTGAATTTCAGCTACAAATATCTTCGGGTGTAGGTATCTCGGAAGTGATAACATTGGCGTCAACAAAAACATAATTTTCAAATTCTTCTCTACTCATTTCCAAATTTTTCAAGCTTTCTATTGCTTCTTCCTCAGATATCGAACTCTAAAGTAAAAAGTTTACCTGTAGAATTATCACACACATCTTCGATATTAATATGCAAATTACAGAAAGCCACGAAGATGGGGCCGATATTACGTCACAATGACGAGAGTGTAAGAGAGGCGTATACAAGGAATGATGGCAAAGAAGTAAAATTGTTAACAAGCATTCTATAAGCCGCTCAGTGCCATAACCAAATAGTTATGACACAGAGGGCTCATGTGAACGACGTTTTACGCTCTAGAATTATCGGCCGTCTGGAATGTGGGCGTACTCAGACGGAAGTATCCGAGGAACTTGGAATTGCCCAAAGTGTCATCTTTAGACTTTGACAACGATTCCAAGATGATGGAAATGTTAGTAGACGTTACAGTGCAGGTCGTCTCGAGTTACAACGCCGAATGAAGACCAGTATTTAGCAGTAACTGCCAAAAGAAGCAGACGGAACACAACATCAGACCTGTCTCGTCCACTATCTTCAACCACGGGTACGACTGTTTCAAGGAAAACCGTGTACCGACGTTTGGGAAATATTGGCCTATATGCTCGCAGGCCTGTCAGATGTATTCCCCTCACGGCAACTCACTGTCGCCTGCGGTTAGCCTGGAGTAGAGAACATGCAACGTGGACATAGTCACAGTGGGCTTGTATGATGTTTACCGACGAGTCCAAGTTTAGCTTGCAGTCTGATTCACGCCAGACTTTCGTAATAAGAACGCCATGCACTCGTTACCACCAAGACAACACCACTGAACGACACCGTTACGGTGGTGCAGGATAGTTCGTTTGGGGTGGAGTTATACTGGGCTCCAGAACAGATCTACATGTTCAAATCGTAACCATGACAGGCCAAATTTTTCGGACATCATTCTGGAACAACATGTACTTTTGTTTAGGGGGCTATGAGCACAAATTTGTGTTTAAGGATGACAACGCCCGTCCTCACCGGGCAAACATCGTAAACGAATGCCTTCAATCTGAGGATTTCAGCCGTATGGAAAGGCCAGCATTCTCACCTGACTTCAATCCGATAGAGCATGTATGGGATATGCTTGTCCAACCAGTTGCAGCCCGTCAACCACCTCCTACATGTGTACCGGAACTTCGGAGAGCATTGCTTGCTGAGTGGAGTAATCTTCCCCAAGATCAGCTCGATAATTTCATACTGAGCATGTCTAGGCGAAGCACGGTCTGTATTTCATCATCTGGGAGACATTCAGGGTATTAACCGTCATACCCATGGTTCGTACGGATATCGTTATTTCTCCAGGAAAACTACCAGTATCTTTTTATAGAAAAATAAATCTAGGTTAAATGCGCGAAATTTCGCCTTCTTTTAAGAAGAGATTTTCTATAAGAAAATACTGGTGCGAAAAATTTTCTGGTCTGCAAAATTCAAGGAGGCGTACGACCATGATACCAACCATGTAATGTTAAGTTTTTGTAAGGAAGATACTTTTTGTAATTGTTCCAGGGAGCAACAATCATAGTTTTTATGATTGGTATCATACATACACCGTCGTTTTTGTATTTTATCTTTTGTTTAACAAATAGGCTTGATGAATAAGTCACGTTTGTTTTGTTTCCGAACCTTTATTTGCCGGAGCTGACATTATCCTTAATTTATGGACATGAGTGAATAAAAAACTAAAGCGTCGAACAGACTACGTTTCCTTTCGTTGCAACTTTTGATGTAGACAGGCGCATCCTTTCCATGTTTTACGACTGCTGTCGGGAGCCTAGAGTTTAGAGGTCAGCGGTAGACGCAGTTGACATGTTTATACCCGACTATGAGACTCCCCTATCTTTTGCTGATGATCGCATAACGTTTAGAAAAGAAAGCCCGGAGGAGTGATTTGCGAATATCGTCGGGGATTTTTGAAAAAAGCATATAAACGCATCTTTTCATTAAACAAGGATTTGTTTTATAAGCGGGACGCATGTTTTATATATCTGTTTTCGATTAAATTCCCAGTGAAACACGTTTATTGTTTTATGGGCTCCGTGAATTAGTAAAGTTTGACTCGTACCATGAAATAGGGGACAAAATAGCAGGGAGGATCAGGGAGTTGTATTCATATTATCCCAAAATTACTTTATCCTATTGAGAATGACAATGATCAAAGTCAAACGATCTATTCCACACGTGCAGATAAACAGCTGTATAATGTGAAAGATAAAAATAGGTTCCACTTTTCCTAAAATAAAGAGCAGGGAATATATTTTCACTTGAACTTGACATAAAACAGAAATTACTGCTATGAACGTGAAGACGTTAATTCGGGTTATTTTGAATTACCCAATATTTATTCTAGTTCGAACATAAGATAACACATAAATAGTTAAATAAAAAATCAAAATACAAAACTGAGTCTTAACCATTAAGCAATACAAAAAACTGGAGGGTTAAAGGATAAGTCTTGCCCCTGCTCCTAGAAAACTGCGGGGGCATATGGATCTCCTTGCCCCCGCCAGATTATGCCCATGCTTTATATATATATGGGGCATTCTCTCAATCTTTTGAGCTTTGGGGAAAAAAATCTGGCGAAATTAAACTTACTAAAAAAACATTTTAATCTGATAGAGGAATGCCTTAATGATTCAAAATAAAGAAAAAATGGTCAGCAGCGAAAAAAATTTTATTTAACTGAGGTTTATGTTAAACTTATGTCATGGAAAATTAAACTTTACGAGTTTAATTTTCCTTACCACTTTACCACTAAAACTTTTTATTTTCTTCGAAATTTTTACTTATAATGAATTTGCATAGTACCCACAGGACATTCAAATAACAAATAATAACAATGTAGTATTTTTAGCACAAAATTTTGGTATAACATTGTCTTTAAAGGGTTATTAAAGAAGGGGCGGTAAGGTAAAAAAAGGCGGACGGTATAGGAAAAAAGGGGAAGCAGGACGTTTCGGTTCCGACACTTCGGTCCCGCCATTTCGGTCCCGCCGTTTCGGTCCCAAGACATTTCGGTCCCGAGACATTTCGGTCCCGAGACATTTCGGTCCCAAGACATTTCGGTCCCGAGACATTTCGGTCCCAAGACATTTCGGTCCCGAGACAATTCGGTCTCAAGACATTTCGGTCCCAAGACATTTCGGTCCCGAGACATTTCGGTCCCAAGACATTTCGGTCCCGAGACAATTCGGTCCCAAGACATTTCGGTCCCGAGACATTTCGGTCCCAAGACATTTCGGTCCCGAGACAATTCAGTCCCAAGACATTTCGGTCCCGAGATATTTCGGTCCCTTCTCCAGCAAGCTGAAATTTTGTGCACTTGAAATAGGTGACAATTTTATAGGGGACATTGTAGAGTTTTTTAAATAAAGGCCTTAAAATTTTAGTAAACACACACAAATTTCGTATGGTAATCATTTTAAAAATCAAGGGGGGGGGGGGATTGACATTTTCTATATTTTAGTGTATCATAAGTATAAGGGTCTGATAAATTAAGACATTTATAACTCGATCTATAATTATCGCAAAACACTCATATTTTGTATGGTAAACGTAATCTTTATAAAAGGAGGGACATTATCAAATTTTTTAACTAAACTCCCTAAATTTTAGTATAACTCGAACATAAGGACTCGAAAACGCAAACACTTATAACACAGATCAAAATTGTCGCAGCCCACACAAATTTCCTATGATAATCATAATCGTTTTATAAGGCAGGGGGGGGGGGGCTCTGTTGGCTTTTTATATATTTTAGTGTATCTTAAGTATAAGGTCCTGATAAATTAAAACATTTATAACTCTCTCTGTAATTATCGTAATCACACTCATATTTTGTACGGTAAACGTAATCTTTAAAAAAGGAGATACATTATAAGATTTTTTAACTGAACCCTTGAAATTTTAGTATAACCGAATATAAGGGCCCGAAAACCGCAAACACTTATAACTCGCAATCAAATTGTAGCACCCCATGCAAATTTTATATGGTAGAAGTAATCGTTTTCAGGAGTGGTGGAAGGGAGAGTTCTGTGGATTCTTTATAGAAGCTCCTCATATTTTAGTCTATCATAAATATAAAGTCCAGACAATTTAAAAATATTTATAAGTCAAGCTTTAATTTTCATATGCAAATGCCCATGCCAAAATGCACATATTCAATTGTATATAATTTTCACACTATGTGATTAATAATGAAAAAATCTGCAAATATTTTTACAAATCTTTATTTTATCCTATTATTTAACGGCGCATCAATTTTAAATGTATTGCATTTTACATATTTTTTAAAAAGGGGGTTCTTAACATGGAATTGTGATAAAGACACATTATTTTTTAAATTCTGCACCGGAACAGACTAGAACTTTCTATTTTATTTTAATAGTTATTTTAATTTACTATTTTTTGAAAAACTATTTAAAAGTTTGCATTAATCTTTTTACATGTAACAATAATATTACCGCTATTTCTACCGGTGTCGAATGACAAGTTAAAAAATATTTTTAATTTTGAACCACTTCACCGTTTGCCCCGAGATAACTCGGGGATAAAAGCACTTTTTCCACATACCTGTTGACGGTGAAGTGGTTTGCAACAATTACAAATCCTTTTTAATATATTTAAGACTTTTATATGCTTATTACATTCAAAAACTACGAGCGCAATAAACATAAATCAAAATTTTAAAATTTCTATTGTCATAAAATATTCTTTTCGTATTTAAAATTAATTCTGTATTTCAAATATTTCTTTGTTATTTATTTGACTTATATACTTAGAATTAAAGCAGCCTACATGTTTTAATATGACAAATAAAAAATAAAAATGAAAATACAAAAAAAATAACATAAAATCTCAAAATAATAATGTATAGTGAATCACTTTTACGTAAAATTTCCTTTTAAATTAAGAAATTTTATAAATATATCACAATGAAGAAATTTGGAAATTTAGAAAACATATTTGGCTTTTCTTGATATCTATATGTTATTCATTCAAAAGAATATTATACATGTATATATATATGTCAAGTGTAGATGTCTTGGCTTCCCCCATTTGATTATGCTAAATAAAGATCCAGATAGAAGAATTATTCTACTCGCGCTCTCTTTGTTCTAGTCAGCCGGCGCTTTTTTGTGGCCACACGGCATTTTTCATCTTTAATGGCTTAAAAAAACCGGGACGACATGCAGTGGCGTAGCCAGGATTTCGTTTCGGGGGGGGGGGGGGAGGGTCCAGAACTTTCCCTTCATGTTATATATATAATAAAACCTGTCAAGATAAAATTGTAAATATTGGTGAAAAATTCCGTTTTACACAAGTTTCCGTGTTATTTGGTGTATTTGTATAGCATTCTTTTCCGTAGCACTATGGAACATTTATGTTTAAGACAGAACTCCGTTATAGGCAGGTTCCATTTTTAAAAGTTTTGTGTATTTATATAAATATACTTATTTATATCATATGAATAGAATAAAACTTGTCAAAAGAGTAATTGTCTATAACAGAATCCTGTCTTTGACATAAGCGTTACATGGTCTTAATAGGAATTGCGATACAATTAAATTTGCTGAAAACCTGTCTGAAAAGGGGATTTTCACCCTTCTTTAGTGAAGCATAGTGAAACCTGTGAAAGCGGAATCTTTCTATAACGGAATCCAGTCTCAAACGGAAGAGTTTCAGAATCCCTGCGAAACGAACAATAGATCTTATTGAGGTAGTGTATCTTAGAAGTATAATTAATTACACTTCTTTACATGGAAGCCTGTCTAAAAGGGAGCTTTTTACCAGTCCTTGGAATCTTGTCTTGACTGTGTATATATGATAGAAGTATTTCGAGTAACTTTAAGAATTTAGGTATATCCTTATTTAATTTCTTAATTTAAAAAAAAAAAGCATGGATAAAAAATATAAGACCAATCTCTATAACTGCAACTAATAATACATTCAAGTTACATTAATATTTACCAGTGAAAAAGATTAACTTATGATGTAAAAATCTGAGCGCATACTGAAGAGTTACATTTAATTAACCCATTCGCTGTCATTCACGAGTATACTCGTGGCTTTAATTTATTGATTACTTTGTCACCACTATTTTAGAATTAAAAAAAAAAAAATGCCTCATTTATTAGCAGAAATTTCGCTGTATTAGTAAAGCGAAATTTATCTTTCTGAGTTTGTGCTGGCAAACGACCTTCAACAAAAAATTTGAAAATTCTTAGTTTTGGCAGCGAATGGGTTAAATCAAGTTTCCATATTACATAACATTTGCCTACAATAAAGTTAGGGCCAAGTGGTTAAGTGTAAAACAGCAATTTTAATGTTTAATTTCTTGCCATTGAATTAAGAATTTGTGCTGTAATAGATATTGGATAATGATTTCACATAAGTGTCAATCGCATGACCCGTTCATGCGATCCGCCGCGCTCCCCATGGAAATTTTTGAGGCAACCCAGATAGCGTGAACATTAGCAGAAAGTTTGATTTTTCCTGATATTATCTTGCCGTGACAAATTTGAATTGAGAAATTCGCAGCAAATCTCCCGCAAGGTATACCATCACCCACTTGCATGAGTAGTTTGTTGTGAAACTGATGGCAAGACTGTCTTTAATTCACGAAAGCAGAAAATCTCTCTGTTGAGAGACTCAACAACAATGAGAATCAGCACATACGCAGAAATTGCAGAAATTTTATTCGGTAGGTACCGTTTTTTCTAAACGCTATACTTATTAAATACCAAAAAATGCTCGAAATGAAAAGTACAAATATTACCTAAACATGTTTATGGTGATAAAACCTATGCATGCGCCTTCTGACGGCGCTTTCGCATCAACAGACCTGATCAGGTCTATTGACCCCTTCGAAGGGGTTAAACTTATAGTGTGGTATGGAAAGATTACTACTTTGCAGTAAGTTTGCAGTATTTTTGATTACTTGTTTGCCGTTAGTTTGCAATAAATTTGATACAGCATGAATTTAACTTGCACGACAAGTTGAAAACATTCATAGTTATATTGTTAAGTAAAAAAAAAATTCAAAAATTGAATTGTTTTTATTAAACGTATTTATCAATTCAAAATTATTTTAATTATTAATTGTTTAGATAACTAATTTATCAATTGCTTGTTTAAAACTATTACATGAACTATATAATAGTTTTTATAGGATAAATGCAAATGTATATTTTTTTAATTTTCGGTTATTATAACGTTATTAACTTCATTAGGATGTATAAAAGTGATAAGGGTTCTGAAGATAAACATGTTGTTTATTCATTTATTAGTTAGCTTATAATATTATTTTTGCTCTTTAATTATAATTAATTAATAATTTCTTACTTTTTGCGAATTGTAAATTATAACTGTACTTAAAAAATTAAAATCTGCATAATATCACCTAACACTGTTAAAAGGTATTTTTACGTATTTGCACAATGTTGCATTATTATTATTATTATTATTATTATTATTATGTTTAATAATTAATTAATTATTACTTAGACTTTATGTTTTTGACTGATTTTTCAAAAAATTCCTATATTATTTTTTGGAAATTATAAATTAAAACTTTTGAATAAAAACTTTAAGTGCTATTAATAATTGCTACTAATAATTGCTATTAATTAATTCTCAAAAAAGTTAGGAATTTTAGTATAAAAATTAAATTAATATTTTATTAAATATATTTTTTATTTAATGTATCCTTAATTTATTAAATTAATGACATTATTAATATACATTACATTTTTTTACTTTAAAATAAACTCAATACATAATACATTTTATATTCAATTTATCATATAGTAGTTATAAACTGAAATTTATCTTTTACATGTTTATTTATTTTATATTTAAAGTCACCGAAATTTAAAACTATTAATATAATTAATAATAAAACTAAAATAAAAAATTATTAATTTTTTTTCTGGGAAAGTGGGCGGAAAATGGTAATATTAAAAATCAATAAATAAATGACAAATACAAACAAGTTGGAAATCGCTCGTCAAACGTGGCAAATGAGGTGCGTTCGTACTATAACTAGTTTTATAATTATTTTTGGCACCCCATATTGTACTGAATGTATAATTTTTTTTTGCACTTCATGAGTGCATAGCCTGTGACATCATTAAAATGCACTTGCAATAATTTTTTCCCATTCCCCGTAATGTAACGCAAAACTTTTGACTGTCTCTGTAATTAAACTATACACCGATTTTCATAAAATTTCAAATGGCTCGACAAAATTTTGTAACAATTATATATTTAAAATTTCAGACCACTCGGAAGGCTGTAACATCATTAAAATGCACTTGCAATAATTTTTTCCCATTGGCCGTAATGTAAAGAAAAACTTTTGACAGTCCCTGTAATTAAACTATGCATCCGATATCCATAAAATTTGAAATGGCTCGACAAAATTATGCAACAATCATATATTTAAAATTTCAGACCATTCGGTTGGGTTGTTTTTGCTCTGTTATATGCGGAGACAGACGGGCAGACGGACGGACTGAACGACGACTATAGGTGCTACGTATTTATATAATTACGAACGCACCTAAAAACCTTAGTTTTGTCAGTTAAAAATTGGAAATAAAATTAATTAAAATAATACTTACACTATTACATAAAATAAAAAATAATCATCTTATTACAAAGAAATAGGCCCAGTTTCAATAAAATTAGTTCACAAAAATCGTCTGCAATGGGTGAGAAGACTGTTAAAAATGCAACCAATAATTATTTTTAAAAAAAATGAAGCGGTGGGTGGAGTTTTCTGACAACAAAATATTTTTCCTGGCACATCTAATTACCAAATCACTATTGTTTTCCCAATGTTTATAATGGTAAAATAACTTATGAAAACAAAATTATAACTTTGTATTATAAAAGTAATAAGTAAAATTAAATATTTTTGCTTCAATAAATATATCTCATTTCTGAATTATTAAAGGAGAGGATGTAGAAGAATGATTTGAGGAAATATTTACTTACAATAGCTTATAAGTATCCAATTGAATTATTGAAGACATTTATTATTAATCTAATTGTAAGAAGGAGAAAAAATAAGAACAGATTTTTAAATTATTTAATTAATGATGATAATTTAAATGTTCTAAAAAACGTATGAAAACAACCAAAAAATCATCTATGGCAGTTTATAGTATAGATAAAATACCTAATATTAATAACAAATAATACAGCTTAAAAAATTCATTTTGTTAAATAATAATAATAATAAAAAGACAATGTCCCCTGTAAAATTATATCACATTGTTCAATCAAACAAATTTTCAGCTCGCTGTGATTTCATTATCGCGAGTTTTAAAACTTTAAATTTATCGGACTATTATATTCAGCTTTTTTTTTAATTTGGGGGGTGGGGGGTGTTAAAAATTTTTAAAAAGGTCCCAAATAATGTTTAAATTACAGCGTTTGGCGGCCCACGACAATTAGAATACGAGTTATAAGGTGGTGGGCACCGAAATGACAAGGGACCGAAATGGCTAAGGACCGAAATGGCCAGGGACCGAAATGTCTCGGGACCGAAATGGCCAGGGACCGAAATGTCTCCGGACCGAAATGGCCAGGGACCGAAATGTCTCGGGACCGAAATGGCCAGGGACCGAAATGTCTCAGGACCGAAATGGCCAGGGACCGAAATGTCTCAGGACCGAAATGGCCAGGGACCGAAATGTCTTGGGACCGAAACGGCGGGACCGAAATGGCGGGACCGAAGTGTCGGGACCGAAATGTCGTGTACCCGAAAAAAGGGACGAAATAGGAAAAAAGGGACGGTAAGGATGGAATGGTAAGGAAAATTACCACCTATTTTGGGCAAATTGTGTTAAGACCAAGTGATAGCCACAATGTTAATTGATTTTTAGAAACAGTTGTTAACATGTTTAAATTAATTTTTTTTCTAATTTACCTCGAAAAGTGCAGGAATAAACCTTGGGGACGGTATGACTACCAATAAAGCCACGATCTTGAAATTGATATTTAAATGCTGATTTAAATTCTGCAGTAAATGTCCTGTCAAAGAATTTTAGACATTCTTTCTCTAGTGTACTTCTGCATGAGAAAAAACTTGAAAAAAATTCTGTGGCTGCATGTGAAGTGATTTTCTGTATAAGTTTAGCAAGATTGACGGTAAGGATGAAAAACCCAGGGACAGAATTCAAAAAATAATATCAACCGTAAAAATGTGTGCAGGTTTTTTTTTTTTTTTTTTTTTTTGCTACATATTTATATAAAACAATTGTCCCAGTTTTGGAGAAAAAAAATTACATCGATTTACTTTTATTGAAACAATTTTATACAGACAGCTCCAATCTTAAAAATCAGCATCAGGGACACGGGTCGGTATAGGAGTTTTCCTGGTATTTGGACCCCCAACATCGTACAAAACTTATTTATCTCGTTAATATTGTTATGCAGTCATGAAATGGGATTTTCCCCAGTATATGAAATAAAAAACCACAAAAAAGTGTATTAAAATAAAAATTATTATTCAGGGACATGAAAATCAAAAGCTTGTTAGAATGCCCCATACACGGTAAACTTCCGATTATCCGTCACTCACGGGACCGACGGTACAATAGAAATAGTCGTTGTGTACTTTTGTTTATAAAAAGCATAACTGATAATAAGAAATCGGTATGTCTGGCAAATGTAGAGTTTTAGTGAATGCCTGAATTTTAAATAATACCTGTTTTCATCCATAGTAATCCATTATACATTTTTGTTTGCGTTTTGTCTGGGATTTTTCTGTAGCCAGACTACGAATTCCACGAAATAAAAGTACTTGGATTGCACCTGCTTCCACTTGCATCCCAAACCAATTAATGCATTTAAAGAGCATAGTCCACCAGACTGACTCCTGGTTGGTAATTTCTCGATTTGTCACATTCATCCGCTTCAGGTTTCACTGGGTTCAAAACATTTTCAATAATTTTGTCATTCGTTAATTCTTCATAATCAACATCATTCTATAGTCACAATTAAGCGAGTCTGTAATTTAATTCGTAGAAATATTTTCTAGCTATCGTTTCTGACGTGAGACAAGCATTTGTCTCAAAATAGCGCCGTCTCACTCGGGTTTTTGTGCATTTGAATTTCCGTTGTTCGTTTATGATATAAAAAAAAAGGAAAGAAGGGTGGCGGTTGACAGAGTGGTGGATAATCGGAAGTTTACTGTATATCCAAATTTTTCATATAATTAATTTAAAGCAATCTGGATTCTAAATTAATTATATTTCATTTTTAATTAATAGAAAAACAGGATAACAGCTATTTCCTATAAGATTTACTATTTATTGCTGCCAAAAATTCAAAACACACAATAAAATTTAACGCACAATAAACACAACAATTAATTCAAAATATAGTAAACTACAGCTCAGTTGATCTGCGTGGGATCAGCTAGTGCAATATATACGAGGCATTCCCACAATCTTTTGACTTTTAAGACCCTGAATAATAATTATTAATTTAGTACATATTCTTGTGTTTTTTTAATTTCATATAATGGGGAATATCCCATTGCATGATTGCATAACAATATTAACCAGATAAATAAGTTTTGGACGATGTTGGGGGTCGAAATACAAGGAAAACTCCTATACCGTCCCGTGTTCCTGATACTGATTTTTAAGTTTGGAGCTGTCTGTATAAAATTGTTTCAATAAAAGTAATTCGATGTAATTTTTTGCCGAAACTGGGACAATTGTTTATATAAATATGTGCCAAAATTAACCTGCACACATTTTTATGGTTGATATTATTTTTTTTAACTCTGTCCCTGGGTTTTAGATTCTTTACCATCCCTCTTGCTAAACTTATATATACAGAAAATCGCTTCACATGCAGCCACAGAATTTTTTTTCAAGTTTTTTTTCTCACGCAGAAGTATGCTAGAGAAAGACTGTGTAAAATTCTTTGACAGGAAATTTACTACAGAATTTAAATCAGCATTTAAATATCAATTTCAAGCATCGTCACTTTTGTGGTAGTCTTACCGTCTCCAAGGTTATTTCCTGCACTTTTCGAGGTAAATTATTGTTTTTTTTAATTTAGACCAATGTGAATGTTTCTAAAAATCAATGAACATTGTGGCTATCACTTAACATGATTTGTCTAAAAATAGTGGTAATTTTCCTACCGTCGCATCCTTTCCATCCCTTTTTTTTTCCATTACCGTCCCTTTTTTCCTATACCGTCCCCTTTTTTTTCAATACCGTCCCTTCTTTAACACCCCTTTAAGACAATGTTATACCAAAATTATGTACTAAAAATATCATATTGTTATTATTTCTTATTTAAATGTCCTGCGGGTACTATGCAAATTCATTATAAGTAAAAATTTAGAAGAATATAGAAAGTTATAGTGGTAAAATGGCAAGGAAAATTAAACTCGCAAGTTTAACTTAACCCTCAGTTAAAGAAAAAAAAATTGCGCTGCTCACCATTTTTTCTTTATTTTGAATCATTAAGGCATTCGTGTATTAGATTAAAATGTTATTTTAGCAAGTTTAATTTCACGAGATTTTTATTCCCGAAAGTCAAAAGATTGTGAGAATGCCCCATACCACATAGTGCAAACATACTAAATATAATAGACTTGAGTGCTGCGGCTCAATAAAAATCGTTCGCTTATATTTGTACTTAGAGATATAAAGTTCAAAATATTAATTCCGGAATTATTTCATACTTTTCTCTATTTATATATTAAAAAGGAATTTTAATATATTGTTCAAAAATGTAAAAAAAAAAAAATAAAATAATAATAATAATAATTTCATTTTATTGTATATGGAAAATATAAATTTCAAATAATTTATTTCGTATTTATTTAATAACATGAGCTTGTGAATTAAAAGTAAAACAAGTATCTTAAGTATGAAGCTAACACTAAGAAGGAAAAATTTCCTTTCAAAATAATATGGCGTTAAATAAATAATATGGATACTATAATTTTAGTCATTCCGTTTATCATTACAAACAAACATAAATTGAACTCTTTTTGTGCAGAGTATAGAAGTAACTCTTTTTATATCTATATATCATATGTATTTGGTTTTACTTCAATAAAATATTTTAAAATTTGAGAAAAAACTTACCATTGTGAATGCAATTTGGTCCTGTTTGTTAGACATGTTGCTTCAAACTAATTTTTTTCTTCTTTAGTGCTCCATCTACATTTAAAATTCATAACTAATATTACATAAAGGTCCAATTATAATTTTAATGACTTAAAATATACATTATGTATGAAATTTTGTGCTAAAAGTTAAAGCTGAACATATGGTAGCATATATGCTACCATGGGCATTAGAGGGTTAAATATGGACTACTTTTATTGTCAGTACAGAATTAAGTTCATCATAAACATATTAGGATAAGATAAACAAAACAGAGTTATACAGAATAGCAATATTTGATATTATTTAAGCTTCCTATGTCTTTGAACTTTTATGGTATACCCATTCATACTTTTCAAGTATATACAGCTGTACCCAACCCTAAGCTGTATAGTTTTTTACAATGTCTTGTTATTCTTTAGCAGCATTTTTTTATGCAGTTAATAATTCATATATTTAGTGTACGGACCCCTCTGAGCGCGTATAATACTCGCACTTGACCGTTTATTATTCATTATAGTCTCGTTTTCCTTTTTGCATTCCTTTTGTAATTTTTTCTTATTGAATTTATATATTTTTCACTTTGATATACTGGGTTTATATAGTGGGTTCAATGGGACTATCAATTATTTCATTTTTTTCTGGTCATTCTTAATTTGTTACAAAACGTTTGACTATATATGTCAAATATTTCTATTTTTCAATGTTTTTTATGCATTCAACTTCTTGCTCATATTAATCTTTTTTCAAAATTTAAAATTTATAATATTTGAATCTTATTTAAAACTTCATATATAAATGTTTGAAACTTGTCTTAAATTTTCATTTATAATTAGTTCATTAAATAATTTATTGTTTCAAATTAAAAATTTATAACGTTTGAATCTTGTCTTGAAACTTAACTTATAATTTATATATTTAAATAGATGATAATTTGTAATATTTTAAAATGGTTATGTATATATATATATATATATATATATATATATATATATTTGTGTGTGTGTGTGTGTGTGTGTGTGTGTGTGTGTGTGTGTGTGTGTGTGTGTGTGTGCGTGTGTGTGCACAGCAAGAAAGTAACACCTTTAAAAGTTATAAAGACATAGCCATTTATTAATTAAATAATGAATTATAATAAAACCACAGCTTTTTAATATTTTGGAAAAAAGTAAAATTTATTTGCTAAAGAAATAAGAATATTATCGGGGAGTTGTTTTCACTTGAGTAATACCACAAAGAGAACATTTAATTCCATTACATGAATTAGTAAAGAAAGATAATTCAACAGATACAATCCTTTTCGTAATTTTACATAACATTCGAGAAAATGAAATAGTTAATTTGTTTGTGCAATCAAGTTCAGAATATTTTCAAATATTCAATTAAGTATTTCTCTATAAATTAGTATTATAATATTGAACAAAGGGAAGGGAAATCCATTTAAGTAAGGATGGAGAGAGAAACGTATGAAGTTCTCTTCAAAAATTCTTATCGTAATCTTTTCGAACCAAGTTTTTGTATCTGACTAAAATACGTTGGATTTCCTTATTCTAATCAGGCGAGAGTATAGTGAGTGCTCTTCTACGTTGAATTCATAAGTGGTTTAACGTACTTAGAAGAGAATATGCAAGAGTTAGAATATGAATATGAAGTGAAATACATGGCTGATAATTCATGTGAAGAGATGTAAATCAATTTGTTGCATGTTGCATAATAATGTTTGTTGTCTTAGATGTAAACATTTTATATTAGTTAAGAAATACTGATTTATTAATGACGTATGAGAATTAATTAAATAAATAAAACATATTTACATAATTAGCGAAAAGACTGTTTTACTAAAATACAAATATTCTCAATACCAGTTAATTTAGAAATTTATTTTCAATCGATAAAACAAATTATATTTGTCTATGAAAGATTTTTGTGTCAAATAAATTACTGAAGCTTATTTACACTTACTCCAGTGCAATAGAAGATAAGATAAAATAATATCTTTTTCTCTCTCTCTTCGTAGTAATTAACATTAAAGAAATTGAGGACACTTTCGCTTTCGAAGTAGCAAATTTTAGAATTTTTAAAATTTTGAATATGTAGAATAATATTACAGTCGCTAACAGTCCAATGTTTTAGAGAGGATTGTGTTTATTTGACCTAAGTCAAATAAACATGCTTTTCTCCAGAAAATTTAATTAATTAATAAAATCATATAAGTAACACATCGAAAAAAGACACGTTTTATTAAATATTCTTTCTCCTTCAAAATATGTTTTTTGGACTTGGTTCAAATTGACACAAAGCTCTGGAAAACATCGGAATTTTGGCAGCTATGGTAATATTCAAATATGATTACAAACGAAGTTCTTAAGTAAAT
Organism: Maratus speciosus; assembly: GCA_963932465.1. NCBI lineage: Eukaryota > Metazoa > Arthropoda > Arachnida > Araneae > Salticidae > Maratus > Maratus speciosus. Next base: position 146,032,612 of record OZ010787.1, read on the forward strand.
GTGGATATATTAAATTAGTTTGTTAAATTGCGATTCAGATAAAGTGTTACTGCAAATAGTATTAGAAAAACAAATGCTTATTTAGAATAAATATTGTAATAAATAGTTTCAGATTTGCATAATTAAAAGTAAGTAAATTGCGCAGATTTTCGTAGAAGAAATATTTGATAAATAGAATAATTTTATCCTCTTAAATTTAAATAAATTAGTTTTCTACATAATTCAATAAAGTAAAGTTGAAACTTAATTTTTACTAATTTTTCATCTTTTAATCAAGTTTAAAATATGTCTAAGGCGTCTTTCATGAGTAGTAAAAATATGTGATATTTGATTGATCTTATCGCCTTAAATGTTTTCTGCATATTCATGCACATCTGATTGAAAACAAAATCACTCCTTTATGTAGATTATCGCGACAGTGCATGATTTTTTCACGCATTTAAGTCTAAAAATGAGACGCTTCTGATATGCTTTGACGGTGTACTGTTAGAAATTCTATGCTTGACTGAAAATTTAAAGGAATCCACAAAATAAGTCTGAACTGGGCTATAAAATACAAATAAAGCAAGAACTTTCTCCAATTCTAGTACTGCAGGCCACCAAAATGTTTTGTCTCCATACGGTTTCAATAATTTCATTGCCAGATGCGCATTTTTTTTCTTTTTTCTTTTCTTTTCTTTTCTTTTTTTTTCAGACCTTTAACACTTTGTCAATATAGTATGAAGATTCATAATAAACAACAAAATATTTGGCATAAGCAATTTTTTATTGCGTTTTTTATGTGAAGCTTCAGTTGACATAAACTTCTTGATAGTACAGGTTTTTCAAAATCACTGGTAGCACTTGGGTTACCTGATAAACTGATGTCAGTAGATATATCGCTGTGTTAACTTTCATCCTCTGATGAACTTCCAGATATATCTTGTAAAACAATTTTTTATGAATTCTTATTTTCTTCCTTTTTAGGAACATTCTTTCTTTCTTTTTCTTTTTAGTATTTCATATAGTCATCAGATATAATAAAAGCCGCATTTAGATCTTTTTTTCTTACTTTTCTTCGTATAATACGTCTTGGGGTCATAGTACTTAGTAAAATTCAATAAATTAAGGTATTAGCTTTGTAGTTTTTATTGGTTTCTTTACAAATTGCGCATAGAGTAACTCCGGGAGAGTCGCCGCATACGGGATAGATGCTGCACCCCTTGTATTTCTTGTAATTATCGATAGATGGTCGTCAAATGCACAGTATAGGTGCGCAATGAGATTATTTTAACCAGTTTATAGCGTGAATCCCATTTCGATATTTACTTGTAGAAGTACAATACTTAATTTGACGAAAGTGCATGATTTCACTGCCCAAACTTTTAAACACGTTAAGTTTAAATACTTTTCATACACTAATTACTAAATGCATGCATGATTTCGAAGTCAAAACTAAGTGTAGCGTTTGTATAGAGTACTGTGTGTATGTTTACGCCATTCCCCTTAGCGATGGAAGGTAACTGTGATGGCCGACGTCTGCAATATGCAAAATGGGATACATGCCGCACTGCTGTTCCGGTATACATGCCGCAGTTTCTTTTGTATGGGATGATTAAGTGTTATTACTTTTCCTTTTCTTTTTGCACAGACTAACCATGTTAGGCATGTTATCAAGTTTACTGAAACCAAAGGAGAAAAAGGGGAAAATAAAAAGTAAGAATGGCAAGATAGATGCAAGTCAAGATGATAATAATGAAAAATTGGATTACGCGTAACGCAGACGTTCTTTGCAAACTACTCCAAAAAAGAGGAAGTGTAATTGGCTTCGTTGCATCTTGTGTTTAAATGTAGTTACATAAAGACTGTACTTTTTCCGCACTTTTTCTGTAGATTGTAAGTCGAAAAAACAGGTCTCTATATACACAATTTGGGACCATAGGTGCATATAAGCACTTTCATAAAAAGCTTACAAAATTTGTTTCTGGCACCAATAAAAAAGAAAAGTAATATTTGCTTTGTTTAATTAGAGCATTTTCATGAATATTTAAGTAAAGGTAACTTCTTTTAAAAAAGTGGTACCAACCGAATAAAATGTGTGTAAAAACCACCGGTCCCGAAAGGGTTAACAAATAAATTATGTAAACACAATTTCACCTTTTTACTTTTCCCTTTCAATACATTGATGTTACGTTGTTAAAATAACAATTAAAATTTAATGTAAAAAAAAAAAATAAATAAGTCGATAATTTTAATAGTGAAAGTAGGCAACAATTATTAATTTGAATCTATTAATACGTTTCATTGTACTCATTTAGTTTCATTTTGTTATTACATCATTAATTATAGCCCAGATACGAATATTTTTTTAAATATTTTTATTTATAAATTCGTTCTGTTCTTATTACAAGCGCGGCATAACTACCGCACAAGTGCGGCGTCTCAGCCTGAATGTACGGGTGACGCGCCGCAGTGTAATGTTTTAGAAAAAAATTGTTAAAAAATATTAATAATCTGTTTTGAATTTTTTTGTCGCACTACACACGTTGTATATGTACCATTAAACAGCACAGCATGTTTTTTTTTTTTTTTTTATGTCCACCATGGGACTTTATATACGAATTCAAAGAAATGTGCGGCATAAATCCCGGAATTATCCTATCAAGTGGTATATTTTTTGCGAAGCATCGTAAAATAGATAACTTTTTATATAGGGGTCATTTGACCCCTTCCACTAGGAATAGGTATAGAAAAATATCGGTACGTTTAGTGTTAAGAAACTAATGTAATTGAACTGTTTTTTTTTTCTTTTGGTAAATGCAGAAGATAGTTCAAAAAATGTTGTCAAGTAGAAGTTTTGAACCGAATTTCGGGAAGAAACACACCGGAAAGGGAAAAAAAAAGGTCGTCTTGAGACAATAAGTGTTTATAATTCCACATTTAATTCATTTATTCGAAAATCAAAAATCTGCTTCATTACAAATCACTTCAATAATCATGCCTGCAAGTATCATGCTGTTATATTAAAAAAATGAGTCGAAAATTTTCGCGTTGTTGAGTGGGAAAAATATTTTTTTGAAAACCGCCTTGAAATAATCATTGATTTTTAATCATTTAGAAATTACATGGAGCATTTGTAAAAATTACTTTCTTATACATTAATGCTTATGAAAAAAAATTTTTTTTTGTTTACTATTATGTCATCGTTAGTTTTTAAGAAAGAATTATTAGAAGAAAAACAGGATTTGAGAAGCTAGTGATAATACGATTTGCAAATGATTGCACAATTATTTGGGGATTTGTCTACATAAGAAATTACATAGGTTTTTAGAGTTTCGTTCATCTGACGAAACCCTATTCATCTCATTTCTCTGTGTGTCTGTGCGTCTGTCTGTTACAGAGCCCGTCCTCAGAAACTATATATGTTGTAGACTTGAAATTTTACATACTTGCAGCTGAACACCTCACATCAAACGACAAATCATAAAATTTTGAAAAAGCCCTAATTAACGGACGTTATTAATTAAAAACCCTAATTACAAGATCAGAAAGGCATTCATAATTCTACAAAAGTAAGGATTTTTTTTATCAAATAACAAAAACGATCTCTTCCACGGATTAAAGACAGGTGTCATTTTAATGGCAGATAAAGACTGGCGATATCCTTAAGGCGCGATTACTTTTTTTTTACGCATCCCAGAAAATCGAAATTAGTACCACAAGACGGGGGAAAAAATCAGCTTTCAGAAATTCTAAAAATTATCTCGCTCGTACCATAAAAACTCAAAAATTCGTTAAAAATCTAGAAAAAAATCTTTTATTTTCCTTCATTTGTGGAGGCGACAGATGTCTGGATGACATTGAATTTCCTGTGGTAAACCAGAGAATATAAAACAGGTGCGTCTTGGGGAACACAGAATTCTTATACAAGACAATTTTTTTTTAATATTGATTTTTGAGCTACGATTTTTACGCCATCCGACGTAAAATTTCATTCTCTTTCAGAATATGTCTTTATTTTTTTATTTCGACAATCGGAAGCGAAGATAATTAAATTTTTGGTAATTAATTCCAGAATTACATTTTTTGCACAGCAGACCACGTGACAGGGAAAGAAAAAGAGATATTTCTATACTAGGGTTTGATAATCGCAGTACAAAATTATATTAATTATTATTTAACTAATTGGTTTTATTTCTATTAAATGCTTATTTAAAATTGAAGTCACAAGATATGTTACAGCAGCATTAGCGTTTTGTACTGTTTTGCGTGGAGTTTTTTGACGGCGCGATTTTTCCTATTACTTATTTAATATAAAAAATGTATAAGGGTATATACCACTATTTTCGAATAGTAATTTCAGCAAATATATTAAATTCTTGGTTAAGACCGCCACCCCTCCCCTCTCCCCCGTCCCATATGTCTACGAATAGGTTATGTAAAGGAGTTTCGTTCAGATAACACTTCTGTTAAAATTAGAGTGCCCTCCCTGGTGGTGGAATGTGGAACTGACAGACCGCGATTTCATTTAAAGTAGGAAATCTAACAAGGTGATCTGTCTGAAACTTTAAGATAGCTAAAAGAAGTTAAAAGAAAAAGGAATGGTTGATAGAAATGATGCATGCATTTAACACGAACTTTAAAAGTATAAATGAAACTTACAGTAGTGTGAGGCGGGGGGAGTGAATGAATACAGACATATGAAATTATGTAAAAATGTCAAAGTTAAACTAAATGTTTTATTTGAGGGTGGGGGGGGGGAGTTAATGGCGCATACAAAAATGAATCAGTAAAGTTAAATGTTGATTTTTTGAGGGGATATGAAGTTAAATGAATATATAACGGGAAAGCCGTTATAGCTATGATTTCTTTTAACTAAAATTATGTTATTTTCATAAGGTTTTATTTAACTTGTAATGACCGTCTTTCCAGTTTGAAATTTGTATTCGAGCTTTAACTTACTTTCAAATGTCCGATCGAAGTTAAATTTTACATACTGACTTAAATCCGATGACAATGCAATATTATTATGCTTTTCAAATCTTACCATCTTATACATACTTATATTCGAGGATAACACAAAAAAATTCGGATAGATTACCGTCAAGAAGTTTAAAAGGAGGTTTTAGATTAGATAACATAAACCTGCGATGGTTGTGTTTTTTAACTTTTTTTAATTACATTTTATGTATTTTGCAACGCTGAATCAAAAAATTACCTTCACTTTTAAATATCATGTCAAGATTTTTCACAAATCGTAAATTTCAAGGTTAAAAAATAGCGAAAAATCTGATACTATAAAATAGATGTAAGACTTTTTTATTCAGTTTAATTTTATTTAATTCAATAATTTATTAGATTTTTGGGCTTATACTGGGTTTCTTACAGCTAAATTGCTCGGTGGTCTGATGAGGTTGGGAGGGGAGGGGGAATCAATTTTAACTTTTAGCTTTTTAACTTTGAAATTTGCGATTTGAGAAAATTCCTTACGTGATGGTTTAAAGTGAAGTTCATTTTCGGATTCAGTGCTAAAAAATACATAAGAATCAATTATCAAAAGCAAAAAAAACATGCCACAACCCAAAATTTGAAAGACAGTGTAATCTAACAGCATATTATAATATGTATCATTTTGTAAAGAATTGAGGCTGTTGTTTTTCATCCTTTTATTTAACAAAAAATTAAATTTTTAAATTTATACTGCAATGCTAATTTTACTCTCAACCATTTCTTTTACATATCTCACGAAATTATATTTCTACTAAATTTGTGAATGACCCCTAATATGCAGCAAAAAATATATTCCAACTTTAAACAGCTATTACTCGGTCAATTTTAATCGTAGAATAACAGGACTTTTTTTGCCTTACTTTCCAGTGTAACAGGAAAATTTTACTAAATATAATTTATAGGACCGGGGGACCGTATAAAAACTTAGATTCTGTAATTCTTCACTAAATTATTTTTTCGCTTCAAACTTTTTTTATCTTAACCCTGCACCTAATTTGACCATTTTTGTAATTGGAAGTATGCATCTGGGACCAACGGTTGCGAAAATAAAGGTCGGTCCGGTTATACGAGGACACACTGTATGTGTATATGGGGCATTCTCACAATCTTTTGACTTTCATGTCCCTGAAAAATAATTTTTATTTAATACACTTTTTTGTGGGTTTTTTTTTTTTTTTCATATACTGGGGAACATCCCATTGCATGATTGCATAACAATATTAACGAGATAAAAAAGTTTTGGACGATGTTGGGGGTCCAAATACCAGGAAAACTCATCTACCGTCCCTTGTCCCTGAAGCTGATTTTTAAGTTTGGAGCTGTCTGGATAAAATTGTTTCAATAAAAATAATTCAATGTAATTTTTTTGTGAAACTGAAACTCTTGTTTTATATAAATATGTAAGTAAAAATTAACCTGCACACATTTTAGGTAGCTTTCATTGCAAAAATCTACCTATTGCAGCCGTTCGGAGGAAAGCAATTTCAAAAAATTTTGGTATATTTTCATCGATCATGACCCATATACCCCTAAACAGCCCTCCGTTCAAAAATTGATATATATATATAACCATTAATTAAGCATAACCTACCACCAACAATTATTATGAATTAAAGCTGTAAGTATATATATATAAAAAAAAAAAAATATTATAAGAATTATTATGGAAGAAAAAGAAAAAAGTGGACACCGACAAAAAATGGAAAAGCTTATATATTGAATTACGTTGTCAAGGGCACAGAATTCAATGATATAAGCAAAATGGTTGTTTTCTGTGAGAAAAATAAGCTAAAGCTAAAAATTATTTTCCCCTGTGCCCAAGCAACCATTAAAATCAAGTGAATTGATTAAAAATGAAAACAGAATAGAAACAAATAATATGAAATGGAAGAATCAATAAAACCTATTTAAATATTTATAGGATATAAAATATAAATAATAAACACCATACCGATTAATATTTCAGTATTTTACAAATATCCACGCGCACATGTCTACCAGAATATCATAAAGATTAAGGTGAATAAAACAGTTAAGAAATCACAGTAATTGATACCAAAGGATGCAGTTAATAAATTTTGAAATAAATTTTGAAATACCATGTTAAATACATTTAATATAATATAAAATAAATAGATAGTAATTACATTATTTAAAATGCACTATTAAATTAATTAATAACTGTTTAACAATATCGTCAAAATTTAGCTAAAAATACCCCCTGGTGTAGTAAATTATAACTGAAATAGAGCTAGAAAAATTGAAATTTAGAGCTATCTTAAAAAGACAAATTTTGGTGCTGCCATCTAGTATTGCTTTTATTATTCAACTGTCACAAGATAAATATTTGTAAGCATTTGAATGTAAATAATTTTTTAAACAGCAAAACCAAACATATCCTTATATATAGATAATTATAAACCTAATATAAACCACACAATGTATTAAAAAAAAAAAGAAAAACTATTGTTAATAAAATTTAAAAGCATACAAAATATTCTATTAGCTAACTTATTTAAACTAAACTAAGAATTTAAATAATTCTAGAACATTGATAATATATAGCATATAGCTATATGCTATAAAACAAAATAAATTCAGTAATAAATAATATAAATAATTATTAAAAATAATATAAAAATTATTTTTTAAATCAATTATATATAAGATAATTATAAAATGAACAGGAAATAAAAAACATATGGAAGTATATAGAAGGTTAAATGATACTTAAATTCCCATTACTTAAAAAGCACAAATATAGAGTGTGGATTATTTTCATACATCCATAAAAATCCAAAAAGTATGAATGTGGGACATTCAAAAACATTAAACCGATAATAAATTGAAAATATATAAATATTAAAAAGAATAGAGGAATAATAATAAAAATAATTACCCAATTTTAATACATACAGTATAACTATATTTATATTAAACATACTTATATGTATATTAATCACTATAAAAATGGCATACTATTAGTAATTAATCTGATATCGTCCTTAGTAAATTAAAATTTAATAACAAATGATTGTAAATTAGATTAATCAATAATTAAGCTAATTATAATATTAATGAAATTCTCCAATTACATATAAAATATCAAATCAATATCCATATAAAATACGTATCAAAAATATAGTAATAATACAAAAGCCCCCATTTCTTTTTTTTTTATATAATTAACCATTGCATATTATCCAGACAACACCACCCTCCTCCGTACTCTAACATCTACCCACCCAACCAAACTATAATAATTTTTTATATTATTTTACATTTTTTAATTTATATAGATATTTTTTTATTTTATAATTTTTTTTTTTTTTGTAATTTTGTTTACGCATGTGTTAATTTGTTTTAAAAGATCATGTAAGAAAAGTACTAATTGTATATTAATGAATATATGAATTTTTTTGGAAAACCATGATTTAATGCATCATAAATTAGTTTTTTAATATTATTGTTAATTATAGGAGAAGAACATAAACATTTTATTCTATATAAATGATTAAGTATTATATTTCGAAATACAGAATGATGTAGACAAGATTTAAAATTTGTAAATGTATTAACTTTGAATTTAAATTCTTTACGTTTGCCATATAAATCTGTGATTGTTTTGTTGTCTTTTATTGTAATTTTAAGATCTAAGAAGTTAATTGTATATATATATATATATATGATCTTTGTCCACTGTAACTCTCGTATTTATAAACCGATTTGGATGTAACTTCGTATATACATAGTGCATACCAATGCCTCGACCGAGTTCGTTGGCCAGCTTCATCCGCCACCTTGTTTCAAAATGGCGGCCATTTAATTTTTTTAGGTAGCTTTCATTACAAAAAGCCACCTATTGCAGCCGTTCCGAGGAACGTGATTTCAAAAAATTTTGGTATATTTTCATCGATCATGACCCCAGACCCCGTAACCACCCTCCGTTCAAAATTGATATATATATATATATATCTGACATATGTCACACTCTAACTCTCGTAATTATGAACCCATTTCGATGTAATTCGGTGTGTACATAGTACATATCAATGTCTCGACCGAGTTCGTTGGCCAGCTTCATCCGCCGTTTTGTTTCAAAATGGCGGCCATTTAAAATTTTTAAAAAAATTTTAAATTTGAAATGTGGTACCAAAAAATTAAAAATTGAAAAATATTTTTTTCTTATGTATTTGACCTTCATACAAAGATTCTGGAGCAGTTTTTGTTTCGTCTATATCTTAAAAAATGGCTGAGTTATAGCATTTTGAATTTCTAGCGAAGCTGACATTTTGAAACGTCCTGAATTCTGTCACGCCATAAACGGCGTATTTATGAACCGATTTCGATGTAATTCGGTCCGTACATAGTACATACCAATGTCTCGACCGAGTTCGTTGGCCAGCTTCATCCGCCATTTTGTTTCAAAATGGCGGCCATTTAAAAAAAAATTTTTAATTTAAATTTGAAATGTGGTGCCAAAAAATTGAAAATGAAAAAATATTTTTTTCTTATGTATTTGACCTTTATACAAAGATTTCGGAGCAGTTTTTCTTTCGTCTATATCTTAAAAAATGGCTGAGGTGCAGCATTAGGTAGCTTTCATTACAAAAAGCTACCTATTGCAGCCGTTCGGAGGAAAGTGATTTCAAAAAATTTTGCTATATTTTCATCGATCATGACCCCCAGACCCCGAAACCACCCTCCGTTCAAAATTGATATATATATATATATATATATCTGACATATGTCACATTGTAACTCTCGTAATTATGAACCTATTTCGATGTAATTCGGTGTGTACATAGTACTTGCCAATGTCTCGACCGAGCTCGTAGTCCAGCTTCATCCGCCGTTTTGTTTCAAAATGGCGGCCATTTAAAGTTTTAAAAAAAATTAAAATTTGAAATGGGGTACCAACAAATTAAAAATGGAAAAATATTTTTTTCTTATGTATTTAACCTTTATACAAAGATTCCGGGGCAGTTTTTGTTTCGTCTATATCTTAAAAAATGGCTGAGTTATAGCATTTTGAATTTCTAGCGTGGCTGACATTTTGAAACGTCCTGAACTTTGTCACGCGATAAAAGGCGTATTTATGAACCGATTTGGTTGTAACTTCGTTTATACATAGTACATACCAATGTCCCGACCGGGTTCGTTGCCCAGCTTCTTTAAAAATTGCGGCCATTTAAATTTTTAAGAAAAATTTAAATTTTAAATGCGGTACCAAAAAATTGAAAATTGAAAAAATATTTTCTTCTTATGTATTTGACCTTGATAAAAAAAATTCGGGAGCAGTTTTTGTTTCGTCTATATCTTAAGAAATGGCTGAGTTATAGCATTTTGAATTTCTAGCGTGCTGACATTTTGAAACGTCCTGATTTTTGTCACGCGATAACAGGCGTATTTATGAACAGATTTGGATGTACCTTGGTGTGTACATAGTACATAACAATGTCTCGACCGAGTTCGTTGGCCACCTTCATTCGCCATCTTGTTTCAAAAGGCTTGCCATTTAAAAATAAATTAAATTAAAAATTTAAAATGGGGTATTAAAAAATTGGAAAATGAAAAAGATTATTTATGTGTTTGGCGTTGATACAAAGATTCCGGAGCAGTTTTTGTTTCTGAAAATTTGTTCTTTCGTTTATATCTTAAAAAATGTTTGAGTTATAGCACTTTGAATTTCTAACATGGCTAACATTTTGAAACGATCTTGTATTTGTCACGCGATAACACACGTATTCGCCTATTTCGATGTAAGAAGGCATGTGGATAGTATACATCAATACCTCGACACAAGTTCGCTGGACAGATTCATCAGCCATATTGTTTCAAAATGGCAGCCATTAAATTAAAAAATATATATATATTTAAAGTGAGGAGCAAAAAAATAAGAAATTGAAAAAGGTTTCTTTCTTAAGTATTTGACCTTGATATAAGGATTCAGGAGCATTTTTTGTTTGTCTTTACCTTAAAAAATGGCTCAGATATAGCAGTTTCAATTTCTATTGTGGGTGACATTTTGAAAAATCTGATATTTTGCATGCGACAGCACTCGTATATATCAACCGATTCCGATGTGAGTGAGCATGTGCACAGCAATTACTAAGGTCTCGACCAAGTTCACTGGTTAGCCTCATCCACCATGTTGTCTTAAAATGGCAGGCACTTTAAGAAATCGCCGAATTTGGCAGCCAAATATAAGTTACTTTAAAGACAAGCAGCTTGGATAAAGCTGACTAATTTCGCGAAATTCTCATTCATTACATTGATAAAAATTAGTATTGAATCTCCTATATTCGGTTTCCACTAAATTGAGCTTCGTGTGTTTGAATGATATAAGTTGGCTTTTTTAAAATAAGGAATATGAAAGCTACCTCTTCCTCCCGGCACTGGCCGGAAGGACTTTTTTTAATTTAAAATTTTAAATGTGGTACCAAAAAATTGAAAATTGAAAAATATTTTTTTCTTTTGTGCTTGACCTTGATACAAAGATTTCTCAGCATTTTTTGTTTCGTCTATATCTTAAAAAATGGCAGTGTTATAGCACTTTGAATTTCTAGCTTGGCTGACATTCTGATACGACCTGATATTTGTCACGCGATAACAGGCGTATTTATGAATGGATTTTGTTGTACCTTGGTGTATAAATAATACGTATCAATGTATTAGATGTAAATTTCCAAATGGGCGAAAAATGTCCGGACCAGGATTCGAACCCGGGACCTCCTGGCTGAAGCTGCCAGTGCTTTTCAGCATCTGGTCTGAAACGTGGTTCAGCTCAAGAGAATAAATCACAGGTAATGGAACTCCAGAAGTCGCTGGATACGAAATTACACTAGATTAATATTATCACAATTATTCTAATTGGTAAACAAATCATATTAGGTGTAAATTTCCAACTGGGCGAAAAATGTCCGGACCAGGATTCGAACCCTGGTCCGGACATTTTTCGCCCAGTGATAATATTAATCTAGTGTATCTTGTGATAATATTAATCTAGTGTAATTTCGTATCCAGCGACTTCTGGAGTTCCATTACCTGTGATTTATTCTCTTGAGCTGAACCACGTTTCAGACCAGATGCTGAAATCATCAAGGTAAGCTGGGTGAAAAAGTTTGACCAGAATCGTCCGGGATAGCTCAGATGGCAGAGCACTGGCAGCTTCAGCCAGGAGGTCCCGGGTTCGAATCCTGGTCCGGACATTTTTCGCCCAGTTGGAAATTTACATCTAATATGATTTGTTTACCAATTAGAATAATTGTGATAATATTAATCTAGTGTAATTTCGTATCCAGCGACTTCTGGAGTTCCATTACCTGTGATTTATTCTGTTGAGCTGAACCACGTTTCAGACCAGATGCTGAAATCATCAAGGTAAGCTGGGTGAAAAAGTTCGACCAGAATCGTCCGGGATAGCTCAGATGGCAGAGCACTGGCAGCTTCAGCCAGGAGGTCCCGGTTTCGAATCCTGGTCCGGACATTTTTCGCCCAGTTGGAAATTTACATCTAATATGATTTGTTTACCAATTAGAATAATTGTGATAATATTAATCTAGTGTAATTTCGTATCCAGCGACTTCTGGAGTTCCATTACCTGTGATTTATTCTGTTGAGCTGAACCACGTTTCAGACCAGATGCTGAAATCATCAAGGTAAGCTGGGTGAAAAAGTTCGACCAGAATCGTCCGGGATAGCTCAGATGGCAGAGCACTGGCAGCTTCAGCCAGGAGGTCCCGGGTTCGAATCCTGGTCCGGACATTTTTCGCCCAGTTGGAAATTTACATCTAATATGATTTGTTTACCAATTAGAATAATTGTGATAATATTAATCTACGTATCAATGTCTCGACGGAGTTCGTTGGCCAGCTTCATCCGCCATCTTGTATCAAAATGGCTGCCATTTAAAAAAAATTAATTTTAAATTTAAAAATGAATTATCAAAAAATTTAAAAATGAGAAAGATTTTTTTATGTGTTTGACCTTGATACAAAGATTCCGGAGCAGTTTTTGTTTCGTATATATATTAAAAAATGGTTGAAATATAGCACTTTGAATTTCCAGCATGGCTGACATTTTGAAACGATCTGATATTTGTCACGTGATAACACGCGTATTTATTAACCTATTTCGATGTAAAAAGGCATGTGGATAGTATATCGTAATGTCTCGACAAAGTTCGCTGGGCAGCTTCATCAGCCATCTTGTTTCAAAATGGAGGCCATTAAATTAAATAAAAAAATATATTTAAAGTGAGGTGCAAAAAAATAAAAAATTGAAAAAGGTTTCTTTCTTAAGTATTTGACCATGATATAAGGATTCCGGAGCATTTTTTGTTTTGTCTTTATCTAGAAAAATGGATCAGATATAGCAGTTTCAATTTCTAATGTGGGTGACATTTTGAAAATCTGATTTTTTGCCTGCGACAGCACTTGTATATATCAACGGATTCCGATGTGAGTGAGCATGTGCACAGGAATTACTAAGGTCTAGAGATGGGTAACATCGTTCCTTTTAAGGAATCGTTCACCGAAAGGAACGAGTTCTTTGGAGTCGTTCCTTTTGGAATCGTTCCGAAAAAAAGGAAGGATTCAGAGAAAAAGGAGCGATTCCGAGAAAAAAAAGAACGAATCCGAGAAAAAAGGAGTGAATCTGAGAAAAAAGGAACGACTTTGAAAAATAAAAGATTTCAAGGTTAAAAAAACACTTCCGAGATAAAGAGAACCACATGCAATCCATAATATTTATTACTAATTTATTTTCTTATGTATCCATCCATTTTCTAACGCATCCAGTCGCCTTAATTTTGTAATTTTTTGGACAGATGATTTGGTTTTTAAGAGTTCATTTCATTGATCAGTGTGTGCAATTAATTTGCAGTTATTTCTTACTTTCTGATCTATGGCATTAAGCATTATTCCTCTTGAAAATTTACCCCTGGTTCCTGGTTGACCTTTCATTTACCGCTGTAGTTTATCCAGGCAATTTTACTGTAGCTTCGGTTTTGGCGATAAGGGCGGCGCGGCGGTCTATTCGATTTTCAGTGTAATAATTGGTTTCTCTTGAAAATATGTCGTCAAACGACCGTCCATTTATATTATTATTTTATACGTGTGTCTTTACTCTCAACGATGTCCAATGGCTAATTCCTAAACCGTTAACCATAGACCTATAGTTCCAATTACAAAAATGTTTTAAATAAGGTAAAAAAAAAAATATTCTGAAAGTCGTTTGAAAGTCGTTCTGAAAGTCGAATTTAATTTTTTATACGGTCCCCCGGCTCTAAAAATGATATTTAGTAAAAATTTCCTGCTCCCTTAAAAGAAAGATAAAAAAAGTCCCATTCATCTAACACAAAAATTGACGAAGTTATACGAGATTTTGAAATGCAAGACTTATGCCACTTTTCTGCATCTGAATACACATGAGTTCAGCCATGCTTCTAGTGGTCGTAAACAAAGTGCTTAAATTATTTGAAGGATTTATTTCATATGTATCTGCGCTTTGAAAGAAATCATATTACAACAGATTTTTCTAAGGATTTGAAGCTGCTTCTTTTCGGGATTTTTTTAAACAAATTTATGCTATTTTTATAAGCTTTTATTTAACCCATTAACCGCCAAAACTATAAAGTTGGAATTTTCAAATTTCTTGTTGAAAGTCGCTTGTCACCACAAATTCAGAAAGGTAATTTTCGCTTTATTATAATATCAAAATTTCTGCCTATAAATAAGGCAATTTTTTAAATTCTAAAATAGTAGTGACAAATTAATTAATTTAAGCATGAACAATTATTTTGACCGTTGCGTGAACGCAACACCAGCGGGTAATAGGTTTACTTGAAACGATCGTATGTATGTCTTTCCAGTTCAAAATTTGTACTCGAAATTCAACTCACTTTAAAATATCCGATCAAGGTTAAATTTTACATATAGACGTAAATCCGATGACAATGTAATATTATTATGATTTTCAGTGCTTACCTTGTACTTATTTTACATTATAACGCAAAACATTTCGGATAGATTACTGCCAACGAGTTTACGAAAAAGTTTTAGATTAGATAACACAAAACTGCGATGGTTGTTTCATTTAATTTTTTAAATTGATTTTTATGTATTTTTTAACGCTGAATCCGAAAATTACTTTCATTTTTAACCATCATGTCAGGATTTTTCGCAAATAGTAAATTTCAAAATTGAAAAAATAGCTGATATTATAAAATAGAGTCGATGGCTGTTTTTTTTTTACTTTTACGATTGACTTGTATGTGTTTTTTAACCCTGAATGTAAAAATTACCTTCATATTTAACCATCATGTTAGACATTTTTGCAAATGGTAAAAATCAAAGTTAAAAAATAGCGAAAATCTGATACTATAATTTACTTTATAATCTGATACTTTAATTTTTTAAATTGATTTTTATGTATTTTTTAACGCTGAATCCAAAAATTACTTTCATTTTTAACCATCATGTCAGGATTTTTCGCAAATAGTAAATTTCAAAATTGAAAAAATAGCTGATATTATAAAATAGAGTCGATGGCTGTTTTTTTTTTACTTTTACGATTGACTTGTATGTGTTTTTTAGCCCTGAATGTAAAAATTACCTTCATATTTAACCATCATGTTAGACATTTTTGCAAATGGTAAAAATCAAAGTTAAAAAATAGCGAAAATCTGATACTATAAAATGGATGTAAAACTTCTTTTATTTTATTTTATTTTATTCAACAATTTATTCAATTTTTGGCTTATACTGGGATTCTTACATCTAAACATCTCGGGGATCAGACGATGTGGGAGAGGAAGAGGTTCAATTTAAACTTGGAACTTTTAAACTTTGAAATTTACAATTTGCGTAAAATCCTGACGTGATGGTTAAAAATGAAGGCCATTTTCGGATTCAATAGTAAAAAATACATAAAAATCAATTATCAAAAGTTAAAAAAATAACAATCACATCTATTTTATACTATCAGATTTTCGTTAATTTTTCACTTTTTAGCTTTCAAATATACGATTTGTAAAAAATCTGTACTTTGTGATAAAAAATGAAGGCCATTTTTGGATTCAGTGCTGCAAAATACATAAGAACTAATTATGAAAAGCTAAAACACATGACACAACACAAATTTGCAGCCTAGTGCAATCTAATAACATTTCAAAATATGTGTCATTTTGTAAAGAATCGAGGGTGTTGCTTTTCAACATTTTATTTAACGAAAATTCTATTATTTTTTTCCTGTTATATGTTTAGTACAAGCTGTATATGCTGCATTATTATTTCAGAATGATTATAGATTTCAAATTTATAATACAATGTTAATTTTACTATAAACTATTTTTTTATATATCTGACGATTATTTATATTTCTAGTAAATTTGTAAAAGACCCCTATTTCGCAGCAAAAAATATGCTCCAACTTTAAACAGCTATTACTTCGGTCAGTTTTAATCATAGAATAATAGGACTTTTTTTTTGTCTTACTTGTAAGTGTAATAGGAAAATTTTACTAAATATAACTTGAAGGACCTGGGGACCGTATAAAAAATTAAATTTCGTAATTTTTCAAGAAATGATTTTATTGACCCAAATCACTTTTAAAATACTTCTTTACGCCATTTAAAACATTTTTGTAATTGGAATTATATGGCTATGACTAACGGTTTAGGAATTAGCCATTGGACATCGTTGAGAGTGGACACCCTGTATAGGAAATTTTATTATTGTTCTGATATTTCTCACCAGGGTCTAGGAATTTTTAGTCTCATAGATTCCTCTTCTTAATCTACCTCTAGGTAATCTTAATTTCATTTTTCATTCTGAATCTCATTTTTCATTTGGATGGCCCTTCTGGTTTGAATATGTAACATGTTAAAGTAGATTGCATCTTTGTTCGTTTTGTTCCAGTATCCGTACTTTCAATAACTTTATCCCCTTTATCGTCTTTCTCTCTAGTCCCCGAACTTTACGCACATAGGATATTTCGCATAATTTACCGGGTGTCCCAAAAAGGACTGACTGATTTTAAAATTCAATAACTTGCAAACGGTGACAGATATTAAAAAAATTCTTGCAGGAGGGTTATGCATAAGGTCAAAAGTTTTATTACAGTGATTTTCAATTTTAGTTCGAATTACAAACAATAGATGGCACTGTAAGCAATAGTCGCTAAATTCAGGATCGATTTTTTGTACTTCGTGGCCCGGATAATACATTTCCATCTCCTTTTTCTGCATGGAACAAGATAAAGGACCAAAAATCGAGCCTGTATTTAGCGACTATTGCTTACAGCGCCATCTATTGTTTGTAAATCGAACTAAAATTGAAAATCACTGTAATAAAACTTTTGACCTTATGCATAACCCTCCTGCAAGAATTTTTTTAATATCTGTCACCGTTTTCAAGTTATTGAATTTTAAAATCAGTCAGTCCTTTTTGGGACACCCGGTATCAACATTATTATCACTGCCTTCTGGATCTGGTTCAGAAGGGGAAGCACTAGGCCAATGACTGGTGTTATCTCTTCACAGATGTAATTTTTCCTCCAACACATCATGGATGCTTCCTTGTAAGATGCCACATTAAATTTGTAGTTCTACCACTTTTATAAGACATTTTCGTAAAACAGAAATCACAAGTAGAGATATTTTCATCTTTAGATAATTTAAAATACTTTCAAGTTTCACTTTTCTTTCTTTTCCATTGCAAACAAGAAAGACAAAATCATGCGTCAAGCATCGATTATGAAACACTTTTCAACACATTCATAATAATGTAACAAAACTTTACCGCTTAATAAGTTGAAATACGATGTCTAATTGAATCATTTGGAAACGCATTAACACATTTGAAAACCCAATTTCAGCAGTTCCCATCTACAGTCGGAAATTTATCCGAATTCTTTGATGTTTGACCCTATATATGATATATAGATTTGTATCTATAAGCTACATGAATGCAAACATTTCGTTCAGTTAGGAAATACATACACAGTTAAAAATTCAGCAGTTTCCGCTAATAAGGAGAATGATACGTGAATTCTTTTGTGCAGCTCTCTATACGAGGTATAGAATTTATAAACAGCGAGTAACATGCAAAAAGTGAGCTAAATTTAAAAGCGCATACCGAAATTTAAAACGCACTTTCAGCAATTATTACTCAAAGACGGTACTGAAACCTATTTCCTTCCTTTGTGTGTCCCTGTAAATGAACGATAAATGCTATGAACACCCTATTCTATAGCAATCATCTTGTAGTGCAATTCAGTGATATATATATCAGTTTTAATGCATTTGAAATAGCTTAATGTCATTAAAATACACTGCAAATGATTTTTCCCCGTTGACCATAATGTAACGGAATACTTTTGAGTGGTCCTGTAAATGAACTATTAATGCTACACTCTTCATATTGAATACCAAACATTCCATGGTAAACATCATTAACATATATCAATTGCATGGGAATCCGAGTAAATTTACGGGAGTTAGGTATATCAACCCGTAAGGCATGGTGACGTCACGGCGACGTCGTTGTGAAGTCACACTGTGATTTTGTGACCGTCGATGTGACGTCATAGTGACTAGAATGCGAGGTCGTTATGGCCGTTTTAGAGGTCATTTGTCACGTCACATTGTGATCACTCTGTGAAGTCACGGTGTGACAAATTTGTGAAAAGTGTGTCATTTGTGACTATTTTGGCATTAACTTTGTGACGAACCTGTGACGACAGCGACAATGCTTTGACGTCACACTGTGACTAATTTGTGAAATATGTGTCATTTGGGACGAACTTGTCATAAACAATGTGATGATTTCAAATGAAAACCAAATTTCAAATTAATTGCTTAAAAGGGCAAAGGCCAACATAGAGAAAAAGATTCCAAGTCGGGACTCGAATCCGGGCCATCAGTGCAGCTCACTGACATTCTACCGACTAAACCACATGGAACGAGACCCAGCCTGGAAAATTTCTTACTAGTACATGTTGGCAAGGCTACAAACGCAGCACAAGATGGAATATTTATCGTGAGCCGCCAACATCGGGTAAACACGAAACTTAATTAAATCCAGCATCGATTCAAACTATATAAATACTTGGAAACTTTTCCATAGAGAACCATTCGCCTTTCATACAATATTTCAAATGAAAATCAAATTTCAAATTAATTACTTAAAATGCAATTTTAATTTGAAATTTGATTTTCATTTGAAATATTGTATGCAAGGCGAATGTTTCTCTCTGGAGAAATTTCCAAGTATTCATATAGTTTGAATCGCTGCTGGATTTAATTAAGTTTCGTGTTTGCCCCATGTCGGTGGCTCATGATAAATATTCCATCTTGTGCGACGTTTATAGCCTTGCCAACATGTAATAGTAAGACATTTTCCAGGCTGGGTCTCGTTCCATGTGGTTTAGTCGGTAGAATGTCAGTGCGCTATACTGATGGCCCGGATTCAAGTACCGTTATGGAATTTTTTTCACTATGTTGGCTTTTGCACCTTTTAAGCAATCAATTTGTATTTGATTTCCATTTGAAATATTGTTTGCAAAGTGAATGTTTCTCTCTGGAAAAATTTCCAAGCATTAATACTGTGATGATTCTTGTTATAAACACTGTGATGAATTTTAAAATAAAGTTTTGTTTGAAATATACAATATTATCTTTTTACCATACTTTTTAGTAAAGTATCGCTATTTTGGAGTCCTATTCTTCTAAAATACTTTTAATTTTTACACTGAAAAAAACAATGCTTATCAACTGGCATCCTTTTTTATTAAGTTCTAAGCTTGATCTTGAGTTCAAGCTTTATATTAAGAATGTGTAAGTTTTTATGTGTTGTGATTTGTTATTATTTTATTAAATACGAACATGGGTCTAACGGATATTAATACATTTCCTATTTAAAGAAGAATAAGATAAGCCATATTTATTTAAATTTTTTATTCCCGTGTATATTGTATTTTTTTTAATATGAGCTAAATAGATTTGGTATGATTTATAGGAAATGACTGATCTGGGACATAGAAAAAACAAGTAAGAAAAATCATGCGTTAAGCATAGATTATAACGCACTTTCCATCGCTTCCTGAATGCTTCAACTAGACATCGTAATTTAAGGAAATAACGTAAATAAGATAACTAAGTAAATATTTTAGAAAACGCATAAAACATTTGGAAAACTGATTTCAGCAGTTACCGTCCATAGCCAAATATGTTTTCCAATTCTTTTGAATAGCCCTGTATTTAATCTGTAGGTTGACATATACTAGTATATAATGTGAAAATTTAGTTTAGCAAGAAAACGCATAACAGGTTGAAATTCTCATTCAGCAATTTATACTAATATATGAAAACATACTTGAATACTTTTGTACAACCCTGTAGTTTACCTAGAATCTTTATTACACGCCACTATTTAGTTAAAATTTAATTCAAATTAAAACACTCTTAAAACTGCTGAAATCACATTTCCAGAAATTATAATTTATAGACGGCCATATATCCATTTCCTTGCGTGACACTGTGTATCATTTTAGCCATATTCTACAAACATTTCTTAGTAAATTAAATGCAGTTCAACATAAAAATCCATAACTCATCTAAAAAACACCTTTAAGCAATTTGCGCCCATACCCCTTAACTCTTACGTATAATTTTGTGTAGCCCTGCATATGAATTATAGCTGTTATATACACCATATACTATGCATAAATATAGTGAATCATAGAATCGCATATTATAATTAAAAATGCATTTCCAGCGATTATCGCTAATGAACAGTACAATATCAACTTTTATAAATATCATAAATTATAAATATTTTTTTATAAATATTATAAATATCAAATTTTAAAAAGTATAGTAAAGCAGTTTATTCTATAAACTTGTTATCAGGCATGAAAAACACTTTATTTCAATGCTTAATTGTCATATTTTATTTTTTAATGCGAAGTATCGAACGTGTATCTAAAACGTAGAAAATGAGTTTACAATCGAAGAAAATTTAATAACTGATTCTGAATGTCTACAATTAAATGTTTGATTAAAATCACGAACAGCAAAAACGGGCTTACATACAATTAAAAAAAATAAATATACCAATTTGAAAAACACTAAATAATTAGTATTTATAATTGTACTATTAAACAACAACAAAGTACAATAGATGAATTAAGTGTATTATTAGATTTAACAATTTCTCAAAAATCTCTCCATATGTTACAAGGAATTCCTATTATTTTATAATTTTGGCAAATGTTAAGTCTGAAAACATTGATATGAAGATTTAGGATTTTAAATAATAATTTAAAATATTATTAGCAATGAAAAAAAGTCTTTCAAAAGTTTCACTACTATAGTATGTAAAACGAAATTTCCCATTCAGTATAATGTTATTTTCTAATCTGAAAAACAATCCCAGATCAGTCTCTTTCTATAGGTATAATATAAAACTATTTAACTCATCTCACCAAACATACAAAACAGGAATAAACAATTTAAATTAAATAAGACTTACTTTCTGAGCTCCATAAATTAATTATTAATATCAGTGTGTATCCGAAAATGGCGACGTCTTTTTCTTCCATTAAAAAAAGCACACGCAAAAGCTTACATTTTAGACTAGTAACTTACCGCATCTGTTAGAACAAAAAGTTCTCTGTTTACCCTGCGGTATCGTGGCAGACGATTTGGGGCAGGTGTTAGTTTATTTGCTTTTATATAAACAGATTTGGAACTTACATGTGCAATCATTTTATGAGACAGTCTGCATTTAAGTTTTTGTAATTGAAGAGTTTTCCAATGTATTTTACCTTTTCTTTTTATCAGTTTTAACCCCCCCCCCCCCCCTTGCTTTTTCTAAGTAAAGATTGTTTCACACATAATGAATACAAAATATCTTCCTAAAAAATAAAAAGATATAAATAAATATAGAGGATAAAAAAATTTTCTTTGTCAATCATCATTCTTTTTATGTTAATTTCCTGTAGAATAAAACAATTCGTAAAATAACTTTTTTTAGAGTCATATCTCTAAAACACAAATTTGAAATACGAATAATAAATTATATCATGGGTTTTGCATAAATTTTGTATATTTTTTTTAATTCAGAAAATGCTAATTTTATTTTAAAAGTCTGAAAGAAGTAGAATTTTTTTTAAAAAACAGTTACTTAAAATAGGTACACTAACAGGAAAATATATGACTTGAATGCAAATTATAAAGCAAGAAATGTATGTATGACTAAACTCTGAAGACTCTTTCTACGTGCTCATTAAAAGCTGCAGACTTAACTATAATAGAATTTTTTTAGTTTGAAGCCACAAAGTGTTTCGAATACCAGTGGTCGGTAAAAATAAATTAAAAATTTTCCTTCCTGCAAACTAAATATGTAAAGTGTACATATTTAATATTCCTAATTCTAAATATGTTATCCAAATTACTCCAGCACGTACCATTTTTCCGAGAAACACTTTTATAATAATAAGAATAAGAGAATGATTATTATATTAAATTGCAATACTAGATAAAATTGAAATCAGGAAAAAAGTATACTTTCACACTCTTAGATATCAAATTGATAAAATATAGCATGAAAATCTAGTTTGTTGATACTTGTACCGTGCATTTTCCTTTATATGCCCCACCCCACCCCACCCCAACCGCCTTTTCGTGTCTGAATTTACTATTTGCTACCCACTAATATATTTTCATTCCTTATGCCGCTGTAACTCGGGCCTTTTTAAAACATTTCTCTTCATTTTCAAAGATTTTTGAAGTTCACATTTTTCTCACACTGTAACTTACAATATGGGGGGATTTTTTTTGAGAGTGTGACGTGACCTACGTTACATGCAGTGATATAACAATTCTTTTTTATTGCCAGAAAAATAAAATTTTACAGTAACAACATGTTTTGAAGATTTTTTGTAATTTTTTAAAGTTTTCTAAGAAGTTCACATCTCATTCACAATGTGACATCACTGAGTGGTGGCATTTCGGTCACAGATGTGACGTGACCACAGTGACTCACAGTGACGTCACAACGACGTCACTGTGACCATGCATGCTATGAGGGACACACTGAGACGACAGAGCGTTATGAAGCGCAACATGAAGTGCAAAAACCGGTCGAAACAAAGAACGAAGTTGTTTCAAACCTGTTTTAAACCAGTTTTTCTAGCGAATTCAAGTGACATGTCTTATGTGTCGCTTTAGTGCGTGACTTGCCTTAGAGCGTGAACAGACGGATTGACGGACAGACAAACTGCATTCATAAACACTAACCTTGTTGGAAAGTGTTAAAAAGTAAAGCATGTTTTTGGACACTGTCCTTCCTGAGTGACTGATGTATGCCTTGTCTTATACCCTAACATTGCTATTCGTGAATTGCTGTTAACTATGTAGAATTTCAATAAACTTAGAACTCTTTTTGAATCTCCAATTTCATGAGAACCTACAGGAGTTTCTCTAATTTCACACCCTCATTCGCCGTCAACCTGTCTCCACTTATATCATACTGAACCTCAGTTCGGTGTGAGTGAATTACGATGCTAATATGTTTGTTTGGATTGGGATCTTTAGAATGTTATAACTCATGAAGTCATGGAACACTTGTGTTACACGAAAGAGTAAAAGTTCCTTCAGATGATTTGTAAACAGATTCATTAGCAGCATGGCTAGTGATATATATAAGATAATATTATATATATTAATATTATAATATATATTTATATAGTAATAGATATTATTTTCTACATATATAGTACATATTATCTCCGCCAAAAGAGATAGTGATTCACTAAATTTCAAAGTTCTATTTCTTTAAATTCGAAATTTGCAAAATTTTTAACTCGAAAACGGCTGAATGGTTTAATTAAATTAAACAAATTAAAAGTATGTCCATTATTATTACAGAGTGTAGTATTATGTAAAGAAATATCCTTTTGTTAACATCCTTTTGACGATGTTTCGGCCGTTGAATGGAAGACATCTGTTGTAAACGTGTTATAGATAATACAAACCTTAATTTCTTGTAAATTTCACTATTTTTTATTCGGAGTTAAACTTTTTATTGTTATAGTGAAACTATTTTTTATAGTTAAACTATTTAAAATAGATAAAACATTTTGTTAAATTCGAACTTTTCAGAAAATTTTATGTAATAAAAAAAAAAAAAAAAATGAAAATAAATAAATAAATAAATGTTCTATGTGAAAAGAATAACAATAAGAAAGGAAAATACATAAAATTTAGTATCCTATTTCCAGTAAGTTTTAAATCAATAAAAACGGAAGTTTGGTATTAGGCTTGAAACACTAAATTTAGTTTGACATGAAGCGAGCTTCGCTCGGATCGAAATTAAACTCAGATATCTATTATCCATCACCACAGTAACAGGCATTAAACGTGGTATAGATTTCGGGATTTGCGAGTACGAATCCTGATCGAGAAATCGGAATTATTATAAGAAATTATTGCGATAAACGATTTTTTTTGCTTTTATTTTACGTTGAATTAGTCACAGTTATTTAAATTCTAGTTCTTTAGCAAGAAATAGAAATAAAATAACAAATGAAAAAACTGTACAAAATCACAACTTGCATTCTTTGGAAACCAATAATTAAATTCGTATATTGTAAAACTTTTTTAATGCAACATTAACCTTGCGCATACCAGACCGGTGCAACAGACCCGTTAGATACATTCAAATTGATTTTTCATATTTAAAAAATATAATTTTTTTTTTTAAAATATGTGACTTTTTCTGGAATGTCCTACTCAAAAGAATACAACATCCCAGAAAAAAATCACATATTTACTGATATTTCAGTAAAAAAAAAAAAAAAAAAAGAGAGAATTGTACCTTCGGGGCCATTGAACCCCTCTGGTAGGCGGAGGGTTAACGTAAATCTATTAAACAGAAACAAGCATAAAATATGCAGCTTTACATGTATGTCGCAGTGTTGGAGAAAGTCCGATAATCTATATGTAGCACGTGATTTTTCTTTCTCGTTTTTATACTCAAAACGGCCATTAAGAGAGCGAACCGCGGTTAAATTTTTTGAATCCCACCCACTACTGTTACTGTTATTAGGGTTCCGTACTTAAAAAGTAAAAACGGAACCATTATAAGATGACTCCTGTGTCTGTCGGTCACAGCCCGTTTACTCGTAAACTATGCAACGTGGAAAGTTCAAATTAGGGGAAGTAATAAAGACTATTGACCCACATATTTACAGATTAATAAATATTCATAAATATATTTAGGAAAAATGTAGAGCGGCTAATTAAGTTACTTGAAAAAAAATATATTTTCTTTGTATATCGTGTGTGGTATCGTGTGAAAGCTTTCGTAACGCTGAAATCAAAAATATATTTCTTTTAATTTTAGGTATTATATTTTCAAAGTTATGGTGGAAAATGTAGTGCAAAAATATGTCCCCCCCCCCCATCTAATTCTGAATCTATTGAAACTAAAATTATGAAAAAATTAGAGGTAGTAGACATTAACTTAAACCTTGCAGGAAAATTATAGGGATTACCCTACGTCACATAGTGTTTGAGAGAAACGCATTTTTCCGTTACACTCAAATTTCGATTTACGGGCTTCTGCAAAAGTGTTGAGCAGAGCTGGAGGTACCTATCGTAGAAGAAGTATGAGAGCATTGTTGATCATGAATTTCGGAAAAAATTGTCGGTAATTAGCCGAGATATTAACCCTTAAAGACACGGGCGGTTTGGACATACATAATGACAGGGACGGCGTACTCTATGCTCCATTGGCTTTTAAAGCCTAGATAACAACTTTTAAGGCTATATTAATGTAATGCAATGCCCGGTAGCAGTATAAAAGCAATAAACGTCAAATTGTTAAAAACAGACTAATTTAATGAAAGTTAATCACATAAATACTACGGGATTCGCGACTAGTTTCCATTGAGTGGCTCTCTCAAAACACCTACTATGTCTCTGAAGGTTAACTAAAAACCTATATTGGATAAAAAATATACAGAATAGCTATATTTGCTATTGTTTAGGTTCCATATATCTTTGAACTTTCATGGTATATCCATTTATATATACTTGATAAAATATCATTAGTTTACTACACGGTGTACAAAACTGTGGTAAAGTCAAAGTAAACTTATACAAACATTAAAATAAATTTAAAATATTTACGTTTCGGTCATCTTTCTATGACCTTCTTCAGGAACGTTGTCGTATATCTTCCAAAATTCGAGCAAAACCGTCTTGAGTTCAAAAGTTTCGTTATATATTCAGTCAAAAGTCACTTTATCCAATTACAATCCAAATAACATGCAATGGCACCATCTATCAGACAAAAAGTAGACTACAATTTCGAAGGATTTTTAATATGGCGCCGTCTATGAGGTGAAAAAGGAATAAAAGAATATCAAATGAACAATTTTGGCCTGCCGTGGCCACATCTATTGTAAGGCAATTTAAATAAATGCAGAACTTAAAATGCAAGAGGCAAACTTTGTTAAAATCAAAAATAGTAGTGCATACTTGACTTTGGGAAATGGAAGATGAATAGAATAAATTGCAGAAAAATTTTAATATGTGCAACCAAAGTTTAGGGATATTAACTGATATGTTATCCTTACAAACTTCTTCATTTCTACACATAATTTCTATTGATTCTTTTTGAAGGTCGTCTATTGCAGTATTACATGGAATTATAATTTTAGCATTATCAAAATCTATATAACTATGGGGTTGCTGAAATAAAATTTAGCCAGTGCTGTCGCAATTAGTATGCAGGCGACGATTTTTATCCGTGTGAACCAAATGTCGTTTCGTACTAATTAATTGATGCTCTAAAACTTTCTAATTGGAAAATTTGCTCTACCTCTTTTCGTTTTCGATTTGCAATGGCTATCTTCCAAATTTCGCCACTAGGGGTGCTGCTGTCGTTTGCATTAGGTCGGGCGTAGTCGCTTTACTGTACCGTTACCTCACTTGTATAGCTGTAGCTCTTTCCGTTCGCAAGTATTTTCAGGTTAAAGAGACTGTCCTTTACACCCTGTATACTATACAGCTATACACAACCCTAAGTTGTATAGTTTTTACAAAGTCTTAGTATTATTTTAGCAGCAGTATTTCTTTTAATAATACACTTACTAATTCATATATTATTGTACGGAACACTCTGTGCGCGAGTAATACTCGCACTTGACCGTTTATATTATTATTATTATTAGACATTATGTTTTCTGAAATATTCATTATTTATAGAAAGAAAGAAACGTTTTACAAAAATTCCTTGTTCGAACAGATTTTACTCTATGTAATAAACCTCAATGTAAGTTGATTAAAGCAACAATCTTCGAGAGTTTCGAAATTTTTTTAATCATCTTCTTCAGGAGAGAAAAACAAGACGACAAACTGTGGAAAAAAAGTGGTACTCGAGCGCTCGTAGCTGGTCATATTTTTCTTTTGACAAAGATTATTCTCAAATTGAAATTATGCTTGAGGAAAAAACATGAAACAGTTAAATATACATGAAAGTGCGTAATTCTACAATTATTAAAATAATTGAAAATCAGTTATGATTATCCTATTAAAATGCATTTTTTATGGCATAGTGATGTATTTCTTATATTATTCAAAACTGTTTCTAATCAGATTAAAAAAAATATTTTTCACTATTATTTAAATAAGCATTTTCTTTGTTTTTCTTAAGGCTATTCTTAAGTGATCTGCTCAACAAGCGCAAAACGTTTTGACACATTTACAAATTCATTTTTTAACGGAAAGATATAAAATTGGAAGGCTTGACAATGGAAGCGATTTGGAATCGAACTGTATTTTCCATTTTTTGATCAATAAATTACCTAATGAGTTATAAGCGATTTTGATCACGTTACAAACACGTTTTTCACCCATTTTTGAGCCATTATGCCTCTTTCGCGCGGAAATTCGGTTCAAAACACCCACTTTGACACTATTTTCTGAAAGATCTATTGCGTTTGAAAAAAAAAAAAAAAAACGGAAAAAACAGCTCGATTACCTACTTTCTGAACAACAACACCTACTCGTTTCATGCATTTCTGAATAAAAATAAATTAAAATTTTTGTCACAAAGTTACCCCCTTAAGAATTCATTTAGAAAAAATTAATTTCGTATGATATATTTAACAATTAGAAAAAGTATTAGTGTATTTAAGTACACATGGTGTTCCATTACCTTCGGGGTCCAGGTACTCAATCGGTAAAGCACGTAAAGGTTCTGGGTTCGAATCCCATCTCGGGCACTTTTTCACTCAGGTGGAAAAAATCCAATTCGTATAAAATATTTTTTTTTTTTAATTGTTTCTTTCAGATTAATTTAGCACAAGAAGATCCAATAGTAAAGTAATTAAGTAACAGATGATAAGTAAATAATTTATAATAGACAATATTTTAATTGAAGAAAAAATAATATACTTCTATTCATCTAAACATAAAATTTAAGAGAATATAATACGCAGTTGTAGTTTATTAAACGCCCTCCTCCGCCCCGCACTTCAATTTCTTTTTTCTTTGTTTTTTTTTCGGTTTTTTTTTTTTTTTTTTTTTTTTTTTTTTTTTTTTTTTGAGGGGGGAGGGGCATACACATTGGAAGGATATTTTTGTAATAAATTCAGCTTTAATAAAATCAAAATCTGTTATTTTAAAATAAAATAGCGTATTTTAATTTATTAAAACTGACCAGTCTACAAGAACAAGAACCGACTCCCAAGGAATTGTGACTTTTCGGAGTCGTTACATTTCGGACCGACTCCAAGGAATCAGTCCTTTTCGGAACGACTCCGAGGAATCGGCCCTTTTCGGAACGACTCCGAGGAATCGTTCCGAATAGGAGCGATTTCGAAAAGGAACAATTCCTTTTTACAAACTGGAATCGTTCCTTCAGTTTCACTGCCGGAATCGTTCCTTTGGAATCGTTCCTCAACAAATGACACATCTCTACTACACTGCAAATAGAAGCGTCTTAAATTTAGACACGTATGTGACTGAAAAAGAATTTTAGACACTTAAGTGTCTTAATCTGAAAATTAAGACATTATAGATGTCTTAATTTAAGATGCATAAGTGTCTTACTATGACCATGGTGTAAACTAGGGATGCACAACCTGTGGCCCGCGGGCCAAAAGTGGCTCGCGATGGGTTAACAAGTGGCCCGCAACTTTCATCGATTTATAATTGGCAAAAATCGCAATTTTTGACCATAGCTTGCAGAAGGCTATTTGTATGATTACTTGTAGTGTAAGTCACATGCTACGATTTTTGGCTACCACTATTTAGGAGCGGAAAAATGGGACTCATTTTAAGGGAGATATCTCATTAATTGAATAAGGGCAAGCAAACTTTTCGAAAATAACTGTGGACAACAAGCATAGTAGTTATCAGCTATGTGACTTACACTACAAAAATCCATGGAATTAACCAGGAAAAAATCGTGAATTTCGTCAATTTAACGCGGAAAACAATTGCAAATTTCGTCAGTCAGTTAAAAATCGCGAATTTTATTAACCGCCCGGCCGATACCATTTGTATCAATACAGGAAATTCACGAGTTACTAATTTCGTCAGTCGCTAGTTGAAAAATATCTCGAATTTCATCGATCGGGCACGGAAAAATCGCGTGTTTCGTCGATCGCGTGCGGAAAAGTCGCGAATTTTGTTGATTGAGCACGGGAAAATCGCGCGTTTCGTCAGTTTATCGCGAGAAAAAAGTTGCGAATTTCGCCAATTTGCCGCGAGAAAATTGCAAATTTCGCCAGTCAATTAAGAATTGCGAATTTCGTTGATGGAGCGTGGAAAAAATCGAGTATCGTCGATCGATTGCGGTAAAATCAAGAGTTTCGTCGATGAGACACGAAAAAATCGCGAATTTCGTCAGTTTATCACGATTACAAATTTCGTCAGTAATTTAAGATAAGCGAAATTCCTCGATCGGGCACGGAAAAATCGCAACCTTCGTCGATCGGGTGTGGGGAAATTGCGAGTTTTGTCGATCGGGCGTGGAAAAATTGCGAATTTCGCTGATCGGGAACGGGAAAATCACGAATTTTCTTAATCGACTGCGGAACAATCGCGAGTTTCGTAAGTTTATCGCGAGAAAAAGTCACGCATTTCGCCAATTTGCCAAGTGAAAATTTTTCAATTTTCGTCAATTTTCGTGAGAATAACGAGATTCGTCGATCGGGCACGAAAAAATTGCGAGTTCTGTCGATCAGGCGCGAAAAAATCCCGATTTGCGTTTATCGGGAACGGGAAAATCGCAATTTTCATCGATTGGCTGCGAAAAAATCGCGAGTTTCTTCTGTTTATCGCGAGAAAAATCGCTACCTTTGCCAATTTGCCAAGGGTTTCAGTCAGTTAAGAATGGCGAATTTCGTTGACTGGGCGCGAAAAAAATAGCAAATTTCGTTGATTGAACAGAGGAAAATCGCGAATTTTGTCGATTAAGTACGAAAAAATTCCAAATTTCGTCGACCGGCTACGGTAAAATCGCGAGTTTTGGCAGTTTATTGCGAGAAAAAGTGAATTTTAACAATTCGCCACAGGAAAATTTGAAAATATCGTCAGTCAGTTAAGAATAGCAAATTTCGTTGACTGGGTGCGGAAAAATCGCGAATTTTGTCGATCAGGCGCGGGAAAATCTAAAATTTTGTTGATAAGCTGCAAAAAATTGCGAGTTTCGTCAATTTAACTTCGTTCATAAAGTTCACATTTTTTCCGGCACTAGCCACATTCATGCCTATGTTTGTTTTTTAGTACTTTTAATAAAGCAAAATTTAATCCCCCCGAATAAATTCAGGGAATATTTTCACTCCTTGAAAATAATCCTTGCTATATCTGTTATATATACAAACATAAACTGCCTTAATAACAAACTGCCAAACATAAACTGGTGTTAATATCCTTGCCAATTGAATTGGGTATGATATGTTGACTGGGAAGGGGAACTTAAAGGTGTAAAACTGCCACTTCTCTGAAACCATGTTTTTTGTAGACCACAGACCTCCCCACCTCCCAAAAATAGAATTATCTCTGTGTTACTGATGTGGCCCTCGACAACCCAGAAATTTTTGTAAGTGGCCCTTCTCTTAAAAAGGTTGTGCACCCCTAGTGTAAACGAACTGAGAATAATGTCTAAAATATCCGCAAACGTCTTATTTTAAGACATTTCATTGCTTTAAACGTGTCTTAATTTAAGACGTTTTGATTCTTCCGACGCAATAACCACCAGGGGGCACTCCCGCCCATGCGTTTTAGATGTCTTCGTTCGAAGTGGTACACGTTGTAATTCAAACAAAGTTTGTTTTTATGTACGCGTGTATTTTAATTCGTTTTTTGCGAAATGTGAAGTACTGTGATTTTAATTCGTATTAACTTGGATTATTTATTTATTGAATACATACATCTGACGTGTGTGCTTGACATCAAATGTCTCTTAGAAGCTGTCGTCGATATAAGGGCGGGATAGACACAGAACAGAAGTAGAAGACGGTTGAAGATTACACCCGGAAATTCTACAAAGCGTGTGCAATGGGCTTAGTGTTAACTCGTATTAATTTATATCAATAACATTGTGTTATTCATCTTCGTGCTGTCGAAACTGGCAAAAAAAAAAGAAACTTTTGTCTGGCGGGTCATGTTTTCAGGATGAAACATCTCATTCTTTAAATATGGCTAGTCGGATGTATTATGGGATTACCTTTTAAACTGATGCAAGACTTCCTCCTTCACTGTGGTTGTGGTAGTTTTTAAACTTTCAAATCGAGGATTTTTTTTTACCTCTTGCAAACAGCGATTGAAGTAAGTGTTATAATTTCTTTATAGTACTAAAATTAGTGTCTTTTATGATTTTATTTATTCTACTAAACAAAATCTTGCATGGAATTTAATTAGTTTTGAATCTTTTTGCAAAACAAAACACTAATTCTAGAAGTATATATTTTTAAACTTATGACGTTGTCTTTTATTACAAATTATGTATTATTTATTCTCATCCTTTTTCTCAAATTTAAAGTAATAACATCACTAAAAAACAGACAAATTTTAAGTTAAGTTCCTTCTCTTGTTTTGTTTTGTTTTCAATATGGCAGTTCTTAGTTTCAATGGCTAATGCTTATCTCATACTAAACGATCACAAGGAAATAGAAAAAAAAAACTTTGAAAGATCTCCTAAAGCTTTCTTACTTCCTAGCTAGGGATTACAATCCCGGATTGAGATCCCGGGATCCCGCTTTAATTTTAATCCCGAAAATCCCGGGATTTTTCGGGATTGCCTTTTTTTTTTTTTTTTTTCAATTGAACAATATTTAGCTGAAATTAAAAAATATATTTATAGACTTTCGCTTTTGGAAAAAAAATAAATTGATTTTTATGAAATTTATATATAATTGAAAAGAATATTTCTCAAGTATTTCTTAGATATATTTCTAAAGCTATTAAATCTTTTAATGTGGAAAACGTTTGACTTGGAAACATAGAAGTAAGCCAGTCAGGAAAAAGGAAATCATTTGTTTATTTCGTTTTTGCTTTGTGTGTAGAAAATATATTTCACTTCGAAGGTCATTTTCCAATTAGACTTTACTGATAAGCATCGCAAGTGTGTATCATAGTGATATCACATGCTAACTTCTTTTTTTTGCGGCTTTATTTTGCTTTAAAGATGTCTTGTTTAGTAGCTCATAGGAATGATAACAATAAGCCCATGTGGCAATATAAATTTTTAAAAAATCTAATTTTTAAATGATAAGAATTTTCATTTTTTGCGGGGAGTGGGGGGGGGGGGGATTTTGTATGAAATTTTCGTAAAGCTGATACCTTAAATCTTGCACTGATTATAATGAAAGTTTTGAACTTTTAGAGTAGGACAAATTTAAAAACACAAAATATAAATAAACAAAATACCGAAGTAATTTTTTTCTCAATATTAACCCTTTGCACTCGAGGGCTCCGGAGACGAGCCATTTAGAATTTGTCTTCAAACTCGAGGTCTCCGCTACGGAGACAATGCAAATAATTTTGTGATACCGTGTAATCTTGGCTTTTCTAGACAGGTATCACAAAATTATTTGCATTGTCTCCGTAGCGGAGCCCTCGAGTTTTAAGACAAATTTTAAATGACTCCGCTCCGGAGCCCTCGAGTGCAAAGGGATAAAGTAGAATATTTATTTATTTATTCATAGTTAAATAGTTGTTGTGATTATCATCTGATATATATGTAAAATTGCCTATGTGGCAATATAAATGTTTAAAAAAATCTATTTTTAAATTATATGAAGTAGAGTAGGACAAGATTATAAGAAATATATATATTTATCCCAGTACTTTAAAAGCCCTCAATAGCCCTTGCCGTTGAATTTGTCCGATAATCGGAGATGTCTGCTTTTGTGGGGTAAAAATATACAAATATGTATGCTATGCGGATTAAAAAAAGTATTCGCTAAATAGGTGTTTCAGCTATTTGGGTATGTCCATTAACCTCCACAACGGATACTCCCGAATACCGGACATCTCAATTTAAATAATAATAATGCAGGGCTGCATTTTTTGCAAAAGAACTTCTTGATTAAAGAATGGGCATACTGGGCCGTGCCTCGCCCACCTACAATTTTAGTGCCCACAAATGTGATGTGCAATATTTGTAAAGCTTATATTTTAAATCTGTTTCGAAATTGTACTGATTTTAATCAATATTTTGAACTTTTAAATTAAAATAAGATTAAAAATAAAACAAATTTAAAAAATCTAATATTTAGATAAATATTTTTTGTTTTAATCTTGTTCTACTCCTGAAGTTCAAAATATTGATTATAATCAGTAGAATGTCGTAAAAGATTTAAATTATCAGCTTAACAAAAATTGCGTACCAAAATTGGGAGCACCAAAAAAAATCAGGTTGTAGGGGGGGGGGGGACAGGACCACAGCCAAATATTTTTCTAGGATACAACGTGGTCAAACATGGCTACGTATGATGCTTACAAAAAAATGGATGCTATTAAGACGTTTGAAGTGTCTGAAATTCAGACACAAAAAGTGTCTGAAAAAATTCAGACATTTTAAAATGTCTTAAAATTGAACACTCCGTTTCAGACACTTAAGTATCTGAATTTCAGACATTTTAATTTACAGTGTAACGTCTCGACCAAGATCACTCGTTAGCCTCATCCACCATGTTGTCTTAAAATGGCAGGAGCTTCAAGATATCGCTAAATTTGGCAATCAAATATAAGTTACTTTAAATAAAAGGAGCTTGGATAAAGCTAACTAATTTCACGAAATTCTCATTCATAATGATTTAGTATAGATTAAAATTAGTATTGAATCTCCTATAATCGGTTTTCACTAAATTGAGCTTCGTGTATTTGAATAATATAAGCTTGCTTTTAAAAAATAAGAAATATGAAAGCTACCTCTTCCTCCTGGCACTGGCCGGAAGGACTTTTTAGGGTTGTTATTATTTTTTTAACTCTGCCCCTGGGTTTTAGATTCTTTACCATCCCTCTTCAAAAATTATACAGAAAATCATTTCAGATGCAGCCACAGAATTCTTTTCAAGTTTTTTCTCATGCTAGGGAAGTAATGTCTAAAAGTCGTTCGCAGGAAATTTACTGTAGAATTTAAATCAGCATTTAAATATCAATTTCAAGCATCGTGGTTTTATTGGTAGTCTTACCGTCCCCAAGGTTTATTCCTGCACTTTTCGAGGTAAATTAAAAAAAAATTAATATAATCCAATGGTAACAACTGTTTCTAAAAATCAATGAACATTGTGGCTATCACTTAGTCTTAACATGATTTTCCTAAAAATAGGTGGTAATTTTCCTTACCGTTCCATCCTTACCGTCCCTTTTTTCCAATACCATCCCCTTTTTTTACCTTACTGTCCCTTCTTTAACACATCTTTAAGACAATGTTATACAAAAATTCTGTATTAAAAGTACTACAAGGTTATTATTTCTTATTTGAATGTCCTGTGGGGGTACTGTGCAAATTCATTATAAGTAAAAATTTCGAAGAAAATAAAAAGTTATAGGGGTAAAATGGTAAGGAAAATTGAACTCGCAAGTTTAACTTAAACCTCAGTTAAATAAAAAATATTTCGCTGCTGACCATTTTTTCTTTATTTTGAATCATTAAGGTATTCGTCTATCAGATTAAAATGTTATTTTAGCAAGATAAATTTTGGCAGATTTTTCTCCCCAAAAGTCAAAAGATTTGGGAGAATACACCATATATATATATATATATATATATATGTATATATATATATATATCATATATTGTAATTGAGTCTACTATTCATAAAAATAAAATAAATATAGAAATATATAAATTAAAACTATTTTAGGCATTAATAAGGAGTGCTGAGTTTAGGGCTACGACACACAATAAATCCAGAAATAAAATATTGGAAAACTATTAAGTTAAAAATAAATTTTGATGAAAATGGATTGAAAAAACGTATTACCACTTTGAGAGCCTTTGTTACCACCAATGATACAGTAAAAAAAGACAAGGATAAGATTATTTGCTATATATATAATGTTGTTACACGATGCCTTTCTATAAAAAATTCCATTTGATGCTGCAAGTTTATCCTCGCTCATGATCTCTATTAAACTTCATATTGAAAATTATCATATTACTGTACTACTATTAAGTTAATTGTTCAATATATTTTGTTATTTATTTATTTTTTATTTAATACTAATGTAATACAGTTCCTAATATTATGTATGATCAATAATATTTAATATCATAATTTAGCATCATAGCTGTTACATTAATTATATCTCCTTTTAGATTATATAACTAGCGGGCATGACCGAGCTAAGCTCGGTCAAAATTAGCCTTGTGTTCAATTCGATATTTCATTCTCACTCCATAATTCTTGTTGTTTAGATAAAATTGACACGACCCTAAGCATAGAAACCCACTAACCGAAATTTTTCGAACACACGACCTAACCAAGGATCTTCTCGAACCCGAAAACGATAGAATACAAAATTTAGTCAAAATCGCTAAAGTCACTTTATAGATAAAATTAGCTGCCCCACAGTAACCCAAAAAGGACTTACTAACCTGAATTTATCGAAGATCTGACTTATCCCAATGGTCTTCTCGTGCTAGAAAACGGTGTAATAAGAAATTTTGTGAAAATAGTTTGCGCCAGTTTTTAGATAAAACTAGCTAAACCTTGACCCATAGTGACCCAAAATGACTGGTTAATCGAATTTTCTTGAGCATGCGACCTAGACCAATGGTCTTCTCGAACCCGAAAACGATCAAAAACAACATTTAATCGAAATAATTAAATCTGTTTTCTAGATAAAATTAACTTGACCCACAGTGACCCAAAAATGATCCATTAATCGAATTTTCTCGAGCATGTGACCTAACCCAATGATCTTCTCGTGTCCGGAAACAGTATAATACAAAATTATGTCAAAATCGTTTGAGACTTTTTTTAAGATACAATTGCCATAATGTTTTGAGCCGTTATTTTAGATACACTTAGCTTGACCCACAGTGACCCAAAAATGACCCACTAATTGAATTTTCTCGAACATGTGTCTTAGTCCAATGGTCTTCTCATGCCTAGAAAGTGTATAATACAAAATTTTGACAAAATAGCTTGAGTCGTTTTTTAGATACAAAAGCCTTGGCCCACAGTGACCCAAAAATGACCCACTAGTCGATTTTTCTCGAACATGTTGTGACAGCGTTTCCGTCCCATAGCTATCATTTTTATTCAAAATTAATTTAAAATATAACTTTCTTACTTTTAGATCATATTATCTCCCCCCCCCCTCTTTCATATAATGAAATATGTGATTAAATTCATTTCTCAAAACCATCCAGATATTTATTAATGTGTTTTCTTTCTTCTTTCTAAAAACATCTTTATTTCAGGCCGCTCAAAGATTCATTTCTTTTTTTCTTTTTTTTCCCTTATCTGTCTGTTTCCGCTGCGGCTGCTAGTAGCAATATCTCTTCATTTAATCGCATCGGATTTTTCCCACCGCAGTGAAAAGCTTCCTTATCATTGCTAATATGGAACCGTTGAAAATCTTTTAACAGCAAATGAGAAAGGAATGTATTTTATGCGAGTCGCTGCATCGTTCCCTTTCATCGGTCTGCAGTATGTAATTTTAAGTAACACTTGTTTAAGCGAATGCCAGTCTATAATATAAACACCTCCCAGATGTTTCTGCCGTCTCTCACATCGAAATGAGATGCGGTTTTTAAAATCACGTTGCATGGAGGTTAAATCTTTTTGTCAAGTGGTTTACCAGATGCCTTTCTTGGCATTTCGCGATTGTATGTTGCGGGCATTTTTAACGTAATCATTTCGGTTAGATAATGATTCCCAGGATTTGTGGACTGGCAACCATTTTCCATCATGCGTTTCATGGTTCTCATCGGGGTTGCTGGATTTTTTGGGTTAATCATTTGGCTCGCGAATAAAACCTTTGTCCACAGTTCGTTCAGGGTGCCAATGTTTGAATTTGGCGAAGTGTAGCGACTAGTGTTATATGATTCTTGTGAAATCACGGTCTCTCAAATTTTGATCTCGAAAGAAAAAGGATGTAAGACCTTCACGGTCTGTGGGTCACGCCCAGGCGTACCTTGTAAAATATGACTCTCTCTCTCACTCTTAATTAATTATGAGAATGATCTATTTTGTAACTTTAAATTTAAAAATGTTGAATAAATTTTCATAGTTCCTCTAATATGGTTGGAGTTTTTTTGCATTTAAGTGAACCATCCCACTGAACACCGTTACATAAATTTGGCCCATCGGCCGGTATTTTCTCCAACCTAAAAAAAAATATATATAGTTGAGAGAGAGAAATCCCCCCCCCCACACACACACCACTTTTAAAATGGATGTATGCTCCACTTTCGACGAATTCCAGTTAGATATTAAAAGGACAGTTGTCTTGTTAAAGTTCTCTGCCAGTTCCTGTCTCTGTGTCTAGTGATGTTGGAATCAAGAGCATGTCATCACCTCTCCACTTAAGCGACAAGCCATGGTTGCCTGTTTGACGTGCCTGTGATGCGCGACGCAGTGTTTTTTTTTTATTCAAGACTGCTTACTACTCAGTGCTGTGCTCACTCCTGCGATCCATGCAGGTTTCCAATAATGCTAGGCAGTCTCTCAAATAGTGGATCTCACCTGTAATTGCCATCTACGGCAGTTGTGTTTCCTGCGATTCGTGTTTTCTTTTATGTGACCTGTTATTTCTTCAAAAATGTGTCAACAAAAAAAAAGAGTAATAGTTCGGCACCAGTATACTCGACAAAAAAAGGGCATCTGTTAATGTCCACATTCATCACACATAATTTATGGTTGTTTGTGAAATAGCTAAAAAAAAAAGAAAAAAAAGTGAAATCTAGTGAGGCTTACAAAAAAAAGTGCACCTGAAAATGCCAAAAATTCATCGTGCTTCATTCCGAATATTGCCTTTGTGATAGAATTTTTTTTTCTCTTCAAAATGTGTTTTTACGCAAGGTAATCTAAAAAAACAGTGTTTCTCAATTAAAATATTAGGGACGCATCATTTAAAAAGTATGTGCTTTTCTGTGACTTATATGAAAATCTCAAAGTGAACTTAGTGTGACACTAGTTGTGTTAATTACTACAGTTAAAAAGTGCATTTTTATGTAGTGTTAAAAAAAAAACAAGAATACACTACAAATTTCAACATGAACATTTTTTTTTTAAATCTAACTTTTAATTAATACAGTATTTTCCTTTTTATATATTTTTTTTCAGTTTCATCTCTTTTCATGCTATGATAAATGTTTATATAGTCATACTTGTTTAAAATTTTATTACTCCATACTATTTCATAGTGTTGTTATTAAGACTGCTTATAAAAGGTAATAGCCGGAAGAGAGAAGATATCGGCTTTATAAAGAAAAATTATTATTTTTTTTTTATATCGTTATACTTGCAGCTATAATTCTAAGCTGCTCTTAGCAAGTTAATGTTTAAAAGGTAAGTGCTATTTCTGTTCAGTTATTTTATGGATGTTTAAATATACTTTATTTTCATGCATGACAAGGATTTTCTGGGTTTAGCATTTATCTTGAAAGATATTGCGCTTGCATTCCTTGTCGCTATTGCAGAAACAATAGCCTTTTAAAATTTATCTAATTTATCTGTTGCACATTTTGTTGCTTTTAATTATAGTTATGAATGACATATTTTTAACGAAAGGTGTGTTTATTTTTTTAATTTAATTTCTATTTTGATTGAAAAGAGATATATTTATATTTATCTCTGTTATGAATATTTAATATGTTAGGTAATATTTCATCTGCTTTTTAAAATATAAGTTGTTACTTACAGATTGGCAGTTGAAGTGTAAACTAAAATTTATGAATAATTGAGATGGATTTCTAAGGTTATAAAAAAAAAAGGTAGCAAATTTTTTTTTAAGTTTGTTGCATTTGATTCATATTAGAAGCTTCCTGAGTATCTTGCATTGACACATTGACGCACTTCAGAGATAATATATTCCTTTTATTTTATCTCCAGGCCTTGAAGTTGTTTCTCTGTTGTTTTATCATTTGTTGCACATAAATACGCTGGCTCGTATGCTGTCTGTTAACAGTATGATTTGAATAATATTTTGTGTCATATTGCAACTTATTCAGTATAGTGTCTTTTATGAGCAGTTTTCTGGGGATTTTTAAATGTTTTTTTTTTTTTATTTATTGTTTGTTAAGATGTTGTCATTCAGCCTTTCTTAAAGATAGTGATAAAAAAAAAAGTCTATAGATATATTTATCTTAGATTGTAAATGACTTACTTTTAAATACCTTTTTACACTATTGGATCTGGGACACACTTTTGAAATTTCTTTTTAGTGTTAATATATATTTTTTTTCTATGCAGAAAGTTTTGTTTTATGACTTTATTATAAATTTTTTGCAGTGATTAAGAGTAATGTGAAATATGTTGGATTTACATATTGGTGGCAATTTAAAATAATTATAGAGGAGGTGAGCATAACATTTTTTTTTTCTCAGTTAGATGTGGGCACTTGATTAGAAATTTACATACAGTTGGTGTATTCATAAGTTAAAAAAAATATTAGATTATTTATCTTTCACATAAATATTTTCTTGGATTGTGAACTTTGGCAAAATATTTAGTAAGCTTAGATTAGTTTATCCTGGCATACATTTTCTTTAGGCATATTACATAGCTCGAGTCATCATATCATGGTTACAAAAATATTTTTTTTTCCCTTTTGGCTCTCGTTTGCTTTTGCAAAATACATAAGATGTACAACATAGGTTTGACGTATAGTTTTAAACAGTTATTTTTTTATGTTTCTCAATGACATGCATTCACATTAATACATTGTTTTGTTTTTTTGTTTTTTTTGTGTGTACGTTTGATTGCTAGAACTTCTGTCATGGTTTATGTGGGATACTTCAGTCATTGCGCTATTTTCCATGGGATAGCAAAATGTCTGAGGTGTATATTTCGATCTATGGTTAAGCAAGTTGTCCGCTAGCTTAATCAGGGATCGGATATGTTTCCTAACATGATTGATGGAGTTACACTAATATTAATTTTACAATTGAAGTATTGTTTACATTTTAAAAATTATTTTTAGATTGCTAAAATTTCACCTGTAATTGTTTCCTAATGCTGATGATGGATAACACCTTTACTCTAATTTACACTTTTTCACTAACTTGCTATGGGCAGATAGCATTGTTAGGTATTAATCACACATGTTTTTCCCCTCTCATGCACATGGTTTGTGATGTCATGTTTGGCCTGGTACTTCACACACACACACATTTACTCGTTCAGTTTTGCTGATTTTGTTATATTTCAATTAATACTCACCATGGTTAAGGACATTCATTACCATCTGTGCATGTATAGGTTTCTTTTATCAGTATTTGTGTTTAGCTTAAAAATTGCATTTTTTTTCACTGCATTCACAACTTCGTAGTTGTTTTTAAATAGACTTTCTTTTAATGTCAAGTGTTTTTTTTTAGTTCGTGTGTTTAAAAGTTTTGCAGAAATTACAACATAATGTAACTATTGTACATTGTTTGCACAGTCATCTTAAAGTTTTATGCAAGGAATAATTAACCGGGTGTACATTTTTACACATGCAGCTAATGTACTGTTAGATTTCATTGTTTACGCGCGGCTGGTGACTCGTTGCTATTTTAAGTTATAACATGGGGTATTTTTTTGTTATGACTGACATGATGATTGATATCGGTAAGAGTTTTTTTTTTTTATAAGGTGTAGTCACATGCATAATGTGAGCTGTTAGGTACACTTTATTTTTTTAAAGGATTATTCACATGTGGTCATTGAACTGGGTCTTTGGCATTTTTTTCTTCAGATTTAAAATTTTTTTGGTTTGTGAGTTCAAGTCTCACAGTTGTCTTGTGACGGATACATATACTCATACCACGTAGGGTACATTGCTTGTTATTTTTGCTATCAATATGTTTTTTTCCCTTTCATTCTTTTCTTGGAGCGTGTTTGGCTTGCTTAACTTCTACAATTTTTAGCGTGGAGTTATACATTTTATGCACGTTTCTGTTAACTTAAGACAGTAATGAATTTGGCAGATGCAGTTTTATTTTCTTTTTAACCCTTAGTCAACCGCTTATTCAACAGTTTTCTTTCACATGTAGTTCATATGTTGGATATTTGTCTGTGTTTCACAACAGTTTTTTTTAATACATTTTGGTACATTCTTATACATACATTGCACTAGTTAATGTGTTGATTTACATATTTTGTTCATTTGCTTTTACACATTGTGCTTTGCTGGCGATTTATTCGGCAGTATTTTATTTTATTTTTTTTTTTTTTACAAGTAGTTCATTGAGTTGTACCCACTGGCTGGTTTAGAGTTTAACCAGAGTTTACACACACATTACAAGTAGTTCATTTGTTTTATTAACCCTTATTCATTACATTTTGATGATAACTCATTAATTATGTAATTGAATCTCACTCGTATGCAAGTGTCTTGGGTTATTACACACATACTGTCTGTTTATTTTGTTGGCAAATACATTACAATTTTAGTTCATTGAGACATTAATACATAGAGTTCATGTGATATTATACAATCTGTTCATGTGTTTAC
Organism: Maratus speciosus; assembly: GCA_963932465.1. NCBI lineage: Eukaryota > Metazoa > Arthropoda > Arachnida > Araneae > Salticidae > Maratus > Maratus speciosus. The sequence continues at coordinate 146,074,799 of OZ010787.1, forward strand.
TTACACGTTGTGATGCTGGCGTACACTTTTGTTCAGGTGTTTATTTCAGGTAGTTCATGAGTTTGGAAGTTTCCCCCCCCCCCCTCCCTCCACACACATACAGTTTCTCCTTTTACTTTTCTATCTTTTAAATTTTACACCATGTTTCAATATTAAAATACTTCTTTTTTTAACAGGTTTTTTTTGTGTTTGCATAATGTCACTGCATGTCAATGGCATCATCACTTTGTATCTATATAAAGATTTTAATGTTTCTAGGAGTTGTTCGTCACATGACATATTAAACTACATATACATTTCGAATTTGTTTACTGTTAACATGTAACATTTTTTACACTTTCATTGGATACTTCTTACTTGGATGTGGCAGATCGAGTGGGATATCTTGTTACACTATATAAAATTGTATTCAATTTCTTAGTAATTTTTTTATAAGTTTGCCAGGGGCTGGATTTTGATCAATACACGGAAAGTCAGGATGGCAGTGTAAAAATTCATAAAATGCTAAATTATAACATACTGTGATTTTTTTTTTTTTGGAAACCGGGGACTTAGTTAAATTGCAGGAATCTAAAAAACTACCCCTTATAATTTAAGGCGGAAGCCATAAGCTAATGCCACTAGAATTCACAAAATTTCAATATTTAGGGCTACACGTGTTTGAGCGCGTGCAGCTTGCACATTTTTTTTGTCTCTGGTAGTCCTGTGCGTTATGCACTAATTTTTGTAGGTTTCTTATGCCAGTAATGAAGCAACCTAAGATAATAAAAATAAGCTTCAATTTTATGAAAGAATTCATCTTTCCTTAAAGTAACAATTTTTTTTACTGGTGTGCTTTTGTCCTTTGTTTTTATTTGCTTGCATTTATTTAATATTATGATCTCATGTAAGATAAAATGTTTGAGAAGTCGTAAATACAGTAAATGCTTCTCTATATGAATAGATACATGACTAAAATGCTGGTACCAGTGCCACAAACACAATGCCAAAAAAAATTAAATATAGGATCCTATGTTATCAACTAATGTGGCCCTTTTATTTTGTGGAATATTTAATTTAAAAAAAAAGATTATTTTGAATATTATGAGCGCTCAGTCATGGACATAACACAATTCTTCTGAATTGTTTTGAAAGCAAGCAAATATATTTTTTTCTACTTACTTATAGTTGTATAAAATATTTTACAGGAGCTAACGGGTAATAGTTTCACAGACAAGTTTAAATAGGTTTCTTGGTAGATATCAACTTAAATAGTTAATTTTACTTATTTTGTCATGGTACATATTCTGTAAGTGCGAAGGTGGACAAAGGATTGTAAGTAGATATAAAGCTGCAACGTACACGTTTCAGCTTTCATCTGTTGTCGGGGTGAGTTATGTGACAGCGTTTCTGTCCCATAGCTATCATTTTTATTCAAAATTAATTTAAAACATAACTTTCTTACTTTTAGATCATATTATCCTCCCCCCCCCCCCCCCCCCTCTTTCATCTATAATGAAATATGTGATTAAATTCATTTCTCAAAACCATCCAGATTTTTATTAATGTTGTTTCTTTCTTCTTTCTAAAAACATCTTTATTTCAGGCCGCTCAAAGATTCATTTCTTTTTTTCTTATTTTTCCCTTATCTGTCTGTTTCCGCTGCGGCTGCTAGTAGCAATATCTCTTCATTTAATCGCATCGGATTTTTCCCACCGCAGTGAGAAGCTTCCTTATCACTGCTAATATGGAACCGTTGAAAATCTTTTAACAGCAAATGAGAAAGGAATGTATTTTATGCGAGTCGCTGCATCGTTCCCTTTCATCGGTCTGCAGTATGTAATTTTAAGTAACACTTGTTTAAGCGAATGCCAGTCTATAATATAAACACCTCCCAGATGTTTCTGCCGTCTCTCACATCGAAATGAGAAGCGGTTTTTAAAATCACGTTGCATGGAGGTTAAATCTTTTTGTCAAGTGGTTTACCAGATGTCTTTCTTGGCATTTCGCGATTGTATGTTGCGGGCATTTTTAACGTAATCATTTCGGTTAGATAATGATTCCCAGGATTTGTGGACTGGCAACCATTTTCCATCATGCGTTTCATGGTTCTCATCGGGGTTGCTGGATTTTTTGGGTTAATCATTTGGCTCGCGAATAAAACCTTTGTCCACAGTTCGTTCAGGGTGCCAATGTTTGAATTTGGCGAAGTGTAGCGACTAGTGTTATATGATTCTTGTGAAATCACGGTCTCTCAACGTTTGATCTCGAAAGAAAAGGGATGTAAGACCTTCGCGCTCTGTGGGTCACGCCCAGGCGTACCTTGTAAAATATGGACTCTCTCTCTCACTCTTAATTAATTTTGAGAATGATCTCTTTTTTAACTTTAAATTTAAAAATGTTGAATAAATTTTCATAGTTCCTGTAATATGGTTGGAGTTTTTTTGCATTTAAGTGAACCATCCCACTGAACACCGTTACATAAATTTGGCCCATCGGCCGGTATTTTCTCCAACCTAAAAAAATATATATATAGTTGAGAGAGAGAAATCCCCCACCCCCCACTTTTAAAATGGATGTATGCTCTACTTTCGACGAATTCCAGTTAGATATTAAAAGGACAGTTGTCTTCTTAAAGTTCTCTGCCAGTTCCTGTCTCTGTGTCTAGTGATGTTGGAATCAAGAGCATGTCATCACCTCTCCATTTAAGCGACAAGCCATGGTTGCCTGTTTGACGTGCCTGTGATGCGCGACGCTGTGTTTTTTTTTATTCAAGACTGCTTACTACTCAGTGCTGTGCTCACTCCTGCGATCCATGCAGGTTTCCAATAATGCTAGGCAGTCTCTCAAATAGTGGATCTCACCTGTAATTGCCATCTACGGCAGTTGTGTTTCCTGCGATTCGTGTTTTCTTTTATGCGACCTGTTATTTCTAAAAAATGTGTCAACAAAAAAAAAGAGTAATAGTTCGGCACCAGTATACTCGACAAAAAAAGGGCATCTGTTAATGTCCACATTCATCACACATAATTTATGGTTGTTTTTGAAATAGCTAAAAAAAAAAGAAAAAAAAGTGAAATCTAGTGAGGCTTACAAAAAAAAGTGCACCTGAAAATGTCAAAAATTCATCGTGCTTCATTCCGAATATTGCCTTTGTGATAGAATTTTTTTTTCTCTTCAAAATGTGTTTTTACGCAAGGTAATCTAAAAAAAAAGTGTTTCTCAATTAAAATATTAGGGACGCATCATTTAAAAAGTATGTGCCTTTCTGTGACTTATATGAAAATCTCAAAGTGAACTTAGTGTGACACTAGTTGTGTTAATTACTACAGTTAAAAAGTGCATTTTTATGTAGTGTTAAAAAAAAAACAAGAATACACTACAAATTTCAACATGAACATTTTTTTTTTAAATCTAACTTTTAATTAATACAGTATTTTCCTTTTTATATATTTTTTTTCAGTTTCATCTCTTTTCATGCTATGATAAATGTTTATATAGTCATACTTGTTTAAAATTTTATTACTCCATACTATTCCATAGTGTTGTTATTAAGACTGCTTATAAAAGGTAATAGCCGGAAGAGAGAAGATATCGGCTTTATAAAGAAAAAATATTGTTTTTTTTTATATCGTTATACTTGCAGCTATAATTCTAAGCTGCTCTTAGCAAGTTAATGTTTAAAAGGTAAGTGCTATTTCTGTTCAGTTATTTTATGGATGTTTAAATATACTTTATTTTCATGCATGACAAGGATTTTCTGGGTTTAGCATTTATCTTGAAAGATATTGCGCTTGCATTCCTTGTCGCTATTGCACAAACAATAACCATTTAACATTTATCTAATTTATCTGTTGCACATTTTGTTGCTTTTAATTATAGTTATGAATGACATATTTTTAACGAAAGGTGTGTTTATTTTTTTAATTTAATTTCTATTTTGATTGAAAAGAGATGTATTTGTATTTATCTCTGTTATGAATATTTAATATGTTAGGTAATATTTCATCTGCTTTTAAAAATATAAGTTGTTACTTACAGATTGGCAGTTGAAGTGTAAACTAAAATTTATGAATAATTGAGATGAATTTATAAGGGTATTAAAAAAAAAAAAAAAAAAAAAAAAAAAAAAAAAAAAAAAAGGTAGCAAATTTTTTTTAAGTTTGTTGCATTTGATTCATATTAGAAGCTTCCTGAGTATCTTGCATTGACACATTGACGCACTTCAGAGATAATATGTTCCTTTTATTTTATCTCCAGGCCTTGAAGTTGCTTCTCTGTTGTTTTATCATTTGTTGTGCATAAATACGCTGGCTCGTATGCTGTCTGTTAACAGTATGATTTAAATAATATGTTGTGTCATATTGCAACTTATTCAGTATAGTGTCTTTTATGAGTAGATGTCTGGGGATTTTTAAATGTTTTTTTTTTTTTTTTTATTGTTAGTTAAGATGTTGTCATTCAGCCTTTCTTAAAGATAGTGATAAAAAAAAGTCTATAGATATATTTATCTTAGATTGTAAATGACTTACTTTACCTTTTTACACTATTGAATCTGGGACACACTTTTGAAATCTCTTTTTAGAGTTAATATATATTTTTTTTCTATGCAGAAAGTTTTGTTTTATGACTTTATTATAAATTTTTTGCACTGATTAAGAGTAATGTGAAATATGTTGGATTTGCATATTGGTGGCAATTTAAAATAATTATAGAGGAGGTGAGAATAACATTTTTTTTTCTCAGTTAGATGTGGGCACTTGATTAGAAATTTACATACAGTTGGCGTATTCATAGGTTAAAAAAAATATTAGATTATTTATCTTTCACATAAATATTTTCTTGGATTGTGAACTTTGGCAAAATATTTAGTAAGCTTAGATTAGTTTATCCTGGCATACATTTTCTTTAGGCATATTACATAGCTGGAGTCATCATATCATGGTTACAAAAATATTTTTTTCCCTTTTGGCTCTCGTTTGCTTTTGCAAAATACATAAGATGTACAACATAGGTTTGACGTATAGTTTTAAACAGTTATTTTATTTATGTTTCTCAATGACATGCATTCACAGTAATACATTGTTTGTTTTGTTTTTCTTGGGGGGGGGGGTGTGTAAGTTTGATTGCTAGTACTTCTGTCATGGTTTATGTGGGATACTTCAGTCATTGCGCTATTTTCCATGGGATAGCAAAATGTCTGAGGTGTATATTTCGATCTATGGTTAAGCAAGTTGTCCGCTAGCTTAATCAGGGATCGGATATGTTTCCTAACATGATTGATGGAGTTACACTAATATTAATTTTACAATTGAAGTATTGTTTACATTTTAAAAATTATTTTTAGATTGCTAAAATTTCACCTGTAATTGTTTCCTAATGCTGATGATGGATAACACCTTTACTCTAATTTACACTTTTTCACTAACTTGCTATGGGCAGATAGCATTGTTAGGTATTAATCACACATGTTTTTTCCCCTCTCATGCACATGGATTGTGATGACATGTTTGGCCTGATACTTCACACACACACACATTTACTCGTTCAGTTTTGCTGATTTTGTTATATTTCAATTAATACTCACCATGGTTAAGGACATTCCTTACCATCTGTGCATGTATAGGTTTCTTTTATCAGTATTTGTGTTTAGCTTAAAAATTGCATTTTTTTTCACTGCATTCACAACTTCGTAGTTGTTTTTAAATAGACTTTCTTTTAATGTCAAGTGTTTTTTTTTTAGTTCGTGTGTTTAAAAGTTTTGCAGAAATTATAACATAATGTAACTATTGTACATTGTTTGCACAGTCATCTTAAAGTTTTATGCAAGGGATAATTAACCGGGTGTACATTTTTACACATGCAGCTAATATACTGTTAGATTTCATTGTTTACGCGCGGCTGGTGACTCGTTGCTATTTTAAGTTATAACATGGGGTATTTTTTTGTTATGACTGACATGATGATTGATATCGGTAAGAGTTTTTTTTTTTATAAGGTGTAGTCACATGCATAATGTGAGCTGTTAGGTACACTTTATTTTTTTAAAGGATTATTCGCATGTAGTCATTGAACTGGGTCTTTGGCATTTTTTTCTTCAGATTTAAAATTTTTTTGGTTTGTGAGTTCAAGTCTCACAGTTATCCTTTGGCGGATACATATGCTCATACCACATAGGGTACATTGCTTGTTATTTTTGCTATCAATATGTTTTTTCCCTTTCATTCTTTTCTTGGAGCATGTTTGGCTTGCATAACTTCTACAATTTTTAGCGTGGAGTTATACATTTTATGCACGCTTCTGTTAACTTAAGACAGTAATGAATTTGGCAGATGCAGTTTTATTTTCTTTTTAACCCTTAGTCAACCGCTTATTCAACAGTTTTCTTTCACATGTAGTTCATATGTTGGATATTTGTTTGTGTTTCACAACAGTTTTTTTAATACATTTTGGTACATTCTTATACATACATTGCACTAGTTCATGTGTTGATTTACATATTTTGTTCATTTGCTTTTGCACATTGTGCTTTGCTGGCGATTTATTCGGCAGTATTTTATTTTTATTTTTTTTTTCTTACAAGTAGTTCATTGAGTTGTACACACTGGCTGGTTTAGAGTTTAACCAGAGTTTACACACACATTACAAGTAGTTGATTTGTTTTATTAACCCTTATTCATTACATTTTGATGATAACTCATTAATTATGTAATTGAATCTCACTCGTATGCAAGTGTCTTGGGTTATTACACATATACTGTCTGTTTATTTTGTTGGCAAATACATTACAATTTTAGTTCATTGAGACATTAATACATAGAGTTCATGTGATATTATACAATCTGTTCATGTGTTTACTTACACGTTGTGATGCTGGCGTACACTTTTGTTCACGTGTTTATTTGAGGTAGTTCATGAGTTTGGAAGTTTTCCCCCCCCCCCCCCTTCCCTCCACACACATACAGTTTCTCCTTTTACTTTTCTATCTTTTAAATTTTACACCATGTTTCAATATTAAAATACTTCTTTTTTTAACAGGTTTTTTTTTGTGTTTGCATAATGTCACTGCATGTCAATGGCATCATCACTTTGTATCTATATAAAGATTTTAATGTTTCTAGGAGTTGTCCGTCACATGACATATTAAACTACACATACATTTCGAATTTGTTTACTGTTAACATGTAACATTTTTTACACTTTCATTGGATACTTCTTACTTGGAGGTGGCAGATCGAGTGGGATATCTTGTTACACTATATAAAATTGTATGATATTTCTTAGTAATTTTTTTTTATAAGTTTGCAGGGGTTGGATTTTGATCAATACACGGAAAGTCAGGATGGCAGTGTAAAAATTCATAAAATGCTAAATTATAACATACTGTGATTTTTTTTTTTTTGGAAACCGGGGACTTAGTTAAATTGCAGGAATCTAAAAAACTACCCCTTATAATTTAAGGCGGAAGCCATAAGCTGATGCCACTAAAATTCACAAAATTTCAATATTTAGGGCTACACGTGTTTGAGCGCGTGCAGCTTGCACTTTTTTTTTTTGTCTCTGGTAGTCCTGTGCGTTATGCACAAATTTTTGTAAGTTTCTTATGCCAGTAATGAAGCAACCTAAGATAATAAAAATAAGCTCCAATTTTATGAAAGAATTCATCTTTCCTTAAAGTAACAAATTTTTTTACTGGTGTGCTTTTGTCCTTTGTTTTTATTTGCTTGCATTTATTTAATATTATGATCTCATGTAAGATCAAATGTTTGAGAAGTCGTAAATACAGTAAATGCTTCTCTATATGAATAGATACATGACTAAAATGCTGGTACCAGCGCCACAAACACAATGCCGCAAAAAAAATTAAATATAGGATCCTATGTTATCAACTAATGTGGCCCTTTTATTTTGTGGAATAGTTAATTAAAAAAAAAAAGATTATTTTGAATATTATGAGCGCTCAGTCATGGACATAACACAATTCTTGTTAATTGTTTTGAAAGCAAGCAAATATATTTTTTTTCTACTTACTTATAGTTGTATAAAATATTTTACAGGAGCTAACGGGTAATAGTTTCACAGACAAGTTTAAATAGGTTTCTTGGTAGATATCAACTTAAATAATTAATTTTACTTATTTTGTCATGGTACATATTCTGTAAGTGGGAAGGTGGACAAAGGATTGTAAGTAGATATAAAGCTGCAACGTACACGTTTCAGCTCTCTTCTGTTGTCGGGGTGAGTTATGTGACAGCGTTTCTGTCCCATAGCTATCATTTTTATTCAAAATTAATTTAAAACATAATTTTCTTACTTTTAGATCATATTATCCTCCCCCCCCCCTTTTTCCTCTATAATGAAATATGTGATTAAATTCATTTCTCAAAACCATCCAGATTTTTATTAATGTGTTTTCTTTCTTCTTTCTAAAAACATCTTTATTTCAGGCCGCTGAAAGATTCATTTCTTTTTTTCTTATTTTTCCCTTATCTGTCTGTTTCCGCTGCGGCTGCTAGTAGCAATATCTCTTCATTTAATCGCATCGGATTTTTCCCACCGCAGTGAAAAGCTTCCTTATCACTGCTAATATGGAACCGTTGAAAATCTTTTAACAGCAAATGAGAAAGGAATGTATTTTATGCGAGTCGCTGCATCGTTCCCTTTCATCGGTCTGCAGTATGTAATTTTAAGTAACACTTGTTTAAGCGAATGCCAGTCTATAATATAAACACCTCCCAGATGTTTCTGCCGTCTCTCACATCGAAATGAGATGCGGTTTTTAAAATCACGTTGCATGGAGGTTAAATCTTTTTGTCAAGTGGTTTACCAGATGCCTTTCTTGGCATTTCGCGATTGTATGTTGCGGGCATTTTTAACGTAATCATTTCGGTTAGATAATGATTCCCAGGATTTGTGGACTGGCAACCATTTTCCATCATGCGTTTCATGGTTCTCATCGGGGTTGCTGGATTTTTTGGGTTAATCATTTGGCTTGCGAATAAAACCTTTGTCCACAGTTCGTTCAGGGTGCAAATGTTTGAATTTGGCGAAGTGTAGCGACTAGTGTTATATGATTCTTGTGAAATCACGGTCTCTCAACTTTTGATCTCGAAAGAAAAAGGATGTAAGACCTTCGCGCTCTGTGGGTCACGCCCAGGCGTACCTTGTAAAATATGACTCTCTCTCTCACTCTTAATTAATTATGAGAATGATCTCTTTTGTAACTTTAAATTTAAAAATGTTGAATAAATTTTCATAGTTCCTGTAATATGGTTGGAGTTTTTTTGCATTTAAGTGAACCATCCCACTGAACACCGTTACACATGTGACTTAGCCCAATAGTCATCTGATGCTCGGAAACGGTATATTACAGAATTTTGTCAAAATGCTTTGGGCCGTTTTTTAGATGCAATTCACTTGACCCTGACTCATTGTGACCCAAAATGACCCACTAATCAAATTTTCTTGAACATGCGACCAAGCTCAATGGTATTCTTGCGCCCGAAAACGATAAAATACAAAATTTCTTCAAAATCGTTTTCTAGATAATCTTTGCTTGACCCAGAGTGACCCAAAAATGACCCACTAATCGAATTTTCTCTAATATTTGACTTAGCCCATTGGTCTTCTCGTAATCCAAAACGACAGATTACAAAATTTAGTCAAAATCGTTAGAGCCGTTTTTTAGATAAAATTGGCTTGACCCATAGGGACCCAAAAATGACCCACTAATCGAAATTTCTTGAACATGTGACCTAGCCCAATAGTTTTCTCGTGCCGAAAAACGGTTGGATATAAAACTTTGTCAAAATCGATTGAGCCGTTTTTTAGATACAATTAGCTTGACCTTGACCCATTTGACCCAAATGACCCACTAATCGATTTTTCTCATACATGTGACTTATTCCAACCGAAAAACGGTTGGATATAAAGTTTAGTCAAAATCGATTGAGCCGTTTTTTAGCTATAATTAGCTTAACCTTGAGCCATTATGACCCGAAATGACCCACTAATCGAATTTTCTTGAACACGTGACCTAACCCAATGATATTCTTGTGCCCTAAAATGGTAAAATGCAAAACTTCGTCAAAATTGTTAGAGCCGTTTTCTAGATAATCTTTGCTTGACCCACAGTGACCCAAAAATGACCCACTATTCGAATTTTCTCTTATATGTGACTTAGCCTATTGGTCTTTTTGTAATCCAAAACGACTGAATGCAAAATTTAGACAAAATCGTTAGAGCCGTTTTTTAGATAAATTTGGCTTGACCCATAGTGACCCAAAAATGATCCACTATTCAAAATTTCTCGAACATGTGACCTAGCCCAATAGTTTTCTCGTGCCAAAAAACGGTTGGATATAAAATTTAGTCAAAATCGATTGAGCCGTTTTTTAGATATAATTAGCTGGACCTTGACCCATTATGACCCAAAATGACCCACTAATCGAATTTTCTCGAACACGTGACCTTGCCCAATGGTATTCTTGTGCCCTAAAATGGTAAAATACAAAATTTCGTCAAAATCGTTAGAGCCGTTTTCTAGATAATCGTTGCTTGACCCACAGTGACCCAAAAATGACCCACTATTCGAATTTTCTCTTATATGTGACTTAGCCTATTGGTCTTTTTGTAATCCAAAACGACTGAATGCAAAATTTATACAAAATCGTTAGAGCCGTTTTTTATATAAAATTAGCTTGACCCATAGTGACCCAAAAATGACCCACTAAACAAAATTTCTCGAACATGTGACCTAGCCCAATAGTTTTCTTGTGCCGAAAAACGGTTGGATATAAAATTTAGTCAAAATCGATTGAGCTGTTTTTTAGATATAATTAGCTGGACCTTGACCCATTATGACCCAAAATGACCCACTATTCGAATTTTCTCTTATATGTGACTTAGCCTATTGGTCTTTTTGTAATCCAAAACGACTGAATGCAAAATTTAGACAAAATCGTTAGAGCCGTTTTTTATATAAAATTGGCTTGACCCATAGTGACCCAAAAATGACCCATTAAACAAAATTTCTCGAACATGTGACCTAGCCCAATAGTTTTCTTGTGCCGAAAAACGGTTGGATATAAAATTTAGTCAAAATCGATTGAGCTGTTTTTTAGATATAATTAGCTGGACCTTGACCCATTATGACCCAAAATGACCCACTAATCGAATTTTCTCGAACACGTGACCTTGCCCAATGGTATTCTCGTGCCCTAAAATGGTAAAATACAAAATTTCGTCAAAATCGTTAGAGCCGTTTTCTAGATAATCGTTGCTTGACCCACAGTGACCCAAAAATGACCCACTATTCGAATTTTCTCTTATATGTGACTTTGCCTATTGGTCTTTTTGTAATCCAAAACGACTGAATGCAAAATTTAGACAAAATCGTTAGAGCCGTTTTTTATATAAAATTAGCTTGACCCATAGTGACCCAAAAATGACCTACTAAACAAAATTTCTCGAACATGTGACCTAGCCCAATAGTTTTCTTGTGCCGAAAAACGGTTGGATATAAAATTTAGTCAAAATCAATTGAGCTGTTTTTTAGATATAATTAGCTGGACCTTGACCCATTATGACCCAAAATGACCCACTAATCGAATTTTCTCGAACACGGGACTTAGCCCAAAGGTCTTATCATGCCCGAAAATGGTAAAATACAAAATTTCGTCAAAATCGTTAGAGCCGTTAAGATTAAATTTACACACACACACACCAACACACACACACACACACACACATACACACACAATTTTTGCTCCCATTATAGTATAAGATAATTTAAAAGATAGTACAATAGGAAATATTAGGATAGAATGAGATTATGTCTATTTATATGTTACTCCACAATTTTGATATAACTATCGAGTTTTGATCTGAAACATCTATTGTGATTATTATGGGAAAGTCTTTGCATTGTAGTTTATGGTGAATTTGTTATGATTTTTATCGGTGGATTACGCTACATATATTTCTTTATTTACTTGTTCTATCTGTGAATCGCCTTCCTATTGATTTGTCTTTTGCCGATTTTGAACGTTTTAATTTTTTAATACTTCATATATTAGTGATTAGGATATAGGATTATTAATTAGAAAAAATTCATTAATGATTGTTTAAATTAATAGTAGTTGATCCAGATTTGTTATGTATAAAGTCAGTGTAATGTATTGATACTCAATTTAATAATTTTTATTTTTTAAAAAAAGATGATGAATTGTAATATTATATAATGGCTCTCTCTCCCTCTCTCTCTATATATATATATATGAGGACGTGAGTTTCAAAACTCGCCTTATCCAGAAATTGAAATTTGGGGAAATCGCGAAAAACCTCTGACTGCGTCCATTGGTTTTCATTCTAAACCAAGATTTTACAATGCTTGAAATACACGATATAACTTGTTTTGCTTTTTTTTTTCTTTTTCAGATTGTAGCGTTTTTTGATGCATGTTCACCAATAGAATAGATTGATGGAGAGAACTCGATTTTTTAAATTTAGGATAAGGCGAGTTTTGAAGCTCACATCCTCATATATAAAACCATTATAAACCAATACAAATTATCATCAACAAATGTGAATATACAAATTATAAATGATTTTTTGCTAATTAAAAAAGATGTATAAACCATTATAAAATTCTTTGAATCAATTCCTTATAACAAGTGCGACAATGAATTGAAAATACAGTTAACATTGGAAAAATGGAAATATTTTTGGAACCAAGGCAGAATCATCAGGCCCAAAATATCTTAATTTCCGCAAATAACATCTACGGTTTCATCTTTGCATTAGCCATAACAAGATTTTGTTTTTAAATGCAAAATAAGGGCTACCGTACACAATAAATCCAGAAAAAAAAGGTCAGAAATAACATTAGATAAAAAATAAAATGGGTTAAAAAAGAAGCATATTACCAATTTAATATCCGACCATGACATAAATAATGCAGAAAAAAAGTATAAGAAATGATTTACACATGTTGCCAAAAATATTTAATTAAAAAATTATGGGTATAACCAAGGGCCAAAAATGGAGAGTGTATGCAGGTTGAAATAGAGAAATAAAGTATTTTTACGAATGGATCAGAAATAGTGCCGCCTTCTATCATTAAATAATACATTTAAAGATGGTTTTCAAAGTTTTTACTAATGGAACAGATGTAGTGCTGCTTTCTATCGTTAAATAATACATTTAAAGATTACTACTCTAGTATATGAGGCGTTAAGCACCAGAGTGGACCAACCTTGCAACCTGTGATTACGAGAAAAATGCTTTCCAAAATTTTACAAATTTTTGCTAAACTCTTTTAGACAAGTTTTGAAAGTGGCCTCTAACATATTTGCCTTTTTAAAGAGACATATTTAAAGAATATATTAGTGTTACAACCAATTACTAGGAAATTTATGAGAAAATGGGGTTTGACCCATTCTGTTTTTAATTACCACTTATGATAAAAACAACTGTTAAAAAACAAACAAATTTTTATTTATTTTTATTGAAAAATCCTCTGTAAGTTTTTTTTAATAAAACCCAAGTAATGTACATATGATTTTGAGAGAGGCATTTGACCGAGCCATGACTTTAAATTTTAATTGTAATGTTCATTTCCTTAGATCTTATTTTTGACATATATATATACTTTTGAGTGCTCATACTTGTAAAACACTACCAAAAGAATCTCCTTTTCGTAGAGTAGCTGTAAAATTTCCAGCTGCTGCACTTTATCCCCTTTCGTGTTCATTTTTCTATTTGTAACAAATGACCTTTGTAATTCCGATGTAAAAATAAAATCCACCGATGTCATCTGGATCATACATCAAATCAATTTTTTTTGTTATTATTTATTTTCATTTTAATTTTTTACCGAAGCAATGACCTGATGCCAGACGTGTGGCACAAAGTTTTGGGTTGATTTTTTTTTTTTTTTTTTTTTTTTTTTTTTTTTTTTTTTTTTTTTAATAAAACCAAAATCTGAATCACATGGCAGATAAGTATGCCCACTTACCAGGAGCTTGCGCTCAAATTGCTCTGCTGAAAATATCACAGATAAAACAATGAGACTTCATAGAGCAGCTTATTTATATATTCCTGTTCTGACCACCACAGTAATCAAAATATATTATAATTGTCTTACTTGCAGTTTTATTTTTTTAAGAAATGGATCATGCGGGATCCGATTTCATCCGGACCACGAGAAACTAAACTTTCATTCCAAACATGCATTCATGTCTCTTATCTCTTGCCTTTTGCCAGCACCATCTATCGCTGACATTTGGAACTAAAATAGGAAATCACTGTAAAAAAATTCGTGACATCATTTATTACTCCCCTGAAATAATTTCTTTAATAGGTGTTCCGTTTTCAAATTATGGAGTTTTACAAACGGTCGGTCTATTTTAAGACACCCGATGCATAGTAATAGGTTGCTGATTTATTTTGCAATGATATTATTACATGTGTAACTGTAAGAGCACAAAATTTATAAATCCTAGGATTAGCAGCAACTTATGATTACCGAGGTTTGTAATAAAGTCTAAGATTTGCGAAGAAATTGGGTTAGAAGTCACAAAAGATTAAGTTTTTTTTAATTTATGAAAACAATTAACTAAAAAAATAATACATTTTTTTAAACATTGTAAACAATTTTTACGAATACTTATTTTTCTAGTACGCACTTACCTCCAGTACGACTGTGTGACTACGAGTCGTACGACTGTGGTAGTACGACTGTGTACTCCGACTGTGTTATGTAGTACGGCTCTGTACTACATAAAAATATTGTTGCAGACATTTCTGCAACTGTTAATAAAAGTTAACAGGCATGTAATGTAAAGACTCAGTGTGCGATTTGCCGATGTTGTTGTAGTTATGAAGAGGAAGAAGTAAAACCTGCCAGTGCCAGAGGAGATCAGACTTTTTCAGCAGGCAAATCGCTCATCCGCAAGAAATGTGACAGATCTCGACAAAAGAAAATTTCACAGGCGAGGCAAAAGAAAATTTGCATGATTTTACTGTAACATGAAATTATAGCATTTAGCTCTGCATGCAGGAGTAAAAACGTGCATAAAAGCATAAAACCCTTAATAATGAAGGCATAGGATGAGGTTTGGAGGGTTGGGTAATTATACCTTCCACACAATCCACCCCTTTTTTTTAGGTCGCAAATGGGTAGCGTAATAAAGTGATTTTCCGTATAACTACACTTGTGAAATTTTTTGTGTAGCAAGACACACCTATGACAGACCTATTATTGGAATAAAACGCAAAATGAATTTTTGTGAGATGTGTCACTTTTCTTACGGGTGAGCGATATGACGCTTCAGATGTCAGTGCCAGAGCGAATCAAGCCACTTGATTCACTCTGGCAACTTGGTATCTATGTTTCGTTAGTCCTTCTGTTCAGGAGCCTCAACGCAAACTGCGAAATCACATTTTTATTATATATAACTTTAGATAATACTTCATATCATAAAATCCACAATTTTTTTAAACTACATTTCTGAACGCTTTCTCAACCATTCAGAATCGAAAAACTTTCAAGAACTATTAAATTGTGTTAAATACTAAACATGATTTCATGCGATGATGTTCTTAAGCTTCTTATTCTTGTAATATTTTAAAAATAAAGATCACATGAACCACTCGTAGTCACACAAATTTTATATTTTCAATTTCCTATAACTGTGCTATATCATGATTAAAGTTTATGGTGGACGTAGTTAAACTGTACATATTCTTGTTAGATCGTACATTAAATCGTACAAATTCTTGTCTATGATGGGCCAATATGCTTTTAAAAAATACGAATACTAACTCTTTTTTAAAAAACGCGACTTAAAGTCACTTTGAATCTCCCGAATACGCTCATTTTTCTAAGCTAAGTGAAATTAAATGTCGGTTTTTTAACACAATCATTTAGCACGTTCTTTGGACACTTAAATTACATCATATATATAAAGATATCGAATATAATAATCTATAAGAGAATCTATGCGTATAAAAATTTCGAAACACTCTGACGATTAGAAGTATTTAAAAAATAAATAAAATATGAAAATTTTTTACTCAGAACGGGAACATGCAGGCAGCTTTTGCTCATATTTTTACCACTAAATGTCAGTATTTTTGCACAAAAATTGCACGCAGGCTTCCGAAATATTCTATTTATAACTCATAAAAAGTCCTTCCAGCCAGTGCCGGGAAGAAGACGTAGCTTTCATATTCCTTATTTTAAAAAAGCCAACTTATATTATTCAAACACACGAAGCTCAATTTAGTGAAAACCGAACATAGGAGATTCAATACTAACTTTTATCAATATAATGAATGAGAATTTCGCGAAATTAGTCAGCTTTATCCAAGCTGCTTTTATTTAAATTAACTTATATTAGGCTGCCAAATTTGGCGATTTATTAAAGTGCCTGCCATTTTAAGACAACATGGTGGATGAGGCTAACCAGTGAACTTGGTCGAGACCTTAGTAATTGCTATGCACATGCTCACTCACATCGGAATCGATTGATATATACGAGTGCTGTCGCAGGCAAAAAATCAGATTTTTCAAAATGCACCCACATTAGATATTGAAATTGCTATATCTGAGCCATTTTTTAAGATAAAGACAAACAAAAAAATGCTCCTGAATCCTTATATCAAGGTCAAATACTTAAGAAAGAAATCTTTTTCAATTTCTAATTTTTTTGCACCTCATTTAAATATAATTTTTTTTAATTTAATGGCCGCCATTTTGAAACAAGATGGCTGATGAAGCTGGCCAGCGAACTTGGTCGAGATATTGATGTATACTATCCACATGCCTTCTTACATCGAAATAGGCGAATACGTGTGTTATCGCGTGACAAATACAAGATCGTTTCAAAATGTTAGCCATGCTAGAAATTCAACCACTTTTTAAGATATAAACAAAAGAACAAATTTTCAGAAACAAAAACTGCTCCGGAATCTTTGTATCAAGGCCAAACACATAAAAAAAATCTTTTTCATTTTCCAATTTTTTAATACCTCATTTTAAATTTTAAATTTATTATTTTTTTAAATGGCAGCAGTTTTGAAACAAGATAGTGAATGAAGCTGGCCAACGAACTCGGTCGAGACATCGGTATGTACTATGTACAGACCAAGTTACATGAAAATCGGTTCATAAATACGCCTGTTATCGCGTGACAAAATTCAGGTCGTTTTAAAATGTCATCTCTAAGAAGAGGGTGGAGATTTAAAAATTTAGAATTTTTTTTTGGAGATTGAAATTTTATAGTGAACTGTAGTACGAGGGATCATTTTGGAGAATGAATTTTATTTTTTAGCGGAAAATTTTTTTAAGTGAACTATAGTACGAGGGAACATTTTGGAGAATGAATTTTGAGAAGTGATGTTTGGTGCTGCCCTCTAACGGCAAAAAATTGAAATAATTGAAAAATTATTTTAAAATAATTTTAAGTTGTGATGAGGTTAGAACCCTCGTAAAATGTAAGGATGGCTTGGTGATTTTAGCTGTTATCTTAACCAGAGGCAATTTTTCAGATTGAAATTTTGTAGCGAACTATAATACGAGGTGTAATTTATTTTAGTGAACTATAGTACGAGGATTAAATTTACATTTTAATTTTTGGAGAATGAATTTTATTTTTTATTTTTATCGAACGACGAGGTTTAAATATACATTTTAATAAGAATTAATTTTTAGAAAATTATTTTTTGGGAAGTAATTTTATTTTACTTATTAACAAAATATTTTTTTTTTTGGTGATTGAAAAATTTCAGCAAATTATAGTAAGCGGTATAATTTTTAATTGTACATGAAGAATTAAATTTAAAATATTTAGTTCTGGAACTTTAAAAAATTTTGAATCGGAATTTTTTTTTTTTTTTTTTTTTTTTTTTTTTTTTAAGGATTGAATGCAGTAATGTAAATTTTTTCGAAAGGAATAGAATTTTCAATTTCTGCTGTTAGACGAGAGGTCGATAAGAATTTTTTAGGGGGATTTTAATGAAGTACAAGATTTATTTTATGCTGCCCTCTAGCGGACTGAAAGTGAAACAATTAAAATTTTTAAAACAGTTAAAAGTTGAAGTTTGATTTCTCGTAAAATGTAAGGAGGGCTTATTCCTCCACCTCCTGCTCCTACACCTGCTCCTCCGTCTGCTCCGCCTGTTGCGAGTAACGGGCTACACTACCTGCTCCTGCTTCTGCCACGAGTAAAGGGCTCCTCCTGGCGTAAGTTAATGGCTCCTCCACTTTCGGAGAGCTTGTTGTTTAAGAGGAGGGCTTAATTAAGGAATTTTTAGGGTCATGCTATAGGTTGAGGGGGAAATTATACATGAAGAATTACTTTTTAAATATTTCATTTTGGAACTTAAGAAAAATTTTGAATAGGGATTTCTTTTTTTTTTTTTTTTTTTTTTTTTGCTTTTTTTTTGAATTTACTAATGGAATATTATACCGAATTGGAAAATTTTAGAATTTTCTCTAGTAAGTTTAGGTTTTGGTAAAATGACACCCCACCTAAATTTAATTGTTAATTACTCATTAATAAATTTTGTTAATTAAGTTTTTTATTCAATATGAATTGTCCTTACGCAATTTTAAATTTTAATTAAATAAATAGTTTCGACTAAAATTGGATATTCGTGATCACGTGACCCCCCCCCCTTTTTTTTTTCCTACTTGTATAATAAACTATTGAGATTTCATTTTAAAACCTAGAATTAGATATGCTGCAAATAATTATTCGAATTTCTTATAAAGATATGAATACTACAAATATTTTTTAAACTTATTAAATATTTCTGAGATGTTTATCGAAATTATATAGATATACAGGGTTGTTCAAAGATAGGTTTTCTTTTGCCATGTATCAAAGCTTTAATCTCCCCCCTCCCCCCCATAGTGGGTGTTTTATACTTTTTAAAAATGAATGCCCGGTTTAATTAAAATATAAGCCCTTCTTCTATTATGTTAATGCATCAAATTTTGTTAATGATGTCACGGGAGATCTAATTTTTGGCGAAATATATTTATTAATTATATAAATTTTTCATGTCGTTGGCGAAATAAATGAACTTAATTAGATAACATTTTTCATACTGAATTAATTTTTTATTGTTATTCGTGAAAATTTTAATGTTATTGGCGAAATATATTAATTGAATTCAATAAAATTTTAATGTCGAATATATTTTGTTGTTGTTGACGAAACTTTTGAATTTAATTATATAATTGTTGTATATTATTCAAAATTGGTGAATATAATATACTGGTGAATTTAATTAAGTGGAATAAATTTTTGTTAAGCTTTTAACGAAATTGTGTTAGTAAATTTTGAATGCTGTAGACGAAATCTCTTATTAGTTTTCAACAATGCGAAAGATACGTTTGAATAGGAGTCTAACGCAATAATTCCTACATATATAGGACAGTGCGAAATAATTCACATAAATTTCAAAAGTGTATACATTTTATTGAAAGTGTAAAACTATTTTCTTGTAAAAATAATTTCGCATACAAGATTTTTGCACTGCCTTTAGCAATTAGAATTTAAATAGAGATACTGTGATGAGCGAGTTTTTTCCTGAGCAGTGAAGAATATATCATATAAAATTCAAAGCCAGATTTAACTAAATTTTAATTAAAAATCAAATTTTTGTTTTAAAATTTCGTGTGAACTGTATTAGAAAAATGCATATACGATTCATTTTTATACGGCATAGAAATTATATCCAGAGAAATGATAAATTTTAAGAATGCGTACATAGTATTTATTTAGAGAATGCATATACGAGTAATTTTTAGACTACCTGTATATTAATTATTTGGATAAATTCTATTAATTTCTAAACTACGTTTTGCCTTTGAAAGCAATTTTAGTAAAAGATGTTTTCTTGGTTCTTGGTTTTCTTGGTAAACCTGCTGTTCGTCATATTATTTATTTATTTATTTATTTATTTTTTTTTTGCGCGACTAATTTTTTCTTTTTGACTGCGACTATATTATTTTTGGATAATACCTTTATGAATTTTCTAGACTAATTTTGGATTATTATTGAGACTAAATATAGTTTTGATTCATTATTTTCTTTTAGGTGTTTGTTCTAGACTGCCTCATTGAAAACATGATATAGGCTACTGCATTTTTAAAACAATATGTTCATTGAAACAGTTACAATTTGAAAACAATCTAAGTAAAGTATATGTATGCTATTACATGACCAATTGAAATGCTTTCTTCAGAGATTTTTGAACTAGGATTACTTTTAATAAAATTCAAAACTAAGAAATTTTTGGAGATAAAACAAAGTAATTTAGCGAAATCCTTTACCTAATACAATATTATTTGGTAAAAATATTTCATGTCGTTCATTTTACTTCGCAAAAACCATGTCACGAAAATTAATATTTCCAATACTATGTTGGAAAATAAATATTTAAGAATAGATTTGAAATAGAAATAACATGCTCACAGATAAATATTAGATAATGCGTTTCAAACCTGCTATTCCCTAACAAAATTTAACACATATAGTATATGCAGTTTTTATTATACTCAAGGGAAATTTAACGGAAAATAATAAATACCTATTAATACCTAGTTTTAGCTTTATATTTTTAATATTAAATCGAAATATAAAAACGAATGACAGTACCTGTTAATATTCCATGTCTTCTCGCATGACCATCCACGTTAAAAATCACGCTATACTATACTGTTTATTTCATACCCTTTCCGAACTTTATCTCATCCCTATTTGTCGGAACATGCATCTACAGGTATGTTATCTCAAAGATCAAAAGCGCCGCCGCAAATGAGCGGTCCCTTTCAACAGATAAAAGAGATAAGCCTATATTATTCGAATAGCAATTAGTACAGTCTGTCTAAATTACAATTTAATTAATTAACAAATTCTTATACTTTTATGAATATAGGATAGATAGGAGTTTTATTACCTAAATTTAGATTTTAATAAGAGTGTCAAATATACTATTCTGAAAATCTATGTATTTTTTTTTTAACATAATGTTAGCCTTTTACCTAGTTTTTAGATGAAATCGCTATTACGTCTATTACTTTTTAAACAATTTACAGTTAGGCGGTACTCTCTGTACATGTTATATCCAAGAATACTTTTTTTCTAAACATACCTAAAATTTAAACTAAGTTTTAGAGACAAGTATGATATGCGGCTTCCTATATCATTTTTAATACTCGTGCAAACTATTTAATATAGTTACACTATTCGAAATACATAAATGAGCTATACACATCCCCATTTAATCATAATTATATTTTCACCATTTTCGTTTGGATTGATAATGAATATATAATATTCTTATATAAAATATAGCTCAGTCACCTTTTTTCACTGCGTTAGAGATAGTAATAAAATATCGTTTAAACTTATTTCTATCGATATACCCAGAAGCAATTTTTTTTCCGGTAGTGATATAGGGGCGTATTTACTCGTTTGATATTACCCTTTTAACTTTTATTTTAAATAATCTCACATAGATCGAATTTACTTTTCAACAACAGAAAGATTTTTAAAGATTATTAAATCATTTTATTTTTTGTTTAAGAGTTCAGAATGAAAACATAGTCATTTAGGACTAATATGTGTACCGGGTCCGCATAGGCTAACTAGCCCGTGGCCTTGGGCCCCCCTGCTGAGTAGGGCCCTTAATCGCGTATGTGTAACTATAAAGAGGATGAAATGTATCTTATATTATCTAAAGTCTGAGTGTTTATTAGGGAGTGTTGGAAAAATGCTCTCTTCTGCAATTTATTATTACCATTTTTTTTAAACTTTAGCAAAGAAACCCAAAGAAGACAATTTTATTATTTACCCATTTTTTATTATTATTACCGAAATGAAGCTTTTTAACATTTTAAAAGCAATTTATTATTATTTGTAAATTTTTATTATTAGCAAGAAAAACTTTTTTCAGTCACCTCGCCTGGTTCGACAGGTTTCAAACTCACATGACCTGACTTCACATTTTAGGCTGAGCCCGAGTAAGATTGCAGGGGGCCTAAGGCCCAACATCTTTTTGCCTGCCCTTCCCTCATCCATTCACCCAAGGCTATGGCCTGATTGGCCTATGCGGGAATTAAGCCTCGATTTTAGGACCAAAGGCCATGGCCTGGTTGGCCTGTGCGGGAATTAGGCCCTGATTTTAGGACCCAATGCCATGGCCTGGTTGGCCTGTGCGGGTATTAGGCCCTGATTTTAGGACCCAAGGCCATGACCTGGTTGGCCTGTGCGGGAATTAGGCCCCGATTTTAGGGCCAATACACTAACCACAACAGGCCTGCTTGATTAGTCAGATAATTTTTATCTTTTAAGTTTTAAGGCTACATTTTCACACACACTTATGCATAGACTATATTAATTTTAGGAAAGTATTGTTATTTTTCTTATCGTTATTAAAAATGCGCTTTACTTTTAGTTTAGTGGATTCAAAAACTCATTTTAACTCAAATTCAACTATTCAGATTTTATAATATACAATAGATAACATTCGGTAACTTCCCTATATAGTTTGAAACATCGGTCGGATCACGCGAAATTAATGTTTTTAGAAATAATAGATAATTAATTTTATTGCAACTTTTAGTCAAAATTTAGTGAATTCCTTTTAGGAAAATCTTTGCTAACCATGTTATTTTTTTTTTCATATCAATCTGCTACTGAACGTTATACATTTCACCATCCCACCTAAACCCCCAGAAAATTAACTAGATATTTGAAACTCGCCACAGGAGGAAAATTCCAAAACCCTATTTAAAATAATGAATCGTTAGTGAACTATAAAAATTAAACAACACACTTAAAATTAACAAATGAATAACAAAAAGAATTTCAACTATCATATAAAAATGTCGCTATTGTAAGAAAAGAAAATATATGTATTAGTTGGTAAAAGAAAATTATTCATTTTATACCTTCTAGTTTTTGAAAATTATCGTCTCAACATAACCAGTGCACCTGATGCACATATGCATACTTATAATACATATGCGTATGTATATGTTTGCCATTGAATGGTTTTGAGAAATACACACGTTATGAAAAAATTTTTGTAAACAGTAAAAGTGAACTCAAAAATAAATTTCAGAATTCACAACTAAATAAAAAAATGTTTTTAAAAAATACACAATAATAAAATGCTTTTAACAAATCACAACTTGATAAGAAAAAAAAATTGCACGAAGATAAAAAAGTCCTTCCGGCCAGTGCCGGGAGGAAGAGATAGCTTTCATATTCCTTATTTTAAAAAAGCCAACTTATATCATTCAAACACACGAAGCTCAATCTAGTGGAAACCGAATATAGGAGATTCAATACTAATTTTTATCAATATAATGAATGAGAATTTCGCGAAATTAGTCAGCCTTAGTCAAGCTGCTTTTCTTTAGAGTAACTTATATTTGGCTGCCAAATTCGGCGATTTATTAAAGTGTCTGCCATTTTAAGACAACATGGTGCATGAGGCTAACCAGTGAACTTGGTCGAGACCTTAGTAATTGCTGTGCACATGCTCATTCACATCGGAATCGGTTGATATATACGAGTGCTGTCGCATGCAAAAAATCAGATTTTTCAAAATGTCACTCACAATAGAAATTGAAACAGCTATATCTGAGCCATTTTTTAAGGTAAAGACAAACAAAAAATGCTCCTGAATCCTTATATCAAGGTCAAATACTTAAGAAAGAAACCTTTTTCAATTTCTAATTTTTTTGCACCTCACTTTAAATATATATATATATTTTAATTTAATGGCCGCCATTTTGAAACAAGATGGCTGATGAATCTGGCCAGCGAACTTGGTCGAGGTATTCATGTATACTATCCACATGCCTTCTTACATCGAAATAGGCGAATACGTGTGTTATCGCGTGACAAATACAAGATCGTTTTAAAATGTTAGCCATGATAGAAATTCAAAGTGCTATAATTCAACCATTTTTTTAAGATATAAACAAAAGAACAAATTTTCAGAAACAAAAACTGCTCCGGAATCTTTGTATCAAAGCCAAACACATAAAAAAAAATCTTTTTCATTTTCCAATTTTTTAATACCTCATTTTAAATTTTAAATTTATTTTTTTTTTAAATAGCAACCCTTTTGAAACAAGATGGCGAATGAAGCTGGCCAACGAACTCGGTCGAGACATTGGTATGTACTATGTACAGACCAAGTAACGTCCAAATCGGTTCATAAATACGCCTGTTATCGCGTGACAAAAATCAGGACGTTTCAAAATGTCAGCACGCTAGAAATTCAAAATGCTATAACTCAGCCATTTCTTAAGATATAGACGAAACAAAAACTGCTCCCGAATCTTTTTATCAAGGTCAAACACATAAGAAGAAAATATTTTTTCAATTTTTTGGTACCGCATTTCAAATTTATTTTTTTCTAAAAAAATTAAATGGCCGCCATTTTTAAAGAAGATGGCGGATGAAGCTTGCCAACGAACCCGGTCGAGACATTTGTATGTGCTACTCATAAACGAAGTTACATCCAAATCGGTTCATAAATACGCCTTTTATCGCGTGACAAAATTCAGGACGTCTCAAAATGTCAGCCACGCTAGAAATTCAAAATGCTGCAACTCAGCCATTTTTTAACATATAGACGAAACAAAAACTGGTCCGAAATCTTTGTATAAAGGTCAAATACATAAGAAAAAAATATTTTTCCATTTTCAATTTTTTGTTAACACATTTCAAATTTTAAATTTTTTTAAAAATTTTCAATGGCCGCCATTTTGAAACAAAATGGCGGATGAAGCTGGCCAACGAACTCGGTCGAGACATTGGTATGTACTATGTACACACCGAATTACATCGAAATTGGTTCATAAATACGCCTTTTATCGCGTGACAAAATTCAGGACGTTTCAAAATGTCAGTCACGCTATTAATTCAAATGCTATAACTCAGCCATTTTTTAAGATATAGTCGAAACAAAAACTGCTTCGGAATCTTTGTAAAAAGATCCAATACATAAGAAAAAAATATTTTTACATTTTTAATTTTTTGGTACCTTATTTCAAATTTTATTTTTTTTTAATTTTAAATGGCTGCCATTTTGAAACAAAACGGCGGATGAAGCTGGCCAACGAACTCGGTCGAGACATTGGTAAGTACTATGTACACACCGAATTACATCGAAATCGGTTCGTAATTACGAGAGTTACAGTGTGACATAAGTCAGATATATATATATATATATATATATCAATTTTGAACGGAGGGTGGTTTCGGGGTCTGGGGGTCATGATCGATGAAAATATACCAAAATTTTTTGAAATCGCTTTCCTCCGAATGGCTGCAATAGGTAGCTTTTTGTAATGAAAGCTACTTAAAAGAAGTTTAAAAGAAATACAAACGAAATTAAAAAAAATGTTAAAAAAATTTACATGTTAATAAACAAAAGTTTAAAAAGATTAAAAGTCAATAAAATTTTTTAAATGTAATATAAAATTTCTAATGGTTATCAAAATAGTTTTTGAATTGTTTACAAGTTAATAACATGTATACGACAATATGTAGGCACATTAATATATGCGTATTTATACCAATGTATGTATATCCAGGCATACTATTTGCAAGTAATATCTATGTGTGTATTTTAATATACCTGCGTATAATATTCATTAGTTAATAAAAATATTCGTAAAAAATCAACAAGTTACTTAAAACTGTCTTTTAAAATGTACTAGACATACCTGTCTCAACTACCGAATAAATGCATCCTAATACTTTCTCTCGAAAGTTAATTAAAAGTTTGGATGAAATTAACAAAAAGTTTTTGAATTATTTACAACTTTAAGAAAAATATGTGCATATGCATGTTTGTGTATGTATGCGCGAATATTTGAGCTTATGTATGTATAAAAAAATTTATCAAAAATTTTCGAATATCTACAGGTGAGTCGAAGTGTCTAAAAATTTATCATTATATATTTTTACATGTGTGTTTGTAAATTTTGAATGTTTTGACTAATGATCGAATACATCCAACCAACCAACCTTGTCTACTCACCCCCCTAACCAACCAACTGCTAACTTTAACAATCAAATATTTTATATCTGCACATGCGCAGAAACTTAACTGATGACGTAATAGGAAAATCCGTAACGTATTATTTGTTGAAGTTGACTATTATGTATGATTTGATAAATTAAGAAAACATTGAGCTAGGGTGCAAACTTTGTACATTTTCCATAATAATTCATTTATAAATTATTGACTATCTATAGAAATAAACATAGAGAAAAATTAAGAACTAAATTCTCACATTAGTTTTCATTAGCAGTAACTTGTAATATTGCCTTGTTAGCTAGGGTTAGTAGTATTCCCACTTAAAAATTTCTTTTATGGATTTACTATGATATGCAACTTATCTGACTAAACTTTTACTATTAACAGTTCAACTCACTTTCATGAGATAAACCTACACAGCTTTCAATTCTACTTTTCAATTAGTTTATTATTTTAAATCATTGTTTTTTTCAGTTTTATTATTATTTAAAAAATAATTATATACTCTAGCATAATCATTTTTAGGCATTCAAATTCTAACATCTAACAAAATCATATTTCACACTTACCTAATATATATGAACTTCTTCAAAACGCGTCCAGCTCACACAACGACTTGGTGTGAAATGCCAGTTTCTTATCACAAAAACCGGATATCACGTGGTAGAGGGTTGATCACGTGACGACTTCCTGATATAGGATTGGCCGATAGCGATTCCTTCTAAGTGACGTCACACGACGATAAGAACATCTAGATAAGCAACATTCACGCCATTTTGATCGCTGTTTTTGAATGAGTGGTCCAGCTTGCTTGTCTAAACTTGTCTGCAGCTTCTTAATTAACTAGTCTAACATGTGAGTTTAATTATGAGAATTGTTAGAGACGTATATTTTTAATTACTATAATTGATTAGATAATTTAAACATCAATTGTTTATTGTAATCAGATCATTTACATTAATTGAATTTTTAAATAATTAAAATTGATTTATAATTTTATAAAAAATAGTATCGATTTAAGAAATAATTTTCTTATAAAAGCGAAAAAGAATATTTTATCATAGGCTTTATATAATATATAATTCAGCTGTGTTTGTATATATCCTATTATTTAACAACATTTATAGGAAATAACATAGTAGCTGAACAATCATTTTATAATATATACATAAAAATAGTATACTTATCTATTGTTTATTGTAATCAGATCATTTCCGTTAATTGATTTTTATAATAATTCAAATAATAATAATTGATTTATCTATTTATTATTTTATAAAACATAGTATTGATTTAAGAAATAATTTTCTTATGAAAGCTGAAAAATAGGTAGATTAATCAATGTCTGTTGTTATAGCATCAAATCGATTTCATATGTGTCTATCCTTGCGAGTGCGTATGTGTGTGCATGTGTGTGTGCGTATCTATATTTGCATCTAAAATCGTGTATAGGAATGTACCTGTCTGTATGTACGTGTGTATATGTGGATAAGTGTCTGTTTGTCTGGTTATGTATTTATAAATTTAAAAATGTTTAGAAAAAATTACCTAAAAAACTTTTAGAAAATTTACCTTGCTTTAAAAAACTCTTAGAAAATTACCTTACTTTAAAAAACGATTTAACAAATTAAAAAGAGTTTTAACAAATTAAAAAATATTTTAACAAATTAAAAAAGTTTTAACAAATCAAAATTTTTTTTTATTACAAATTAAAATGAAAGTTTTAACGAATTAAAAAAAGTTTTTTTTATTATTATTTGTTATTTTTTTCTGTGTAAATTTTGTGAAATTTTTTGAAGTCTGGTAAATTTTCTAAAAGTTTTTTAAAGTAAGGTAATTTTTAAAATTTTTTTAAATTAAGGTAATTTTTTCTAAAAGTTTTTTAAAGTAAGGTAATTTTTTCTAAACATTTTTAAATTTATAAATACATAACCAGACAAACAGACACTTATCCACATATACACACGTACATACAGACAGGTACATACCTATACACGATTTTCGAGGCAAATATAGATACGCACACACACATGCACACACATACGCACACACAAGGATAGACACATGTGAAATCGATTTGATGCTATAACAACAGACATTGATTAATCTACCTATTTTTCAGCTTTCATAAGAAAATTATTTCTTAAATCAATACTATGTTTTATAAAATAATAAATAGATAAATCCATTATTATTATTTGAATTATTATAAAAATCAATTAAAGGAAATGATCTGAATACAATAAACAATAGATAAGTATACTATTTTTATGTATAAATTATAAAATGATTGTTCAGTTATTATGTTATTTTCTATAAATGTTGTTAAATAATAGGATATATACAAACTCAGCTGAATTATATATTACATAAAGCCTATGATAAAATATTCTTTTTCGCTTTTATAAGAAAATTATTTCTTAAATCGATACTATGTTTTATAAAATTATAAATCAATTTTAATTATTATAAAAATTCAATTAATGTAAATGATCACATTACAATAAACAATTGAAGTTTAAATTATCTAATCACACATAGTAATTAAAATATATGTCTCTAACAATTCTCATTATTAAACTCACATGTTAGACTAGTTAATTAAGAAGCTGCAGACAAGGTCAGACAAGTTTAGACAAGCAAGCTGGACCACTCATTCAAAAACAGCGATCAAAATGGCGTGAATGTTGCTTATCTAGATGTTCTTATCGTCGTGTGACGTCACTTAGAAGGAATCGCTATCGACCAATCCTATATCAGGAAGTCGTCACGTGATCAACCCTCTACCACGTGATATCCGGTTTTTGTGATAAGAAATTGGCATTTCACACCAAGTCGTTGTGTGAGCTGGACGCGTTTTGAAGAAGTTCATATATATTAGGTAAGTGTGAAATATGATTTTGTTAGATGTTAGAATTTGAATGCCTAAAAATGATTATGCTAGAGTTTATAATTATTTTTTAAAATAATAATAAAACTGAAAAAAACAATGATTTAAAATAATAAACTAATTGAAAAGTAGAATTGAAAGCTGTGTAGGTTTAGCTCATGAAAGCGAGCTGAACTGTTAATAGTAAAAGGTTAGTCATATAAGTTGTTTATCATAGTAAATCCATAAAAGAAATTTTTAAGTGGGAATACTACTAACCCTAGCTAACAAGGCAATATTACAAGTTACTGCTAATGAAAACTAATGTGAGAATTTAGTTATTAATATTTCACTATGTTGATTTCTATAGATATTCAATAATTTATAAATGAATTATTATGGAGAATGTACAAAGTTTGTACCCTAGCTCAATGTTTTCTTAATTTATCAAATCATACATAATAGTCAACTTCAACAAATAATACGTTACGGATTTTTCTATTACGTCATCAGTTAAGTTTCTGCGCATGTGCAGATATAAAATATTTGATTGTTAAAGTTAGCAGTTGGTTGGTTAGGGGGGTGAGTAGACAAGGTTGGTTGGTTGGATGTATTCGATAATTAGTCAAAACATTCAAAATTTACAAACACACATGTAAAAATATATAATGACAATTTTTTAAACACTTCGACTCACCTGTAGATATTCGAAATCTTTTGATTAATTTTTTTATACATACATAAGCTCACATATTCGCGCATACATACACAAACATGTATATACACATATTTTTCTAAAGTTGTAAATAATTCAAAAACTTTTTTGTTAATTTCATCCAAACTTTTAATTAACTTTCGAGAGAAACTATTAGAATGCATTTATTCGGTAGTTAAGACAGGTATGTCTAGTACATTTTAAAAGACAGTTTTAAGTAACTTGTAGATTTTTTACGAATATTTTTATTAACTAATAAATATTTTACGCAGGTATATTAACACACACACACATAGATATTACTTGCAAATAGTATGCCTGGATATACATACATTGGTATAAATACGCATATATGAATGTGCCTATATATTGTCGTATACATGTTATTAACTTGTAAACAATTCAAAAACTATTTTGATAAACATTAGAAATTTTATATTATCTTTAAAAAATTTTATTGACTTTTAATTTTTTTAAACTTTTGTTTATTAACATGTAATTTATTTTAACATTTTTTTTTAAATTTCGTTTGTATTTTTTTTTAAACTTCTTTTTTATCTTCGTGCAATTTTTTTTTTATCAAGTTGTGATTTGTTAAAAGCATTTTATTATTGTGTATCTTTTAAAAACATTTTTTTATTTAGTTGTGAATTCTAAAATTTATTTTTGAGTTCAGTTTTACTGTTTACAAAAATTTTTTCATAACGTGTGTATTTCTCAAAACCATTCAATGGCAAACATATACATACGCATATGTATTATAAGTATGCATATGTGCATCATGTGCACTAGTTATGTTGAGACGATAATTTTCAAAAACTAGAAGGTATATAATGAATAATTTTCTTTTACTAACTAATACATATATTTTTTTCTTACAATAGCAAAATTTTTATATGATAGTTGAAATTCTTTTTGTTATTCATTTGTTAATTTTAAGTGTGTTGTTTAATTTTTATAGTTCACTAACGATTCATTATTTTAAATAGGGTTTTGGAATTTTCCTCCTGTGGCGAGTTTCAAATATCTAGTTAATTTTCTGGGGGTTTAGGGGGGATGATGAAATGTATAACGTCGAGTAGCAGATTGATATGAAAAAAAATAATAACATGGTCAACAAATATTTTCCTAAAAGAGTTTACTAAATTTTGACTAAAAGTTGCAACAAATCAATTATCTATTATTTCTAAAAACATTAATGTCGCGTGATCTCACCGATGTTTCAAACTATATAGGGAAGTTACCGAATGTTATCTAGTGGATATTATAAAATCTGAATAGCCGAACCAAGTTATTTCAGTTAAAATGAGTTTTTAAATCCACTAAACTAAAAGTAAAGTGCATTTTTAATAACGATAAGGAAAATAACAATACTTTCCTAAAATTAATATAGTCTATGCATAAGTGTGTGTGAAAATGTAGCCCTAAAACTTAAAAGATAAAATTTATGTGACTAATAAACCGGGTCTGTTGTGGTTAGTGTATTGGCCCCAAAATCGGTGCCTAATTCCCGCACAGGCCAACCAGGCCATGGCTTTGGGTCCTAAAATCAGGGCCTAATTCCCGCACAGGCCAACCAGGCCATGGCCTTGGGTCCTAAAATCGAGGCCTAATTCCCGCATAGGCCAACCACGCCATAGCCTTGGGTGAATGGATGAGGGAAGGGCAGGCAAAAAGATGTTGGGCCTTGGGCCCACTGCAATCTTAATCGGGCTCAGCCTAAAATGTGAAGTCAGGTCATGTGAGTTTGAAACCTGTCGAACCAGGCGAGGTGACTGAAAAAAGTTTTTCTTGCATGAAATCGATAATTCGGGTCACTTTCCTCCGTCCCTACTGTCGTTTAAAATTTGTTTCGCTAATAATAAAAATTTACAAATAATAATAAATTGCTTTTCAAATGTTAAAAAGTTTCATTTCGCTAATAATAATAAAAAATGAGTAAATAATAAAATTGTCTTCTTTGGGTTTCTTTGCTAAAGTTAAAAAAAAAAAAATGGTAATAATAAATTGCAGAAGAGAGCATTTTTCCATCAATGCCTAATAAACACCCAGATTTAGATAATATAAGATACATTTCATCCTCTTTGTAGTTACACATACGCGATTAAGGGCCTTACTCAGCAGGGGGGGGCCCAAGGCCACGGGCTAGTTAGCCTATGCGGATCCTGTACACATATTAGTCCTAAATGACTATGTTTTCATTCTGAACCTCTTAAACAAAAAATAAAATGATTTAATAATCTTTAAAAATCCTTCTGTTGTTGAAAAGTAAATTCGATCTATGTGAGATTATTTAAAATAAAAGTTAAAAGGGTAATATCAAACGAGTAAATACGTCCCTATATCACTACCTGAAAAAAAAATTGCTTCTGGGTATATCGATAGAAATAAGTTTAAACGATTTTTTGTTAATATCTCTAACGCAGTGAAAAAAAAAATGACTGAGCTATATTTTATATAAGAATATTATATATGCAGCATTAAACGTTATCCTTACATCATCCTAGAAAATAGCTTATGATCTATTAGCATTATCAATCCAAACGAAAATGGTGAAAATGTAATTATGATTAAATGGGGATGTGTATAGCTCATTTATGTATTTCGAATAGTGTAACTATATTAAATAGTTTGCACGTATATTAAAAATGATATAGGTAGTCTCATAGAATATTTATCTCTAAAACATAGTATAAATTTAGGTCGATGCATGTTTGGAAAAAGTATTCTTGAATAAAGTACGTACAGAAAGTGTACGTCTAATTGTAAATTATTTAAAAAGTATTACACCTAATAGTAATTTCATCTCAAAAACTGGGTAAAAGGCTAACATTATGTTAAAAAAATGAATATGTAGATTTTCAGAATAGTACATTTGGCGCTGTTATTAAAATGCTTTTAATCTAAATTAAGTTAATAAAATTCCAATCTAGCCCGTATGAAAAAAAAATTATAAGAATCCCTTAATTAATAGATATTGTAATTTAGACAGTCTTTACTAATTGTTATTCGAATAATATCTGCTTATCTCTCTTATCTATTAAAAAGAACCGCTCAATGCAGCGCCTTTGATCTTTGAGATAACATATCTGTGCAAGCATGTTCCGACAGAAAGTAGATAAACAGTATAGTTGCAGCAAGATTTTTAACGTGTGAGGTGGCTAGCCAAATTTGAGAAGACATTATGGATTATTAACAGGTACTGAAATTCCTTTTTATATTTCAATTTAATATTAAAAATATACAGCTAAAACTAGGTATCAATAGGTGTTTTTTCTTCCCATTAAATTTCCTTTTGAGTATAAGTGAAAATGCATATACTATATGTTTTAATTAGGGAATAGCAGGTTCGATATTTATTATTTAATATTTATCTTTGAAGATATTATTCCTATATTAAATATATTAATATTTATTTTTCAACATAGTATTGGAAATATTAATTTTCGCGATATGAAAGTCTCATATATTGTTTTCAAAAAATAATTAACTAAAATAAATCATATGAATTGTTTTTACAAAATCATATTGTGTTAGGTAAAGGATTTGTTTAAATTATTTTGTTACTTTTTGAACTCCAAAAATGTCTTAGTTTTGAATTTTATCAAAAATAAGCCTAGTTCAAAAATCTGTGAATAAACCATTTCAATTGCCCTAGAATCTATAAAATCATTTACTTAGATTGTTTTCAAATTGTAACTGTTTCAATGAACATACAGTCTTGGAAATGTAGTAACCTATATCATGTTTTCAATTAGGCAGTCTTGAACAAACACCTAAAAGAAAATAATGAATCAAAACTATATTTAGTGTCCAAAATTAGTTAATAATTAGTCTAAAAATTATTCATAAAGATATTATCCAAAAATAATATAGTCGCAGTCTAAAAAATTAATCGCAGACAAAATAAATACTGTGTCAGAAGATGTTTTACTAAAATTGCTTTCAAAGGAAAAATAATAAACGCAGTTTAGAAATGAATAGAATTTCTCCAAATAATAAATAAACAGGTAGTCTAAAAATTACTTGTATATACATTCTCTAAATAAATGCTATATACGCATTCTTAAAATTTATCATTTCTCTAGAAATAATTTGTATGCCGTATAAAAATGAATCGTATATGCATTTTTCTAATACAGTTCACTCGAACTTTTAAAACAAAAATTTAATTTTTAATTAAAATTTAGTTAAATCTGGCCTTGAATTGTAATTATATTATTCGTCGGTTACGAATTTAAAAAAAAAAAAAAAACTAGCTCACCCCAGTACCGCTATTTAAATTCTAATTGCTAAAGGCGGAGAAAAAAATCTTGTATGCGAAATTATTTTTACATGTTACAAGAAAATCGTTTTACACTATCAATAAAATGTATACACTTTTGAAATTTATGTGAATTCTTTTTCACTCTCCTGTATATGTAGGAATTATTACGTTAGACTCATATTATAAAATTTGAAATGTATCTCTCGCGTTGTTGATTTACTAACACATTTCGTTAAAAGCTTAAAAAAAATTATTCAACTTAATTAAATTCACCAGTATATTATATTCACCAATTTTGAATAATATTCAACATTTATATAATTAAATTCAAAAGTTTAGTCAACAACAACAAAATATATTCGACATTAACATTTTATTGAGTTCAATTAATATATTTCGCCAACAACATTACAAATTTATTTAGTTAAATAAATATATTTCGCCAACAACATTAAAAATTTATTCAGTTAAATAAATATATTTCGCCAACAACATTAATAATTTATTCAGTGCAATAAATATTTTCGCCAATAACATTAAAAATTTATTCAGTTAAATAAATATATTTTTTCAACAACAATAAAAATGTATTCAATATTTAAAAAATATATAATTTAATTAATATATTTCACCAACAACATAAAATATATATATATATAATTAATAAATATATTTCGCCAAATATTAGATCTCCCGTGACATCACTAGCCAAATTTACTGATTGACTCATTAACAAAATGGAAGCATAATATAAGAAGGGCATATATTTTAATTAAACCGGGCATTCATTTAAAAAAGTATCAAGCACCCATTATGGGGGGGGGGGGATTAAAAGCTTTCGTACATGTCAAAAGAAAACGTATCTTGAACATCCCTGTATATCTATAAATTTTCAATAAACATCTCATAAATATTTAATCAGTTTAAAAAATATTTGTAGTATTCAAACCTTATAGAAAATTCGAATAATTATTAGCAGTATATATAATTCTAGGTTTTAAAATGAAATTTCAATGGTTTATTACACAAGTGGGGAAAAAAAGGGGGGGGGGTGTCACGTGACTACTGGTATTAAAACGAAACTATTTATTTAGTTTACATTTAAAAATGCGCAAGAACAATTCGTATTGAATGAAAAAAAAATAATTAACATAATTTATTAATGAATAATTAACAATTAAAGTTAGGTGAGGTGTAATTTTTCCAAAACCTAAACTTACTAGAGAAAATTCTAAAATTTTTAAATTCGGTATAATATTCACTTAGTAAATAAATAATTAAAAAAAAAATCTCTATTCAAAATTTTTCTTAAGTCCTAAAATGAAATATTTTAAATTAATTCTTCATGTATAATTTCCACCTCAACCTAGAGCGTGCTCCCAAAAATTCCTTAATTAAGCCCTCCTCTAAAACAACAAGCTCTCCGCAGGTGGAGGAGTCATTTACTCACGCCAAGAGCATGAGCAGGAGGTGTGAGCAGCAGGAGGAGCCAGTTGCTCGCGACAGGAGGAGCAGGAGGTGGAGGAATAAGCTCTCCTAACATTTTACGAGGATCAAACTTCAATTTTTAACTGTTTCTAAAATATTCCAAAATTATTTCAATTTTTTTCCACTAGAGGGCACTACAAAATAAATATTTTACTTATTTAAAATCCCCTAAAAATTCTTATCGACCTATCGTATAACAGCAAAAATTCTAAACCTTTCGAAAAAAATTTATTCAAAAATTTTTAAGCTCCAAATTTAAATATTTTAAATTTAATTCTTCATATATAATTGATAATTACACCGCATACTATAGTTTGCTGAAAAATTTCAATAAAAAAAAAATTGTTATTAAGTAAAATAAAATTCCTTCCCCCAAAATTTATTTTCTAAAAATTAATTCTGCATTAAAATGTATATTTAAACCTCGTACTATAGTTCGCTAAAAAAAAAAAATAAAATAAAATAAAATAAAATTCATTCTCCAAAATTACCCCTGGTTAAGATAACAGCTAAAACCACTAAGTCATCCTTACATTTTTACGAGGGTTCAAACCTCAACACAACTTAAAATTATTTTTAAATAATTTTTTAATTATTTCAATTTTTCGTCGTTAGAGGGCACCACCAAACATCACATCTTAAAAGTCATTCTCCAAATTGACCCCTCGTACTATAGTTCGATAAAAAAAATTTCAATCTTCAAAATTACCCCTCGTACTATAGTTCACTTCAAAAATTTTTCCTCTAAAAAATAAAATTCATTCTCCAAAATGACCCCTCATTCTATAGTTCACCAAAAAAAATTCATTCTCCAAAATGACCCCTCGTATAGAATTTCTCCAAATAATAAACTAGTAAATCTGCAGATCAGGAGCCTCAACGTCAGCTCTACAATTCATTGTGTTTAGCACCCTTTGAGTAATATTAATCTTTCTACAAAAAACGAAATTTAAAGTTCTGAAATTACATAAACATTTATAAAACGAAAAAATATTTCGAAGGTTTCTGACATTAGAAGCGTTAAATTAAACCCCTTGTTATGTAATGGTATTCTGAAAATCTCATGAGCTACTTATTCTGCTAATTTTTAGATAATAAAGTAGATTTCTTCAGGGGGGCAGAGCCCCCCTGAACCCCTTCGTAGTGTAATTTAATTTACATTTGTAATTATCAATTAATTGTGTTAATGTCCTTTAGTAAATTCTACCAATAGACGGAAACGTACATGAATTCTTTTCTACAGGGTTGGGTTGATTTTTGACGGCCAATTATCTACACGAGGGATATGGGCCCAGGGGGGGAGTGCCCTCCGTGGGGGTCTTTCTAAGGTAACCTAATCCGTATTTACGCATGGAAAATCCACGGCTCGAAGAAAACCACGAAAACTCCGAACGATTAGGCCGACGGGCGCGATTGGGTTCGAACCCAGCACCTCCCGTCTACCAGTTTCGAGAGCAGAACCTCTCGGCCACTGGTGGGGCTCTTTTCTACAGTCCTGTATATTACGTGAAGATTTTTACGCGTCGTCTATAACATTTAAATTTAATGCAGACAAAAAAAAAACCCTCTTAAAACTTCTCATATCACATTTCCGGGGATTAGTATGCATAGTGTGCACCATATATCCAGTTTCTGCGGAGTCCTGTATATGGTTCTATTTAAATTCTGCAAACATTTGTTAGTATACTAAATGTAATTGGGCTGGGAAATACATCACTCAAATAAAAAAAAAACACACACTGAAGCAATTCGCGCTCATTTTCATTTATACTTACGAATTCATTTGTGTATCCCTGTACATGGTCTATACAATATTTAAGCACTACTTATTAAGCACAAATTTACTTAACGTTAAAACGCACACCATAATCGAAAATGTTCTTCAGCAATCATCCCTAATAGACCAGAACTGTATCTGAAATTTTTTATGTGACCCTATAAATGAACGATAAATACGATACAAATCATTTTCAAGCTTCTTGAAGTCAACCACAGTAATGTAATATAATTTCATAATGTTTGAATTAGTGCAACACAATTAACACACTGACGACAGGCAATTTAATTAAATCTGGGTTTAAAAACAGTAGAAGCTCCTCCCTCTTCTGAAAGTGTCTCGGAAATTGGTTTCTGAGATATGTTTTTCATGTTTATGCAGCAGTAAATATCTTTCAATGTACGGATGTAATATATAATGTCTTACAATCTATAAAAAATATGGACAACACAATATAAATGTCTTTTCTGTAAGGTAGAAGTCACTCCCTTAGCCAATGATGTATTCTGAATAAAAACGAGAATTCTCGTTTCCCGTCGCTAATGTGTTAAAATAAGCTGTGAGGAGTTAGTTTTTTTCCACCGTAGACCACATTTTAATCGACCACTTTTGTGTGACCCTGAAAAAAACATATGCTTTGCACCCCATATACTACAAAAATGTTTCAAAAATACATATCAATTTTATTATTTTGTAACTGAGTAACATCATTAAAAAACGCCACAAAAGGATTTTCTTCAAAGATTGTAATATTATGAATACTTTTGAGTTCCCTGTACGCATGCTGTAAGTGCTACACATAACATATTTTATAGTAACCAGGTTCTAGTGCACCTTAATAGAGTATATAAATTTCATTACGTTTAAAATTGTGTAACATTATTAAAATACACCGCAGACGATTTTTCCCAAAGACTATAATGTAACGGAATAGTTTTGAGTGCCCCTGTAATTAAGTTATGAATGCTACACTCTTCATTTTTAATAACAAACATACTTTGGCAAACCTCAATAACGTATATCAATTACATGTAATCCCGACTATATTTACGCGAGTTAGAGCACGTAGAGAAACACGGCAATCGACAGATAGAAAAACTGAAGTCATAAATACTTTTCATCCATGTTGGAAAGTGTTAAAAAGGATTTACATGCCTTTAACTGTACTTTTTTTTCACTTATAGTATGGTTAAACATTAGTTTAAACATCCTAATCCATGCGATAGCAATAACATATTAAAAGCCCCCCAAAATATGCATATCTGGAGATCTATAAATCTACTGGAAAATAATTCATTATCGTGCCCACTGTTAATTGCATAAATTGCATCGATTTGGCGCGATAAAATATTTTTTGTGATAGCCTTTTAATAGTACCTGCAACAAAATTAACGTAATTTACTAACTTCATTCATATTTGACGCAATGATAGGCTACAAATAACAGTCGCTAGGCAACGAAGAAAAGGAAAAAAAAAGAAATATGTATCATATAAAACAAGAAAATTAATTTAAAAATTCTTTATATTATTGGAATACATGTATAAATGTCCTCAAAACATTATACACGTAAATAAAAAAAATCTGATAGATATATTGATAAAACTTCAATATAATAGGAATAATTTAAAACCCTTATTTGGAATTTTAGTATCCATAATTTGACATTTAAATCCATGAATCAAACGTGCCATTTTCTTTCAACAAATGGAAATTTGAAAATCGTCTGACTTGCCGTAGAAAAGCATTATAAAGAAAAATAAAATCTTCCATATTTTCCGAACGAATGAACCAAATTTAACCAAAAACTATACAGCTACGTCCGGGTATCTCACGAATATGCCCAATTAATTTCAAGCTGATCGGGTGCTTTTTGCGGCAGTTATCGCGGAACAGACAGACAGACAGACAGACAGACAGACAAACGGAAATCAAAACATTTCGTGTCTCCACAGTAAGCCTTCACTGACGTTTCGGCAATAAACAGGTAGCCTAAAAATTACTCGTATATGCATTCTCTAAATAAATACTATATACGCATTCTTAAAATTTATCATTTCTCTAGAAATAATTTGTATGCCGTATAAAAATGAATCGTATATGCATTTTTCTAATACAGTTCACTCGAAATTTTAAAACAAAAATTCGATTTTTAATTAAAATTTAGTTAAATCTGGCCTTGAATTGTAATTATATTATTCGTCAGTTACGAATTAAAAAAAAAAAAAAAACTAGCTCACCCCAGTATCGCTATTTAAATTCTAATTGCTAAAGGCGGAGAAAAAAATCTTGCATGCGAAATTATTTTTACATGTTACAAGAAAATCGTTTTACACTATCAATAAA
Source organism: Maratus speciosus (assembly GCA_963932465.1). Taxonomy (NCBI): domain Eukaryota; kingdom Metazoa; phylum Arthropoda; class Arachnida; order Araneae; family Salticidae; genus Maratus; species Maratus speciosus. The sequence continues at coordinate 146,114,321 of OZ010787.1, forward strand.
ATGTATACACTTTTGAAATTTATGTGAATTCTTTTGCACTCTCCTGTACATGTAGGAATTATTACGTTAGACTCAATAAAATTTCATCCTCAAAAAAAAAAAAAAAAAAACTAAATTTTTACAACTCCACCCTCTTCTTAGAGATCAAAATTCCTTTCTGACCCCTCCTCTAAGAGCACACATTCTCCGCAGGCGGAGCAGGAGAAGGAGCATGCGGAGGAGGAGGAGGAGTTGCTCCTTTGCTCCGGCTCCGCAGTTCCGCCTGCTGGGATAGAACCGGACTTTTTCTACTACTGGCATTCTAAAAAAAAAAAAATAATAAAAAAATCTAAAAATCATTGATACCACTCTGGTTGTATTTTAAATAAACAATGGGCACATAATAGCTCAAAACACTATTAATAAAGAAATTGAAATGTATCACTTTTTAATCAAATTCCCATCGTTTCACAACTCTTTCTAGAATGGAATAAAAACACGTAAACAAAACAGAACGTTGCCATTAAAAGAAAAAAATTGCTGGCACTCAGTTTTGGCAGACGACAACAGCATCGCAGCATCACAGACGATAAATTATTATTTAACAATTACGAAATACTTTTTTCTTTGACAAAAATAATAAAATAGTAATGTTTACTGACCGTAACTATTGCTGAAACGTTCAGAAAATTCGTCTAGCTAAATTCAATTTTCTGTAAATTAATTGTGCGAGCAATTTATTTATCATTTCACAAGAAAAGGAATAGTATAAAATGGCACCCTTAAAGAATCATACCGTAAATTTAAATCATAATTAAGTAAATTTAAAAATCGAGTGTCCTTCTACTTTTTTTACACAGTGTATATCATAGAAACTCGACAGAGTTTCTCGCCAAGCAAAAGAAATAACAGTGCAATGAACCGTAAATGAAAGGAATGTCCGCCAATTAATGCCGAACGATATTTCAAAAAATTTTTAGTACTCTGTCAAGTTTATATTTTCTGGACTGACCAAAGCGGGATTTTGACCCCTCTATATCTCCGGTTCTATTTATGATAGAAACAAAATTCTTGATTCTATGGAATGGGGCGTGCCACGTGACTCAGAAAACGAAAATAAAATGGAATCCGGTCAATAGGTTTTTAGTAAATGCGATCTTAAAAGTGCTGTTTTTTGCACTTTTGAAATTCTTGTTCCGACCAAATCTGTTGACAGAGCTACAGCAATGTGTAATTATCGGATTTTTACGCGGTTTACGGCATTAGATTTCTTTTATGAGTAGTACAAACCTTTGAAAGTTTCATGTAAAAATATTAATTAGTCTATACCAGTTTAAAGTCTCTTTATTTTTGCAGCGTGGCGTGCGTAATATGTGAGGCATTTCACAATCTTTTGACTTCTAAGTCCCGGAATAATAATTTTTATTTTGGTAAAAGAATTATTCTAATACCCGCTAGCTTCTTATCATTGCAGCTTGGCATACGTAATATGTGAGGCATTCTCACAATATTTTGACTTTTAAGTACAGGAATAATAATTTTTACTTTCTTCTATCTTTACAAGAAGAAAGCATTGGATTCGTGAAAAATCGATCCGAGAACGACAAAATAATTTCTGTCGACACGCAACCGGAGCAGAACCTGATAACAAAAAAAGCGAAATCTCACACGAACCAAATATGATTACCGACAAAAATATTCTAAAGCACCATAAGCCGATCCGAGTAAGAAAAAATAATTTCCGTGAACACGCAACCGGAACCGAACCCAAGAAATCCATTAGAAAAAACCCGAAATCTTACACGAACCAAATCTGAGACCCGACAAAAATATTCCAAAGAACCATAACACAATCCGAGCAAGACAAAATAATTTCCGTGGACACGTAACTCGACCCGAACCTAATATTTATTTGAAAAAAAAAAAAAAAAAAAAAAAAAACGAAATATGACTCGAACCTAATATGATAACCGACGAAAACATTCTAAATAATCATAACCCGATACAAGAAACACAAAATAATTTCCTTGGACGCAACACGACCCGAACCTAAAAATTCCATTAGAAAAAAACCCGAAATCTGACACGACCCAATTCTGAACCCAATACAAATATTCCAAAGATCCAAAACCCAATCCAAGCATTACAAAATAGTTTCCTTGGACACGCAACCCGAACCGAACCTAAAAATTCCATTAAAAAACTTGAAACCTGACCCGAACCAAATATGAATTCGACAAAAATATCTCCAAAAAACATAACCCGATACGAACAAGAAAAAATAATTTCCGTGAATGCAACATGACCCCAACATAAAAATTCTATTAGAAAAAATCCGAAATCTGACACGAATTAAATCTGAACCCGAAAAAAACATTCCCAAGAACCATAACCCGGTCCGAGCTAGACAAAATAATTTCCTTGGACACGCAACCCGAATCGAACCTAAAACTTCCATTTAAAAAAAAACCTGAAATTTGATCCGAACCATATCTGAATCCGAAAAATTATCCCTAAAAACCATAACCCGATACGAGCAATACAAAATAATTTCCGTGGACGCAACACGACCCGAACCTAAAAATTCCTGTAGAAAAATCCCGAAATCTGACACGAACAAAATCTGAACCCGACAAAAATATTCCCAGGAATCATAACCCGATCCGATCAAGACAAAATAATTTCCGTGAACCCGCAACCCGACCCGAACCTAAATTTGTTTTGAAAAAACCCGAAATATGACCCGAACCAAATATGATAACCGGCAAAAATATTCTAAAGAATCATAACCGATCCGAGAAAGACAAAATTATTTCCTTGGACACGCAACCCGAACTGAACCTAAATATTCCATTTTAAAAAAACCTGAAATCTGACCCGAACCAAATCTGAATCCGACAAAAATATCCCCAAAAAGCATAACCCAATACGAGCAAGACAAAATAATTTCCGTGGACGCAACACGACCCGAGCATAAAAATTCCATTTAAAAAACCCAAAATCTGACACGAACCAAATTTGAACCGGACAAATAAACTATTCCAAAGAACCATAATCCGATATGAGCAAGGCAAAATAACTTCTGTGGACACGCAACCCAATCCGAACCTAAAAATTTAGTTTGAAATAAACACGAAATATGACTCGAACAAAGTATTATAATCGACAAAAATATTCTAAAGAACCATAACCCGATCCGAGCAAGACAAAATAATTTCCGTGGACACGCAACCCGTCTCAAACCTAAAAATTCCACTAGAAAATCCCCGAAATCTGAACCGAACCGAACCAAATCTGAATCCGACAAAAATATTCCAAAGAATCATAACCGGATCAGAGCAAGACAAAATTATTTCCGTTGTCATGGAATCCGATCCGAACTTGAAAGTTCTACTTAAAGTTACCCCGAAACCCGAACAGTACCCGAAATAAAAATACATCAGGCCGTACCCCGATCCGAGCAAGGCAAATTAATTTCCGTGTACACTCAATACGACCAGAATCTGAAAATTCCATTTAAAGTCAACCTGAAAGCCGACCCCGAACCCGATCTGGAAGGCACAAAAATATTTCAAAGAGCCGTAACCCGATCCAAGCAAGAGAAAATTATTTCTTTCGACACGCAACCGGATTCATTTGAAGTCAACCCGAAAACCGACCATAACCCGGTTTCGGATCGAGTTCAATTATAACTTTCTGGTTCGGATCGGGTTGCCTGTCGACGGAAATTATTTTGTCTTGCTCGGATCACAGACTTCTAATATAAGTAGACTCCCAATCCCATTGTTCTCTCGGGAAGGTTTTGACTCCAACATGTTTTGCTTTCATCGCCAAAAGGGTGCCGTATTTTGGCGGTAATCCCTTTATTGGCAACTTTCGGATTTCATCCTCGCAATAAAATAAATGTAAACATAGAAGCGAAACTACAAGCTGACGCGAAAGTTGTCATTTTAAAAGCTAAAATAAAAAGTTCTTAAAAGAACTGTTAAAGGGTAAATTAAAAAGAAAAGCAAAAGTACGGTCGACTCAAGACAAACGCAGACAGACGATGTTTCGGCAGGAAACTGGAGAGAGATTCCGAGGAGATTTTGGCGAGAGAAAAACCGGTTTGGCGCGCAAAATCTGCCTTCCATCACGTGATGGAGGGCAGAGATGTAGGAGACAAGAAAAGGTTGCCGATTGGGAGTCTACTTATATTAGAAGTCTGTGGCTCGGATCGGGTTATAGTTCTTTGGAATATTTATCTCGGGTTAAGATTTGGTTCGGGTCTGGTTTTAAGTTAACTTCAAAGGAAATTTTTAGGTTCGGGTCGGGTTGTGTGTCCACGAAAATTATTTTGTTTTGCTCGGTTCGGGATATGGTTCAATGGAATGTTTTTGTCGAGTTAAGATTTGGTTCGGGTCAGATTTCGGGTTTTTTTCAAATGGAATTTTTAGGTTCGGATCAGGTAACACGTCCACGGAAATTATTCTGTCTGTTGGGATCCGGTTATGGTTCTTTGGAGTTTTTTCGTCAGGTTCAGATTTGGTTCGGATCAGATTTCGTTTTTTTTTCAAAGGAAATTTATAGGTTCGGGTCGGGTATCATGTCCACGGAAATTGTGTTGCTCGGATCCGATTATGGTTCTTTGGAATATTTTTGTTGGGTTCAGATTTGGTTCGGGTCAGATTTTTGGTTTTCTTCAAAGGGAATTTTTAGGTTTTTGTTGGGTTGCGAATGCTGGAAATTATTTTGTCTTGATCGGATCGGGTTACGGTTATTTTCAATATTTTTGTCTGCTATCAGATTTTGTTCGCGTCAAATTTCGGTTGTTTTCAAATGAAACTTTCAGTTCGGGTCGGGTTGCGTGTAGACTGAAATTATCTTGACTTGCTCGGATCGGCGTACAGTCTGTTGTAATTTATTTTTTGGTATCGGTTCGGGTTATGGGTTTATAAGTCTAAAAAAATCACCCTGAGTGGGAAATAAGTGGTTACTTGTCAATTAGCCTAACCGCTGTCCAGGCTCTATGCAATAGGTCTGAAAAATATTAGGCTAATTGGAAAATGAGAGATGATTCTCCAATTAAAGTACGACATGTATATCTCACATTGCATTTAAAAGTTAAAGGTGGTTAGAACTCGCGCGATTATGGGTTAAACATAAAAAAGGTAAAAATTCTCTAAAAACGTAAAATAAAAATAATTTATTCAAAATTTTCGAATTTTCGGCACACTTTATTAAAATGCTACTAGATTTCAGCCCACACCCTTTTAAAATTCCAAAACTATGGGTATTTTTGCATACTAAATTTAGATAACAATTAAATGAACTTTTATTTTGCTCGAAATCGGAATGATTTTTGACGAAGGTATTGCGCACAATAATCATCACCGAATGTCCTGCTGATATTTGAGGAGACACTGGATTATAGAAACGTTCCAGTGGACCTCGATTATGGAAAGATTCTAGGTAAACACTGACTACGGAGAAACCACAGAACAGGCTCAGAAAGATAATGCAAGTGCTTTAGTGAATCACAGAGTACTTATAGACATGAAAACAATTCGACAGAACTTAAGGATCACTGAATTTTGACAATTTTATTGGAAATTTTCCTTTTCTTTTCATTTAAAAAGATTAATAAGGGGATTTATTAAACTAATCTATTCTGTTATTTTGGACTTGGTAATTAAAGAATGTTATCAATATTCCATAAATAGCTTTTAGTTAATTTTTAGTCAGATAATAGAGCTACTTAAAAATTTACAAATATGACTGAAATTCGGGAAAATCATTTCGTAACGATGAAATATCGAATTCTGAACTTTTATTGAAATGAATTATAATTTATCGTATGAATGATCCGAAATAAGTGAGAAAATAGTTTGAAAGCATATGACTTAGTATGTCCTGCTAGTCACGTAAAAAACAATTAGGAATGTAGAAAGTACATGCATTGAAAATTCAGAAAATCCAACAAGTGTTGGAGCTTATGAAAACCTTTTCTAAAAAAAAAGAGGCTTAATCAGATTATCTGAGTTTCTGCCGCGCTTATCGGAGGGACATAGGATTTCAAAATTATAAAAAACTAAATTTACTTAAAAATTACTTCAAGCACGCCGGGTGATAAAACAAATGTTCATTATTCAATTCGTTTTTAAGTCTTTACATATTTTGTGTAAAATGATGCGAATTTTGAAAATGTAATGACAGATTTTCAAAAGTTATTAAAATAAAATCCTTACTGAGTTAATTTATGAATCACCTTATAGAGAGATAAAATATTTCTGGTTAGTTCGACACGCTTTAAAATTTCTAAAAAATAAATGATTTCTTCTGAGATTTGTAAGGATCGATAAAATGTATTTAAATTGTTTTTAAAAAGTCCAACATTATGTCTTACTAGATATATTACACTTTTGAAAAGTTTATAGCCTCACTATTAAATTATTTTTTTACTTCTATCATCTTTCGTTTATCTTTTCTTTTCTTTTCTGAATTAAATAGGAATATGTATAATGCAAATGAAATACCTTACAAAAAGAAGTGATATCTAATCAAAAACAACTCGTTGTAAATGATGCCGCCAAGCCACAAACCTAAAACGTCAGTCATAAAAAGAAGTGATATCACATAAAAAGAAGCGATATAGAAGTGCATACTCCAAGGGCCGTGTAAAAATCTATCACAACTCATAATGTTTCCAAAGGACTCGGAGTGATGTACAGTATGTGAAAACTGCTTGGCGACCTGCAGACGTATATTTAATTTATGCAGCACCTATACCAATTTCGAAAAACTGTGAAAGTCGAAAAAATTAATTTTAATTTCTCATTATATCACTCTTACAAATATTTGTAGGAGGAAGATCTGTAATAAATCAGAAAGATTTGTAACACAAGCTGGAAATGGAATGAAATTGTGGTAATCATCTGCTATTGCAATTATACTTTTCATTATTTTAAACATAATTTTTAATTACATAAATGCGTTTAATAATACACTGTATTAAAAGTAAAGGGAAAACTTGTAAAATGGATCCTGTTTATGACATTTATTTCTTAAAGTTCATGTTTCCAACATAAGGAATATTATATAATACTAGTAGCCTTACTAGAACAGATTTTTCTCCTGAGTAGAAGGAAAAAGCCGGTTCTATTTCACCAGGCGGAGCCCGGAGCAAGGATGAGTGACAGGTGGGCGGAGTCGAGTGATTGACAGGTTAGGGGAGATAAGAAAGTGATGGACAGGTGGGCGGAGTCGAGACAGACAGGCGCCCGCGCGTCATGCTATAGTAGAGGGGTTAAAACGAAGAAGCGATAATGAAAAGTCTACTGTAAGAGAGGGATTAGAACAAAGGAAAATGTTAATGAGGATGCTTAATGAAGGAAAGTCTGTTGTAAGAGGAAGGTAGACCAAAGGAATGATTAGGAATGATTAGAAAAGATCGCATGCAATTAAAAAATACTTACCACGGAGCAGCGTCGAGACACGTCCTACCTGTATGACATCCACCGGGCTAATGAACGAAGAAGCGTGCAAGAACCGGCTTCATCAAGATAAGGAACTGGCTTCTGATTGGACGAGAGACGAGCCTAGGGGGCAGCACCATCGCTTTCACCCAAGGGCATGAACACGAGCGCCCTTTCTTGATAGGATTTTAAACTCACCTGTGATGACATCATCCTATTTCGAACTGAAATAAAAAGGTTAATACATTTTTAAGTTTTAACGAAATAAGTTATAATTTTTAGATATTTATTAATTTTACGAAACATGTTTCAATTAATTTAGTCATTGCAAATAAAGTTTTAATTTTAAACTGAATAAAAAAGGTTAATACATTTTTAAGTTTTAACGAAATAAGTTATAATTTTTTTTTTTATTCATTTATTAATTTTACGAAACATGTTTCAATTAATTTAGTCATTGCAAATAAAGTTTTAAATAAATTACTTAATATTTTTTAATCATTTGTTAATTTCCGAAACAAGTTTTTTAGTTTTAGTCATTTGTTAATTTCCGAAACAAGTTTTTTTTCTGTAAGTCATGTGCTAATAAAACTTTTTAATGAATTAGTTATTTTTTATTTGTTAATATATTAATTTCGATACATTAATTTCCGAAACAAGTTTTTCCTAAATAAAGCTTTTTATGGAAAACTTAAGAAAGTGGCGGAATATTGTGCTTTGCAATAACGAAAAAAGAGCAAAAAATTGGTAGCCTCACCCACATTTAAGTCATTTGAAACATAGGATGAAGACCTGAGTGCCGTAGAAAGGATGAAGACTCCTGAATCAACCGATTTATGTTGGATTCACAATCTTAGAACTATCCAAGTTACTAATGTATCAATTTAATTACGGTTTCGAACCCATAAACACATAACCAGGCTTTACAGTTTTTAACTCATCACGCTCACCACTGAGCCACCGTTGTTTTATCTTACTTTTAACTACTTATTTGATATATATATATTTTTTTTTATCGAAAAGAATGCAAGTTAGTTTCAGTCTTTTAACTAATACATTTCAGTGACTTATGAAGTAAAGTTTTATTTTCTTAAAAAAGTGGTGTGAATTGAATATATTTTTTACCGTGTTAGTTCTTTTAAAATATTATTTTGAATTAGAAAACACTTACTTTTGTCAAATAGTATAGTTAAAGATTCGATTTTTTTTTTCTAAGATCGACAGAATTCATTGATTTTCAATTGACTATATTTTTAACATGTTAGTTCTTTTAAATTTTATTTTGAATTAGAAAACACTTACTTTTGTAAAATAGTATAGTTAAAGATTCGATTTCTTTTTCTAAGATCAACAGAATTCATTGATTTTCAAAATAAGATCTATTGAATAAGTATAGTTAATATTGCCGTTTTTATCTTAGTTTTAACTACTTATATTGAAAACAGATTTATTCACTTTTAAATGTAAAACACTTTCTGTAAAAGCATATCTTTAACTGTAATAATTTTTAAACCATCTTTAATTAGATATATATTTTTATCACAAATAAAAATACAAAAGATTCAACAATTATACTCTTACCTGACTAAAATTAAACTTCTTCATTGCGAATAACAAACTCTCACACACAACATCTGTTTTTTTACCGATATATAAACAAGACAATTTTGGAAATGAAGGTTAAAAATATATATATTTATATTTCCTTCCTATTAAGTTTACATTATTTGAAAAGATGCGTATTGGATATCGAGGACTGCACATCTCCGTGATTTCATTCGCTACTTATGACATCAGATCCCTTCGTTTTTATTGGTAGATGATTAGGTCACTTTAGTTTATTTTTCTTTTTTACATGATAGTGTTGCTATATTGCTTTTAACAGTGAAACATCTACTATCTGATATACAACTACCGTTCACTTAAGTGGTTGAGATGTACAATAAGCAAGCATTTCCTAATCGAAGGAAAATATCTGTACGAGATCTACACTACATGCATGTTTCTTTAGCAAGGCAATCTTTTCAATCTATAAGGAGATCTTTATCTTACGGTTGCAGACACCCTCCTCTGTAGACAGATAACAAAAACATACAATGTCCATTTTCATGTCTAAAGGCTAACGAAATCTTAGTGCAATTTTTTAAAGAATGATATTTCCTATTATTGACCGAAAGCAACAGGTTTTTTGTTTTAAGAAAGATTGTTAATTCACTGTTTTCAAAAATTAAAATCTGAAAAAGAATTCCCCATTTTTTTCTTTTAAGTTTTTTAAAGAGATGTGTTCTTTTTTCTTTGAATTAGTATTTAAAGGGGTTTTTTTTTGCTGAATCTGAAATCAACTTTTAACTAAAATATTGTAATGATTGACGAAGTAAAGTTTTATTTTCTAGAAAAGTGGTATAAACTTAATATTTTTTATTAATTACTAACGAAGGAATATATTTTGTCTAGGTAATATAAAATTTAGGTTAAAGCTGTGAATTTTCTTAAGAAGATTAAACTTATCTACTCGTTTTGGAGAAAGTATTTGTAATGCACGAGGTACTGTATTCTTTTCAATTAGAATGAACAAGGTCTTACGATAGTTTGAATATTAAACCAAAAAAGATTAATAGTAATTTAGTTTAACAAATACCAATGAAGACAACTATATGAAACATAAACTCAGTTTACAAATAAGTTTTAATGTCAGAACTAATTGGACACTTTGTTTTCCTAATTGTAGATGTTAAAAAAACTTTCTTAGGAAAGTTTTTTTACTTTGATTCGAACTGAAGATAAAATACTTTACTAATTTAGGATATTTTTTCCATATCTCGTTTCAAAATTATATTTAACTAAAAAATAATTTATGTTGCATTGTTTTATCAATTTTTCTAATCAAAGAACGTGTATTAGTTTCAACTGATAATAAAGGGTTTATTACCTATTAGCAAAAGATAAATTAGTAGTCACACTTACATTTAAGTTATTGAAAACATATGATGAACATCTCTGCTGTTGAAAGGATGAAAACTAACATACATACATAGGAATCGACTGATTTATGTTGCACTGGTTGTGATGTATATAATAGATGTGATTATATATTGAAAATGATATATACGATGGTTGTGTTGTATCCAAAGTAGATGTCTTTAAACTAAATTATCAAACATATGAGTGAGGATTGCTACGTGACAAAAATCGCCTTTAACAGTGAATTTTGAGTCAGTTTTAATTTAGAAAAAAGTAAATGGTTAACTTCAATGACATATTTTTAGTTTTGTTGTTAGAAATAATATGTTAAACAAATCACACAGTTTGAAAATATATTTTTTCGAGTTTATTTTCAACAATTCTTTTTTAAATGAAATCACATATAAAACTAAGGAAAGCTAAAATTGTGAAACACAAGTTGAATATCGAGAATGACAGAACATGTTTTGAATTAAGTAATGTAGAATGTGCAAACTTTTGAATTCATTCATTCACAGTAACAGAAAGTGTGAAATTTTATGTTCAGTTTAATAATGCAAATAATTAAATTGAAAGATACATTTAAAAAGGATTGTTAAAACTTTTTTGTTTTAAGAAATACTAGACAAACATTACACTTAAAAGACAAAATAATTATACATACCTTTTGTTGATTGAAGCAAGCAGACTCATTGAAAATAGCAAGAAGCTGAAAAGTCGATGGTAACTTTAGCTAACCAGACACCGTAAAAGGTTCGATAAGGTACCGCAGAGCACTAAGCTAAATGTACGGTAAACGGGAGCTAAGGAACATACGACCTTCATCGACGAAATCCAAGACACGACTGATGTGCGCGGGGTATACATCTGCTGATGAAGGTCGCTGATAAGAGATCACGTGACCGCTATCAACCAATCAGAATCGAGCTTGCAGGTGTGACGTCACCGACAGCAACGCCATCTACATCATGTGAGTCATCCAGTTCAAGATGAAGATGACGACATCTTTTGCAATACCTGTAGACAACCTGACGCCAGTTGATTGACAGGAGGCGTGTAGGAATGTCAGGAATGCAGACAGAGTGGCGCCTACCTTCTGCATCATAGTATTTTAGGAAAAATATATATTACGTTGATGTAAAAGACATTATTTTTTTAAACTAACTGTTAATATTTTTTGAAATAACATACTTTTCTCATACAAGCGAAAAAAGAATGTTTCAGAACATGTCTCTGATCGTGATTAAACATAACTTTAAGCATAGTTAACCATCTAAGCAGAGTTAACCATTCATAACTTTGACAGTTTTTAATCTTTCAGAATTTAAAAAAAACATATTTAAAACTATTTTATTTTAAAAATTTTTGTAAAAATTTTAATTTATAATTTCTTTTTAAGGTTTTAACTTTTTTTTGTTAAAACTTTTTTAACTTTTTAACTTTTTTTTGTTAAAACTTTTTTTAACTTTTTTTTTGTTACAACTTTTTAACTTTTTTTTGTTAAAACTTTTTTTAACTTTTTTTTGTTAAAACTTTTTTAAACTTTTTAACTTTTTGTTGTTAAACATTTTTTTTAATTTTGTTAAAACTTTTTTTACTTTTGTTAAAACTTTTTTTGTAAAACTTTTTTTTATAAAACTTTTTTTATAAAACTTTTTTTATAAAAAATTTTTTCTTAAAACTTTTTTTTACTTTTGTTAAAAAATTTTTTGTTAAAATATTTTTTACTTTTGTTAAAACTTTTTCTATATTTTTTGTAAAACTTTTTTGTTAAAACTTTTGTAAATTTTGTTAAAACTTTGTAAAACTTTTTATCATCTTTGTAAACTTTCTATAATTTTTAAAACTAATAAATTTTATACATACATATGTATATATATATATATATATATATATATATATATACATGTACATATATGCATATACATATACATAAATATGTATGTTATATATATACATGCATATATATATATATATACATACATCATATATACATATATATATATATTTATATATATATTACACAAGAACCCATACATAAACATTTAACTTTCATATATTTAGAGACACGTAGACGTGGATGTATGCTTTTACTTAAACATTTATATAGATAGATACTACCCTTAAATTTACGTTCATGCAAAAAACATTATTTTTCTTAAACTGTTAATATTTTTGAAATAACATACTTTTCTCATGCAAGTGAAAGGAATGTTTCAGAACATGTCTGTGGCCATGGTTAAACATAACTTTAAGCATAGTTAACCATCTCAGAATATGATTAAAGATGTTCGAACATGACTTTGGACACGGTTAAGCATATATCCTGACAATATTTGAACCTACCCAAACATGGTTAAACTTGTTTGAACAAACTTTGAGCATATCCGAACATTGTTAAATATATCCCAACTAACTTTGAGCATGATTAAATATATTCGAACTATCTTTGAACATATCCGAACATGGCTAAACATGTTCGAACATAACTTTGGTCATGGTTAAACATATCCTGAAGAAAGTGCGAGCTACCGAACAAAATTCATTTAGAAAGACAAACTCATGAATTTGGTAATCACAAGCCAGTTCCAACTTTTAAAAAGCAACTGATTAACTAAATTTGGAAGAATTGTTATAAGTTTTTTTTAAAACACATTGTTAGAAACTGACGAATGAGTTTAACAAATTTTTGGAAATAATAGAGTATGATAATACTCTTAGAGTATAATATATACTACTTAGAGTATAATAATACATTTGATGTCAGAACATGTTTTGAATGAAATCGTGAATTCATAGTATGCAGAAAACACGAACTTTGAAATTTATAGTTAGGTTAAATGAAGAAAAATAAAGCAAATTACTAAATTGAAAGACACATTTTGAAAGGATCGTTATAAGTTTGTTAAAACTGTTGTTGTATTAAACACTATATTAGACAAAAAAAATTACATACCTTTTGGAAAGAAGTTTCCCTAAGCTTTTGATGATTCGAACAAGCAGACTCATTGAAAAGTAGCAAGAAGCTTAAAATTCGACGGCAGTTTTTACTCAATCTTATGCCGTAAAAGGTTCGATAAGGTACCGCATAGCACTAAGCCAAACGTACGGTAAACGGGAGCTGTGAAACATGTGACCTACCTCCACCAGATCCAAGCCTCGACTGATGTGCGCGGGGTCTAACACCTGTAGATGAAGGTCACTGATTAGAGATCAAGGTCACTGATAACAGATCACGTGACCGCTAACAACCAATCAGAAGCAAGCTTTCAGGTATGACGACATCCTGTAGCAATACCAGTAGACGAAGTGACGCCCTCCGCCTGCAAGAAACGATCATGTCGAAGCATGTACCGACTTGCTGGCGCCAGTTGATTGACATGTGGGCGGGGGAATGCAAGGAATGCAGACACAATGGCGCCCTCCTCCACCGCCTACTCCTTTCACATGTCAGGTGATCTTCGCATCCAATCACATACAAGTATTAGATGGTAGAGGGCGCTCGTGTTGTTTTCAAGTACGACGTCATCACTTGTTTTGTGCTTTGTCATCAACCATTTCCCCTTCAGTTGATGTCCTGGGCAGATGCTTCACAGTAAGAAAAATACCATTTAAATTTTAAGTTTTTTTGTTAGTAATATTTTATGTATAAAATATAACAAAAAAAGACATTTTGTTTAAAATAACAAATGTCTTTCATCACTTTTTCGAATATCAAGTTTAACTTTATCGAATAACACACTACTTAAATTATCACAATTAGAAATATTCACTTAACAAGTTGTTGAACAAGTTTATTGTTCCGACGAATTTAGTCATGTTTTAGCATGATCTAAGCATGATTAGTCATGCTTAGATAATCTTTTTCTGTTTAAAAAAATTAGATTTAAAAATCTATTTAAGTAAAATATTTATCGGAGAAAAATTTTTAAACGGAGAAAAATTACTAACAAATAACTTAAAATTTAAATGGTGTTACTTACTGTGAAGCATCTGCCCAGGAAATCAACTGAAGGGGAAATGGTTGATGACAAAGCACAAAACAAGTGATGACGTCGTACTTGAAGACAACACGATCGCCCTCTAACATCTAATACTTGTATGTGATTGGATGCGAAGATCACCTGACATGTGAAAGTAGTAGGCGGTGGAGGAGGGCGCCATTGTGTCTGCATTCCTTGCATTATCCCGCCCACCTGTCAATCAACTGGCGCCAGCAAGACGGTACATGCTTCGACATGATGGTTTCTTGCAGGCGGAGGGCGTCACTTCGTCTACTGGTATTGCCACAGGATGTCGTCATACCTGAAAGCTTGCTTCTGATTGGTTGTTAGCGGTCACGTGATCTGTTATCAGTGACCTTGATCTCTAATCAGTGACCTTCATCTACAGGTGTTAGACCCCGCGCACATCAGTCGAGGCTTGGATCTGATGGAGGTAGGTCACATGTTTCACAGCTCCCGTTTACCGTACATTTGGCTTAGTGCTATGCGGTACCTTATCGAACCTTTTACGGCATAAGATTAAGTAAAAACTGCCGTCGAATTTTAAGCTTCTTGCTACTTTTCAATGAGTCTGCTTGTTCGAATCATCAAAAGCTTAGGGAAACTTCTTTCCAAAAGGTATGTAAATTTTTTTGTCTAATATAGTGTTTAATACAACAACAGTTTTAACAAACTTATAACGATCCTTTCAAAATCTGTCTTTCAATTTAGTAATTTGCTTTATTTTTCTTCATTTAACCTAACTATAAATTTCAAAGTTGGCGTTTTCTGCATACTATGAATTCACGATTTCATTCAAAACATGTTCTGACATCAAATGTATTATTATACTCTAAGTAGTATATATTATACTCTAAGAGTATTATCATACTCTATTATTTCCAAAAATTTGTTAAACTCATTCGTCAGTTTCTAACAAAGTGTTTAAAAAAAACTTATAACAATTCTTCCAAATTTAGTTAATCAGTTGCTTTTTAAAAGTTGGAACTGGCTTGTGATTACCAAATTCATGAGTTTGTCTTTCTAAATGAATTTTGTTCGGTAGCTCGCACTTTCTTCAGGATATGTTTAAACATGACCAAAGTTATGTTCGAACATGTTTAACCATGTTCGGATATGTTCAAAGATAGTTCGAATATATTTAACCATGCTCAAAGTTAGTTGGGATATATTTAACAATGTTCGGATATGCTCAAAGTTTGTTCAAACATGTTTAACCATGTTTGGGTAGGTTCAAATATTGTCAGGATATATGCTTAACCGTGTCCAAAGTCATGTTCGAACATGTTTAATCATATTCTGAGATGGTTAACTATGCTTAAAGTTATGTTTAACCGTGGCCAGAGACATGTTCTGAAACATTCCTTTCACTTGCATGAGAAAAGAATGTTATTTCAAAAATATTAACAGTTTAAGAAAAATAATGTTTTTTGCATGTACGTAAATTTAAGGGTAGTATCTATCTATATAAATGTTTAAGTAAAAGCATACATCCACGTCTACGTGTCTCTAAATATATGAAAGTTAAATGTTTATGTATGGGTTCTTGTGTAATATATATATATATATATATATATATATATATATATATATATATATATATATATATATATATATATATATACACATATGTATGTATAAAATTTATTAGTTTTAAAAATTATAGAAAGTTTACAAAGATGATAAAAAGTTTTACAAAGTTTTAACAAAAAAGTTTTACAAAAAAATATATAAAAAGTTTTAACAAAAGTAAAAAAAAGTTTTAACAAAATTTAAAAAAAATGTTTAACAACAAAAAGTTTAACAGTTAAAAAAAGTTTTAACAAAAAAAATTTAAAAAAGTTTTAACAAAAAAAAAGTTAAAAAAGTTTTAACAAAAAAAAGTTAAAAAAAGTTTTAACAAAAAAAAGTTAAAAAAGTTTTAACAGAAAAAAGTTTTAACAAAAAAAAGTTAAAAAGTTAAAAAAGTTTTAACAAAAAAGTTTAAAAAATTTTTAAGAAAAAAAAACGTTAAAAATGTTTTAACAAAAAAAAAGTTAAAACCTTAAAAAGAAATTATAAATTAAAATTTTACAAAAATTTTTAAAATAAAATAGTTTTAAATATGTTTTTTTTTAATTCTGAAAGATTAAAAACTGTCAAAGTTATGAATGAACATGTTCGGATATGTTCAAATATAGTTCGGATTGTTTAAACATACCCAAAGTTATGTTCGAATTTGTTTAATCATACTCTGAGATGCTTAACTATGCTTAAAGTTATGTTTAATCATGATCAGAGACATGTCCTGAAACATTCTTTTTTCGCTTGTATGAGAAAAGTATGTTATTTCAAAAAATATTAACAGTTAGTTTAAAAAAATAATGTCTTTTACATCAACGTAATATATATTTTTCCTAAAATACTATGATGCAGAAGGTGGGCGCCACTCTGTCTGCATTCCTGACATTCCACCACGCCTCCTGTCAATCAACTGGCGTCAGGTTGTCTACAGGTATTGAAAAAGATGTCGTCATCTTCGTCTTGAACTGGATGACTCACGTGATGTAGATGGCGTTGCTGTCGGTGACGTCACACCTGCAAGCTCGATTCTGATTGGTTGATAGCGGTCACGTGATCTCTTACAGCGACCTTCATCAGCAGATGTAGACCCCGCGCACATCAGTCGTGTCTTGGATTTCGTCGATGAAGGTCGTATGTTCCTTAGCTCCCGTTTACCGTACATTTAGCTTAGTGCTCTGCGGTACCTTATCGAACCTTTTACGGTGTCTGGTTAGCTAAAGTTACCGTCGACTTTTCAGCTTCTTGCTATTTTCAATGAGTCTGCTTGCTTCAATCAATAAAAGGTATGTATAATTATTTTGTCTTTTAAGTGTAATGTTTGTCTAGTATTTCTTAAAACAAAAAAGTTTTAACATTCTTTTTAAATGTATCTTTCAATTTAATTATTTGCTTTATTAAAATGAACTTAAAATTTCACACTTTCTGTTACTGTGAATGAATGAATTCAAAAGTTTGCACATTCTACATTACTTAATTCAAAACATGTTCTGTCATTCTCGATATTCAACTTGTGTTTCACAAGTTTAGCTTTCCTTAGTTTTATATGTGATTTCATTTAAAAAACAATTGTTGAAAATAAACTCGAAAAAATATATTTTCAAACAGTGTGATATGTTTAACATATTATTTCTAACAACAAAACTAAAAATATGTCATTAAAGTTAACCATTTACTTTTTTCTAAATTAAAACTGACTCAAAATTCACTGTTAAAGGCGATTTTTGTCACGTAGCAATCCTCGCTCATATGTTTGATAATTTAGTTTAAAGACATCTACTTTGGATGCATCTCAACCATCGTATATATCATTTTCAATATATAATCACATCTATTATATACATCACAACCAGTGCAACATAAATCAGTCGATTCCTTTGTATGTATGTTAGTTTTCATCCTTTCAACAGCAGAGATGTTCATCATATGTTTTCAATAACTTAAATGTAAGTGTGACTACTAATTTATCTTTTGCTAATAGGTAATAAACCCTTTATTATCAGTTGAAACTAATACACGTTCTTTGATTAGAAAAATTGATAAAACAATGCAACATAAATTATTTTTTAGTTAAATATAATTTTGAAACGAGATATGGAAAAAATATCCTAAATTAGTAAAGTATTTTATCTTCAGTTCGAATCAAAGTAAAAAAACTTTCCTAAGAAAGTTTTTTTAACATCTACAATTAGGAAAACAAAGTGTCCAATTAGTTCTGACATTAAAACTTATTTGTAAACTGTGTTTATGTTTCATATAGTTGTCTTCATTGGTATTTGTTAAACTAAATTACTATTAATCTTTTTTGGTTTAATATTCAAACTATCGTAAGATCTTGTTCATTCTAATTGAAAAGAATACAGTACCTCGTGCATTACAAATACTTTCTCCAAAACGAGTAGATAAGTTTAATCTTCTTAAGAAAATTCACAGCTTTAACCTAAATTTTATATTACCTAGACAAAATATATTCCTTCGTTAGTAATTAATAACAAATATTAAGTTTATACCACTTTTCTAGAAAATAAAACTTTACTCCGTCAATCATTACAATATTTTATTTAAAAGTTGATTTCAGATTCAGCAAAAAAAAAAAAAAAAACTTTAAATACTAACTCAAAGAAAAAAAACACATCTCTTTAAAAAACTTAAAAGAAAAAAATGGGGAATTCTTTTTCTGATTTTAATTTTTGAAAACAGTGAATTAACAATCTTTCTTAAAACAAAAAACCTGTTGCTTTCGGTCAATAATAGGAAATATCATTCTTTAAAAAATTGCACTAAGATTTCGTTAGCCTTTAGACATGAAATGGACATTGTATGTTTTTGTTATCTGTCTACAGAGGAGGGTGTCTGCAACCGTAAGATAAAGATCTCCTTATAGATTGAAAAGATTGCCTTGCTAAAGAAACATGCATGTAGTGTAGATCTCGTACAGATATTTTCCTTCGATTAGGAAATGCTTGCTTATTGTACATCTCAACCACTTAAGTGAACGGTAGTTGTATATCAGATAGTAGATGTTTCACTGTTAAAAGCAATATAGCAACACTTACATGTAAAAAAGAAAAATAAACTAAAGTGACCTAATCATCTACCAATAAAAACGAAGGGATCTGATGTCATAAGTAGCGAATGAAATCACGGAGATGTGCAGTCCTCGATATCAAATACGCATCTTTTCAAATAATGTAAACTTAATAGAAAGGAAATATAAATATATATATATTTAACCTTCATTTCCAAAATTGTCTTGTTTATATATCGGTAAAAAAACTGATGTTGTGTGTGAGAGTTTGTTATTCGCAATGAAGAAGTTTAATTTTAGTCAGGTAAGAGTATAATTGTTGAATCTTTTTGTATTTTCATTTGTGATAAAAATATATATCTAATTAAAGATGGTTTAAAAATTATTACAGTTAAAGATATGCTTTTACAGAAAGTGTTTTACATTTAAAAGTGAATAAATCTGTTTTGAATATAAGTAGTTAAGACTAAGATAAAAACGGCAATATTAACTATACTTATTCAATAGATCTTGTTTTGAAAATCAATGAATTCTGTTGATCTTAGAAAAAGAAATCGAATCTTTAACTATACTATTTTACAAAAGTAAGTGTTTTCTAATTCAAAATAAAATTTAAAAGAACTAACATGTTAAAAATATAGTCAATTGAAAATCAATGAATTCTGTCGATCTTAGAAAAAAAAATCGAATGTTTAACTATACTATTTGACAAAAGTAAGTGTTTTCTAATTCAAAATAATATTTTAAAAGAACTAACACGGTAAAAAATATATTCAATTTACACCACTTTTTTAAGAAAATAAAACTTTACTTCATAAGTCACTGAAATGTATTAGTTAAAAGACTGAAACTAACTTGCATTCTTTTCGATAAAAAAAAAATATATATATATCAAATAAGTAGTTAAAAGTAAGATAAAACAACGGGGCCTCGGTGGCTCAGTGGTGAGCGTGATGAGTTAAAAAATGTAAAGTCTGGTTATGTGTTTATGGGTTCGAGACCGTAATGGAATTGATACATTAGTAACTTGGATAGTTCTAAGATTGTGAATCCAACATAAATCGGTTGATTCAGGAGTCTTCATCCTTTCTACGGCACTCAGGTCTTCATCCTATGTTTCAAATGACTTAAATGTGGGTGAGGCTACTAATTTTTTGCTCTTTTTTCGTTATTGCAAACCACAATATTCCGCCACTTTCTTAAGTTTTCCATAAAAAGCTTTATTTAGGAAAAACTTGTTTCGGAATTTAATGTATCGAAATTAATATATTAACAAATAAAAAATAACTAATTTATTAAAAAGTTTTATTAGCACATGACTTACAAAAAAAACTTGTTTCGGAAATTAACAAATGACTAAAACTAAAAAACTTGTTTCGGAAATTAACAAATGATTAAAAAATATTAACTAATTTATTTAAAACTTTATTTGCAATGACTAAATTAATTGAAACATGTTTCGTAAAATTAATAAATGAATAAAAAAAAAAATTATAACTTATTTCGTTAAAACTTAAAAATGGATTAACCTTTATTATTCAGTTTAAAATTAAAACTTTATTTGTAATGACTAAATTAATTGAAACATGTTTCGTAAAATTAATAAATGTCTAAAAATTATAACTTATTTCGTTAAAACTTAAAAATGTATTACTCTTTTTAATTCAGTTCGAAATAGGATGATGTCATCACAGGTGAGTTTAAAATCCTATCAAGAAAGGGCGCTCGTGTTCATGCCCTCGTGTGAAAGCGATGGTGCTGCCCCCTAGGCTCGTCTCTCGTCCAATCAGAAGCCAGCTCCTTATCTTGATGAAGCCGGTTGTTGCACGCTTCTTCGTTCATTAGGTAGGACGTGTCTCGACGCTGCTCCGTGGTAAGTATTTTTTAATTGCATGTGATCTTTTCTAATCATTCTTAATCATTCCTTTGTTCTACCTTCCTCTTACAACAGACTTTCCTTCATTAATCATCCTCATTAACATTTTCCTTTGTTCTAATCCCTCTCTTACAGTAGACTTTTCATTATCGCTTCTTCGTTTTAACCCCTCTACTATAGCATGACGCGCGGGCCCCTATCTGTCTCGACTCCGCCCACCTGTCCATCACTTTCTTATCTCCCCTCACCTGTCAATCAGTCGACTCCGCCCACCTGTCACTCATCTTTGGCCACGCCTTGCTCCGGGGTCCGCCTGGTGAAATAGAACCGGCTTTTTCCTTCTACTCTCCTGTCATGTGCAATTTCATTTATGCAGGCTTTGCTGCAATATATCTTAGCTTAATTAACGTATATTATTAGGTGCATTGTTAGTAATATTCATATGATCATTATTTTTTATTACTATTTTACAAACTCAAAATGTTTATTACATATTTACTTAGAAAATTCTCCTCATAAAAGTGGTCTTTCTCGTGCAAATAATGGCAATCAACAAATCGATCATCTCATGATGTTAAATAAGAATGGGCATGTAAACACCATAAGCTTCGAATTTTCACAGTTTAATGGGAGAAGTAATACAAGAAGAAAATTGTTAAACAAAAAGTCATATATATGTAAGTGCAGGTAGAACAAACATTATAAAAGCCTGCAGGTCGCCAAGCAGTTTCCACAAACTGTACCTCACTCCGAGTCCTTTGGAAACATTATGAGTAGTGATAGATTTTTACCCGGCACTCGGAGTATGTGCTTCTATATCGCTTCTTTTTATGTGATATCACTTCTTTTTATGACTGACGTTTTAGGTTTGTGGATTGGCGGCATCATTTACAACGAGTTGTATTTTATTACATATATGTGTGTGTTGTGACTAACAAGTTCTTTTAACAAAAAGGATTAAATCTCGAAAAAATTTAGCACCAGAAATAAAATATAGATATAATATGATGATGAAAAAATTAAAAACATGTCGACACTGAATGTTCAATCTTTAGTCAGCAAAAATATCATGTATCGCAAAAAAATGCATCTATATTATTTCATAAAATATACAAACGCGTTACGAGTTTGTTTTTTCTTATAGATACCATGCGGTGAATGGAAGTAAGAATTAAAATACAAGAGGGGAAAAACTTTGAATAAAAAAATATATAAAAACCTATGGAAAAATATAAGAAAAAAACCAATGAAATAAAAAAATTCACAGTCTCAGAAAAGATTTTTGCAGTTTTTATACATATATATAAATTAATTGCGGATGTTAAAAAAATAAAGAAAAATATTATTTTTTCTTACAAAAATGCGTCTTTTTTCATGTATACATTAATAGTGTTTTATTTTCGTAAAAAGTGTTTAACATTTAAAAATATTTTCTATTTCATGGAAAAAAAAAGCTTTGGAGAAGTGCAGTTATTTTTTTATTTTACTGTCCTTTTCTTGTATACAAAATTTATTTACATTAACAATATTTTTT
Source organism: Maratus speciosus (assembly GCA_963932465.1). Taxonomy (NCBI): domain Eukaryota; kingdom Metazoa; phylum Arthropoda; class Arachnida; order Araneae; family Salticidae; genus Maratus; species Maratus speciosus. The sequence continues at coordinate 146,136,717 of OZ010787.1, forward strand.
TGTCATACAGTCATGATTATTTTGTATATTTTACCCCTTTAGCATCAAATCCATGCGCAAGTAATTATCAGAGTTCAAACAAAAAAAAAAAAAAAAATACCAACGAAGTATTATTTTTATCATTTATTATTAATTGGTAATAAATAGGATATTTTTTCCCTAACTAATGCTTATTTACAAAGATTATTTATATAAATTGAAACGATTATTTATATTTATTTTCACTTCATTGTGTATGCAATAAGCCAACTTACTTTCTTTTTCGTGTAAGGTACAAAACATGACACCAATAATAACTAGAAGTTGATAAGACCAAAGAAAATCTCCAAAAATCCCCCAGGAATGATCAGAATCCTAATAAACACTTCACGCAGCCCCTGGAATCTCCAGAATGAAGTTTTATTTTTTCCCTGTTTTACTCTGTCTTAATAACCCAAAGATAAAAAAAAAATATTTTTAAGTTGGTTTATATTTTTTAAACTTTCCACAAAAATTAGATCGCAATAGTTAGTATTATCTTTTAAAGTTTATATCATTTACTAATAATCCAATTTTTTTAATTGGTTTAGCACATTCTTTGCCAAGCTCATTTTGAAGAAATGTTTACTACGTGCAATATGTTTTATTCAACTTATTGTATAGAATTATATATATATATATATATATATATATATATATATATATATATATTAATTTATAAATTTTGACTTAAATTGCATTTATATTTTTACAAAAGAAAAAAAAAACTTTCAATTTATATCGTGGTTATACGTCTGAGAACGATTTCATTTTTGATGTTTTGAAAATGCTGTATAAAAAATAAATGAATCTTTTTTTTGTTACCTTCTTAATATTAATCCTTTCCGGCACAGGCAAATTTTGCTGTAAAATGAGGAAATCATCGACTACCACCGGAATTTACATACGACTTTTTTAGAAATTGAAAATTTGTTACTTTATGCTTTCGTTATTAATGCAAAATTTTATTAAAATATTCTTGGTGCCGTTTGTAAGTTTGGAATTAAAATTAGGTGTACCGACCCGGGCACACTGTGCCAGAAAGGGTTAATGAACCTTTAAGAAGGTACCGGATTACAAAATCTCCATGCATTTACACCGCATTAATTTGTGGTAGGCACCAAGAAACTGTTCTGCAAAAACGAAGTAATTTGTGGTCGACGTCTATAGTAGAAGACTTTCAATCAAGAGTTAACTCGTGATTGGAAGACAACGTTAAGAGGATCAAAATATTTTGAAATGCCGAATTAAGAATCATGCAATTAATTTAGACTATTGCTTCTTTTTGCATTTATTTATTTGTGAATGTTATTTGTTTATTTATTTATTTGTTATTATAAAAATAACAAATATTTATCAAAATGTAAAAATATACAACAAAAATTTAATATTCTACGACAAAATTAATCTTCTAAAACTAGTTTTGCTACGATTTTGAAGACAAAGTTCCATAATTTTTAGTGGTCGTTTTTTCTTTATACTGCTTTACGTTGTCTCTCAATTTTACCTTGAAGAAAAAAAAATATTAATCAAAAAATTAAAAGACTATAATGATAAATTTAAATTATCTAAAAATTTATCATATTTTTGTTATAACTAGAAAAATTTAAAAATATTTTTTGTTTGTTTTTCCAGATATAGTTTGTAGATAATTTTTTTTTCCTAAAAATAACAAATATGTAAATCCGTTAAATTGTCCATAAGTTACCATGGAAAAACCGACGAAAATAGCGTTTCGATATTTCTGAGTTTAAACTTGCCATTTTCAAGTATCGCCACATCTGTCTGCACGGCTTAACGTTTAAGATTGTACGACCGTCATTTTAGGATTTTTCCTATAAGACCAACGGTACGAAATATTAAAAGTTTAGCCACTCTAAAAATACTAAGCGAAAAAAACTATAGAAATACAAATTTTGTTAAATTGTTAAAAACAATAAGAAATATTTTAATACTGTACAACAAAATTAATATTACAAAAACAGTTTTGCCACGATTTTGAAGTCCAACTCCAAATTTTAGAGTAGTCATTTCTTCTTCATATTCATTATTAAGTTGTCTCTCATTTATACCTGAAACAAAAAATTCAAATTATATAAAAATTTATCATATTTTTTATTACAAACTGGAAAAAAATTGTGTGTTTCAGGTATAATTTAGAGGCAACTTAATAATCAGTGTGTAGAAGAAATGGCGACTCAAAAATATGGAGCCTGTATTTCAAAATCGTAGCAAAACTGTTTTGCAGGATTAATTTTGTCGTACAATATTAATAACAAAAGATTTAATATATTAGTGGCAAAAGTTTTTAAAATATTTGTTAAATTGTAAAAAAACAATAACGTTCATTTTTTTTTACAATTTGTCAAATATTTTTATTTCTGCTAAACGTAAATAAATGCAAAATATATAATAGTCTAAATTAACAACAGGATTTCTCATCCACGATCAAACTTCAGTCAATTTCCGTCATTTCAAAAATTTCTTGTCCCCTGAAAGGGAAAGTCATCTAAAAACCGACCGTTACTGTTGCCAAGAGGATGCCAAAATTATAGGGTCAATCGGCGTTAATATGAGGAAAAATTCTGAACTTTTCCAGTTACTTGTGATCGATTGACTCTGGGCCTAAATACATTCTTTTATTTCATTATTAAGTAAAAAATATATTGATTGTCATAAAAATAAATGTATAGTAATTTAAAACCCATCCTCATATTAGCTCCACCAAATGGGGATAATATGAGGACTTATTGGGCTTAAGTGAGGCTCCATTATTTTTAAGCAGTTGTGTAAGAACTAAAAGAAATCAGAGAACTTTCTTAATGTTGACCCGGGTCTAATGTTTTAGATGTATTATTTACAGTTTTTTTTTTTTTTTTTTGGACTGAATTTCGAGAAATCTTTCACGCATCCACCGGAATAGTTATGAAAACCCACTACAACAAACCCCTTCCGAAATTTTTTAAATGGTAATTTAGAGTAAAAAGTAAACTATGAAAATTATCTACAACACATAAACTACATTTTTATGAAAATTTGGTAGTAAATTTACAATGATATAACATTTGTTATTGACTATTGTTCATTAATACTTACATAGTCAAGAAAAGATTAAGCAATTATCCTGTTTTTGAATGTAGTTTCATGTAAAGGCAGGACTACTTTAGACTGTAGTCGCGGTAGTATTATAGATTTTGTTAAAGAACTGTTCCTAATACATTTTTTTAAAATTAGCAATATTATAATTATCATAAAATATAAATGATAGGGAGAAAATGAATACATGGGGGCTGTTTGGTTAATCTGTTCGGTTAGCGCACGTTCCTGTGTAAAATTAAATGGTTAAATTAACTGGGTAGCATTTCATATGAATCGGTAACAAACATAGAAGACAAATTAGGTTAAGTTAATAGGTAAAGTCAATTAAGTTTGGAAAAAAGAAAAAAAAAACATATACGGCCATTATGGTTATGGCAAATTTAAACAAACAGACAAATTAAAGATTAAGACTTTCTGTTTTTATTTTTGGTGGATGTTTCAAGTTAGATGATAGAATATTATTGTCACAGCCTCCAGTATACTTTTATATTAGCCTCATACGCAGTCTTATATTAACCAAAAACACTATCTCACATTACCCCCTGGGTCTGTTGGTTCAATACTCAGACTACATTAAGCATATTTCAAAGTTTTCAGGCTAAAAAGACACGCCATTCCTTACTGAATAAATGCCAATTAGAATCATTTGCATGTGATTTTACTTAAGCCTTGCACAACAAATGTTTTGAAGTCTGACAGAAAAACTTTCTCATAATAAAGTATTTAATGTATATTTTTGAGAATATTGCCCCTTAAATTGTGGATGTTTTCGTGATGGATATGTAAAATGAGGTATAGCTTACAAAATAGCCACTAATCCAATTTTGTAACAATAAAATTTCACTGAATACTTTTTTGTCTGTCTCACATTAGCCGCATTGTTTTAGGTTTCTCATATTTTCCCCTATTGACCCTACGTTAAGTAAAAGGAAATGCTATTATTCAAAGTGACTGAAAAGTTACTTGATGAAGCTAAAAGTTTATAAACTTTTAAAAGTATCTTTTCTGTTCCTTTTTGATTTTGAGTGTTTTACCAAGTAGGGATATCCGGTTGAACAAAAAGTGTAGAATTTTATTTTCAAAGTCAACACTAAATTACAGCGAATCACATTTTAATATGAGAAATTCTCCTATAAAGTTGACAATTTAATTACATGTTTTCGACAAAAAACTTTTTCTGTAGCTTATTTACCTCGTACAAATATTTACACCGTACAATATTTAGCACAATAATTGAACGTTGATTGTGAATATAAATTTTTGCAACTGCTACTTTATGTGAAACCTTGTATCTCTAGATAATAAAAGTCTAAATTGTCTAAATTTTAAATTTAAGTGAAAATAAAAATAATTTGTTACTTCGAATAGTAATAAATTTTTAAATCGCCCAATTACATTAGGCCACGCTATATAATACGATCATTATTACATTTTTAATCATTATATTAAAAACTTTTGTAATCATAAAATTACATATTTAAACAGAGATTAAATATACTTAATCCGTTTCACTAAAAATTTAGTACAATATTATATTAACAATGCCATATGGGTCTTATTATTTAATTTCCAATCACACACTAAAGGGTCAAAATTTTATAGACATGGAAAGACTCACTTTACTTAGGAAATGCATTTAAATTTAATAAAATTTCTTGATTGAAAGTTTAAACAAATCCAGTTGAAAACGTTTCACATTTCGTACGTCAATATTTTCATAAGCACTCGAATAATAAAATTCCTCAGATTTTAAAGATCTGATCACATAACTTCTTTAGTCAAAAGTTTAGTGAAGAAGAAATACTATAAAGTTGAAGTGTTTGCTTAGACTTTTTTTACATTTAAACTATGAAACAAACTAAAATTTTGCATTTAGAACTTCAGATTAAAATTTTACATTTAGAATTTCTAAATTTAGAGTCTGTACTTTTATGTGAAACAAGAACACATTGATTTTTTAAATGAGAAGTGTTACGTCATAAAACCTTCCTTATGGCACAGAAAATGTGCAATTTCTATGTTAAATATCCGCATTTTCCTGTGTACAACAGTATAAAGAAAAGTCTAATTAAAATTCTGTAATTTTTAATTACAATTTTAATTTAAATTCAAAAATTTTTCATTTTCCCATTCGACAACTTGATTCAATCTACTAAATATAGAACAGTTTTCATTACAATATCCCTGGAAATCTCACCTTATTCTCATTCAATAGTGACTTAAATAACGTGTTTATTTTCTTATAAGTATGACATTTGGTTTGACGCCTAAGAGGGACTGCTCAGATAAAGAGCTTGTAGAGCATGGCGTCCCTCCCGGTCCCTTTTATTGAGGTCTTTTAAAAAAATACAGTTTTCAGCCAGGGCTGAAGCCGCCGGAAAAGGCGACAGTGGGCGGTATTTCGATAAATGTAACGCATAAGAAAGAATCTGGGCCTACAGTCGGTCCTGCAAGGGATATTCAAATCGCGAGCAAGGAACATGGGCCGACTAAGGTTTTTACAGGTGTGGGCTCTCGCTACCGGAAAACGGATTTCTCACGCGACAACTCTTTTGCTTCTTGATGACGTCTTTTTCGTGATATTTTATGTCCCTTTCGCCCAAGAACATAGATTTAAAATGCCTATTCTGACATGATTTTCTGAAGAATACGTTATTCAAACTGTATTATTCCTTTATTAAACCCTTGCATCAACCCGTAAGAATGCTTAAGATAATATAGAAAGCAGGATAAAAGTCATTCACTTTTACTGTTTATTCAGTTGAACTGATAAAACGCGAAAAATGGTCTATGTTTTGAATTTTCAGTCGTCTCTATTTTGAGCCAGTGAAGAGCTATTTATAAGCTAAAATTTGAACATTTTTGACGGCTTAGTATGTACAATACTTTTTCACTTAGTGAAGATCGAGGGAGCCTGCTGGCCAAAGAAGATACAGTAGCGCTCAAAAGTATTTTGACACCCTTATATTCTCTCTTATTTTATTTAATATAAAAATGTAAAAGAAAATATATTCCCTATAATTGAGAACACTGTGACTGCAGTTATTTAAATGTATCAAGTTTCAACTTGTTTGTTTACATTCGGCGCCACCGAAGAAATATGACTCCACCTTAGTTCAAAAGTATTTTGACAATTAGTTTGCATTTAATTGTTGAAGGTGTCAGGGGCGCTATAGGTTCGATTAGTGTTTATATTGACTTATTGTGATTATTTTTAAATGTCGAAATGTAAAAAATATTGAAGTTATTCTAGAAAAGCCACTGTAAATGCACTTAAGAAAGGTAGACTGCAAGCAGAATTAGCTCGTTCTTTTAAAGTGTCTCGGCAACTTGTTATTACATGGAATAAAGTTTTTAATGAACAGAAATACGTCGAAAATAAGCCTCAAAGTGGCCATCCGAAAAAACAACTTACAATGTTGACTTTATTTTAAAAATTATATCTACAAGTTATTGTCGTAAGTCCGCTGTAATAATAATAAATGAATTGAAAGAAAATTACGGCATAGACATACACGTTTCATCAGTCAAACGACGCCTAAACCTCTTTGGTTTACATGGCAGAAGACCAGCAAAAACACTTTTGTTATCTACTAAGAATAGGAAGGCTAGAGTTGCATTTGTAAAAGCGCAAAACCCTTTCAGGGGCAAAGCAATTCCATTGCTAAAGTTTTGAAATTAATGACTGACACCAGAATTTTGGTTAAAAAAATTTCGGTTTATTATGTGTGTGAAATATAGCTTTTCCTTATTTACAAATAAATTTGTTTTCGAATTCCGGTGTCAATCATTAATTTCAACACTTTAGCAATGGAATTGCTTTGCCCCTGAAAGGGTTATGCCATTTTACAAATGCGACTCTAGCCTTCCTGTTCTTAGTAGATAACAAACGTGTTTTTGCTGGTCTTCTGCCATGTAAACCATAGAGGTTTAGGCGTCGTTTGACTGATGAAACGTGTATGTCTCTGCCGTAATTTTCTTTCAATTCATTTTTTTATTATTACAGCGGTCTTACGATAATCACTTGTAGATATCATTTTTGTAATATAGTCAACATTGCAAGTTGTTTTTTTTTTTTTTTTCGGATGGCCACTTTCAGGTTTATTTTCGATGTATTTCTGTTTATTAAAAACTTTATTCCATGTAATAACAAGTTGTCGAGACACGTTAAAAGAACGAGCTAATTCTTCTTACAGTCTACCATTCTTAAGTGCATTTACAGCGGCTTTTCTAGAATCACTTCAATATTTTTTACATTTCGGCATTTAAAAATAATCACAATAAGTCAATATAAACACTAATCGAAGCTATAGCGCCACTGACACCTTCAACAATTAAATGGAAACTAATTGTCAAAATACTTTTGAGCTAAGGAGGAGTGATATTTCTTTGGTGGCGCCGAATGTAAACAAACAAGTTGAAACTTGATACATTTGAATAAGTGCAGTCATAGTGTTCTCAATTATAGGGAATATATTTTCTTTTAAATTTTTATATTAACTAAAATAAGAGAGAATATAAGGTTGTCAAAATACTTTTGAGCGCAACTGTATCAAAAAGCACGGATACGCTCCAGAGATATGCAAGCCGTATGAAGACAAACATTATCTTGTTGTAAAGTGGTCTTAGAATGACGTTCCAAGAAGGTATAACATATGTGCTGTGGATTATCAATAAATCGATGCGCTTCTAGACGTCTACACGTGATAAGTAATGGCATCCTATTATAATTAGAAATAACATTCCGCATCATTAAACCAGGAGCCCTAGCTGTGCACCTCTCCAAAATTAGGTCAGGGAGTACTGGTCCAACTTTCTCCATAATAGGCTCCTCTTTAACACAGGATATCATAATGACGTACTCCACTTGTCTTAGAAAAGGGTCGTGTGATTGGTTCTAAATAGCCCAATGTATTCCTGTAAAAGAAATTTATGCAACGCTGTTGGAGATTCTTTTATATTTATTTAGGGAAATGCTCACTGTGATTGTGAGTGTTAAAAGGAAACTGCGAACAGAAGGAATCTATCAAAATGGATTGGCCTGAATACTTACCGGAACTAACTGACAAGGAGAGGGCCAACCTTGTTAATCACAGATTTTGATTATTTTAATATATGGTGTAGGGTAGACACCCCTTAGTGTCAGGTTCAACGGATTTTATCCAATGCCCTATAGTTCTTGAAAAACCAGGGGGTCTAATATTAGTAGACAACTTAAATACTTACTTCGCAGCAAAAATGACAGGTTAGTCGTAGCTCAGTTGGCATGGCGTTTGCCGGCTGATCCGAGGGCCCGGGTTCGATACCTGAATGCGCTACATTTGTTTTTGTTTTATAAATATAGTTGTAATTATAATTTAATAATTTCAATTAAAAATTTTAACATCAAACATTAATTATAATGTTAACAAACTTAAATTTATCATTTCTTATTTGTAAACTATTATTTCTCAACCATTAAAGAGGTTTAAAAAGAAATTGGATCAATTATTGAATGATAAAAATTCCAAAATCGTGGCAAATTCTGTTGTGGTGCCATCTAGTTATGATTAAAAAAAAGGAATATTCAAATAAATTAAAAGCAGAAAAAAGATAAAGGGGAAAGCAAAATAATTGAAAGCGCAAGCATACTTATTACAAATTTAAAAATCTTTAATATGCAAAAAATCGGTTGTAATTTAATTCTGATGCTAATTTTAATATGATTATGCTTGTTACTTTAAAAACAGAATAATATTATCTCATTGACTTCCTTTGTTAAAGCAATGCTTAAATGATGTTTTTTAAAATCACGAATTGACACAATTGCTCAATATCATTGCATCGATAAAGAATATATGAAATACATTTTTAAAGTGATTTTTTTTTAAATAACAGTTTTATGATGTTTTATTACAACTATTCAGTTAAAAGTAAAAAATTAAATAGGTTAAAATTATAATTGATATACAATATTAAAAATTGTAATTGACAGTGAGATTATTAAATTATACTTACAAGTAAATTTATAAAACAAAAAATGAGAAAAACAAATGTAGCGCATTCAGGTATCGAACCCGGGCCCTCCAATCAGCCGGTTAACACCATACCAACTGAGCTACGACTGACCTATTATCGTTGTAGCAAAGTAAGTATTTAAGTTGTGTACTAATATTAGACTCCCCGGTTTCTCAAGAACTAAGGAGCATTGGATAAAATCCGTTGAACCTGACACTAAGGGGCCTCTACTCTACAACATATATTAAAATAATCAAAATCTGTGATTAACAAGGTTGGCCCTCTCCTGGTGAGATTGAGTTCATTTAAGATGTTATTGGACGACCCACTGTTGAATATAAATCACCTTAAGTTTCAAAATTAAATAATTTGAAATTTTCAAATAAGAAGGTTGGGACTGGGGTAATTTAGTTTGTATGATACGAAATTGATGTCTTGTCTTCATGTGGATAAAGATACGCCATATTAATTTTGTCAGTTGTTTTTGAACACATTTTTCTTTGAAACTCGTTTTCAAATTGAGCGCATTTTTTAATTCACTGTACATATAATAATTATAATAGAAATTTTTAAAATTCTATATGAATTACTTTTTACATAAACTTTTTCATGTGTCATATATATCGCATCAATCAATGAATTTGATCAAGTAAAATCTGACCGCGTAAGAGTTTAAAAACCTATTAACAATGATGAAATAAGTATAAAATAAAAATAATAAGTTTACACTTCTACTAAGACTGTATATAACATTATTCATATGCTCACCATACCATCAGCATAACAGCGCTAACATTCAAGGCTCAAATAAAAATATTCATACATAAGTACACCACACAAATTAAAACGTGGCAGTAAAATGCAGGTAAAAATCTAAAAGAAACAAACATTTATTAAGTTATCAGAAATAAATCGAAAATTAAAGCTAAATATCTTGCTAAACTTTATCAGGGAAATTATCACATAATATCAGGGAAAAAAATAACAAATTTATTTTTGCATTAGTAGGAAATTGCTGATATATTATTGCAAAATGTTCAGTCTTTTATAAAAATGGAACAATAAATAATCAGACTGCATTATTATAACAATCATTATATACAAGATGTAGTGAAAGTATTTGCCTACACTTATACAGGGTGTTTCCAAAAATATATACGCAATTTAAATGTTTACAAAGTTACGGATTATAACGATCTAGATCATCTTCATTGAGAGCATGGACTAATCTTGGAATGTAACTTTTCCAATGTTGACGCTTTAAAAGACTATGGACAACTGATCGAAAGTCCTACCTCGTCAGAGTCTTGGCGAACATATATATATATTTCCATTTTCCAATGTTTACTGTATTTTTAATTCCTTGTTGCACTTGTTATGAGGATTTGTTTCAAAAAATTTTCCAATTGCTTATACATAATTTTTAATTTGCATAAATTCATTTATGATTTGTATATTCTCATTTTTTAGGATGATTTGTATTGATTTATAATGGTTTTCTATATATATATATATATATAATGTGACCCATTATATAGCCTTAAATATACTTGATTTCAATTACCGATTTATGTTTATGGCTTTCATAAAACATTTAATCACTCAATAATGTAATGTTAAAATGGTCTTTTAGAAGAAACTAGATATACTAATTAACCTATTATTAAATTAAAACTAAGCCTAACATGAAAACTATTTATAATATTTTTTATCAAATTACAGATTATATATCGACTAAAATTCAAAATGTATTTAAGAATAATTTTCCGGAATCACTTATTGATGAAAAATTCTTCATAGATGTTCATGTAAATTTTGTAAAAAGAAAAAGGGAAAATTCTTGAAAATTCTACTTATGTAGGAAATTATCTAGATAGATGATGTGTATTTTTCATACGTTTACAGTCACTACTAATCTTTGAAAATACAAAGAATTTATTACCAACCTTTATCCTATTAATAACTAATATTTTCTAATTTTTATCGCAATTAAAGGACTTAATATGCAAAGAAATCAGTGTTTGTTTAATATGAGTAAACTTCAGAAGAATAGTAGTCCAGGCAATAGAGACAGTATAGGGGCTCTAGCTAGCAAAATTCACGGTAGTTCTGGAAAAAGGCTTACTATATGTTTTTTGGGTCGCTGAATCCGAATTTTTAACTTCCCACCAAAATTTCCCCGGCAACCCCCCCCCCCCCCAAAATTTTGGTAAAATGGCCCCCAAAAAAGGTTTTTATTAAAAAAATCATTTTTTTATTGTTTTAGGGAAAAAGTATTTAGAAATTCAGAAAGTAGACAAAATTTGCAACAAATTAGATATATGACATTATGGCTTAGGATGAAGGGGAAGGGGGGATCTGCCTCGGAACATGCGCAAGGTGCTGCGTGAACTAAGTTGCGCAATTCCACTTAACCACTCACACGTTTACATTCGCCCTCCCATTTCCCCTCCGAACTTTCTCTATAAGGTTTACTTTAAGTTTTTTTGGGTCGCTGAATCCGAATTTTTAAATTACACCCAAAATTTACCCCCCCCCCCACCGAAAACACCCCCAAATAGTTGTTTTTAACTTAAATTTCTTATTGTTTTAGGGGAAAAGCATTACGAAATTCAGAAACTGGACAAAATTTGCAACAAATAGGATATATGATATTATGACGTAGGACAAACGGGGAGGGGGAGGGCTGCCTCTGAACATGCACTGCGGCGGTACGTGCACTAAGTTATGAAGTCCAGGCAATAGGAGATTTTACCTGGAAAAATTAATACTAGTTCTGGATTTCGACTCACTTTATGTTTTTTTGGGTCGCTGAATCCGAATTTGTAACTTCCCATCAAAATTTCACCCAGCAACTCCCCAAAAAATTGATTTTTTGAAAAAATTTGGTTTTTGAGCCGAGCGCGCGGGAAATATTCCGAGGCAGCCCCCTCTCTCCCCGTTTATCCTACGTCATAATGTCATATATCCTATTTGTTGCAAATTTTGTCTAGTTTCTGAATTTCGTAATGCTTTTCCTCTAAAACAATAAGAAATTTAAGTTAAAAACTACTATTTTGAGGGGTTTCGGAGGGGAAAATTTTGGGGGGAAGTTAAAAATTCGGATTCAGTGATCCAAAAAACTTAAAGTGAACCTTATAAGGAAAGTTCGGAGGGGAGATGGGAGGGCGAATGTAAACGTGTGAGTGGTTAAGTGGAATTGCGCAACTTAGTCCACGCAGCACCGCGCGCATGTTCCGAGGCAGATCCCCCCTTCCCCTTCATCCTAAGTCATAATGTCATACATCTAATTTGTTGCAAGTTTGTCTACTTTCTGAATTTCTAGATACTTTTCCCCTAAAACAATAAAAAAATCTATTTTTTAATAAAAACCTTTTTTGGGGTTTTTTTTACCAAAATTTGGGGAGTGTTGCGGGGGGAAATTTTAGTGGGAAGTTACAAATTCGGATTCAGCGACCCAAAAAACATAAAGTAAGCCAATTTTCAGAACTACCATTAATTTTGCTAGGTAAAATTCCCTATTGCCTGGACTATAGGGTGATATATGCATATTTCATTTGAAAAGTAATACAAACTACATGTCAATGCGATTACAAAAGTATAGTGAAAGAATTACATACTTTTAATGATAAAAATTCTTTATCTTTATAGTTTTACTTTAAAAGTGTGGAAATTTAAAAACTTTGTATTTTATTTTATTAATTAGAATACAGATGTATTAAAATGTTATTCATATTTTCTTCATTTACCAAATAACTAAATTTACTATCAGCAAATCATACTGAATAAGGCTGGATAGCTTAATAAAACGCACGGAAGTAGTCTTGATGTTTCTTTCAAAACTTTAATGAGCTATGAAGTATGTCACTGAATATTGCAGATGCTTGTTAGAATACCTGGCATTTTTATTTCCCCTTTCACGAGAACAGACGAATATATCGCACAAGTTTTATTTTAAGCAGTTAATTAGGGATAAACTTATTGATGTTCCTCATATAATTTAACATTCCTTGAATAGTAAGTATGTCCATCATGTTTTATCTTAATCTATTTTATTTTAATCAGATCTCATTTGCGAACATTAACGTACTTAAAATATCCAAAATTCAAGCATTCTATTAATTTGCCTAATAAGGAAGTTCATAGTACACTGATATGATCTGTCGATATGTCTTTTTATTTAAAGATGATTAAAAGTAAAGCATAAAAAGAAGCTTCGTCATCAGTATATTTGAATTAGTATAACTTATAGGATTTCTCTCTTTTTAACACTTTCCAACAAAGTTGAAAAGTGTTTATGATTTCGGTTTTTCTGTCCGTCTGTCCGCGCTCTAACTCTCGTAAATATACTCGGATTGCCCTGAAATTTTTGGATGTTATTAAGGTTCACAATAGCACGATCCCTATTTCAAATGAAGTTTGTAGCATGTTTAGTTCATTTACAGGGTGTCAAAAGTATTCCGTTACATTACGGTCAATGGGAAAAAATCGTCTCAAATGATTTTAATGATGTTACACACTTTCAAGCATAAAATAATTGATCTGCATTTATGAAGTTCACTAAAATAAGCATTCTGAAGTGTATGCGGTGCAAAGAATGCTTATTTTTCATTTACAGGACCACACAAAATAATTCCGTTACATAATGATATGAGGCGTATTTTAATTATGTTAAACTATTTCATATATAATGAAATTGATATACATCGCTAATGTTTACTATAAGGTATTTCATGCATAATAAGAAGTGCATAGCATTTACAGGGACACACAAAATATTTCAGATACTATATTGTGTCCGAAGTATTGTACATAAGCGATAATTGCTGGAAATGCATTTTTAATTATGATATGCGCTTTTATGTTTGACTATATTTATGCATACTGTAAGGTGTGTTTAAATTCTATAGTTCATATACAAGGCTAACCAAAAGAATTCGTAAGGGTTACTGAGTATGAGCGTAAATTGCTTAAAGGGTTTTTTTTAAAGAGTTATGCATTTTTACGCTGAACTGCATTTAGTTTACTAAAAAATGTTTGTAGAATATAGATAAAATGATATCAATGCAAAAACCCTTGACGGGTTAAAAGTTTCTGACGCAGCACTTTATCTTATGCTCTAAGAATTTTAAATATGGAACTTAAAAATACTGATATCAAATTTTGAGTGACGTTATGCTATTTCTTAAAAAATATATTTGTATTTATTTCATCATTTTATTTTTGTTTTATTTATAATCGCATGTGCAAAAGTTATGTTCAACATGAAAAGCTGCATAAAATTTTATTCGCTGTTGCTTTATCATTTACATCTCTCATAAATTCAAAATATGAGTTTTAAAAGATATGATATAAAATTTAAGTGACGCCTTGATGTGACTTTAAAAGGTTTGTTTTAAAATTCAATTTAAATTATTTTTGACTTGGTTAAAATATTTTTTTACATCTACACAATACTTTTAATTTTCCAATTCACTGTTAAATATATCACTTTCATTGAATCTATACTATGCATTGAAATGTATTTATTTCAATAAATTGATTTATCTTTTGTGTCACGCTATTAAAAATTGTGAGTAAGATTTATGTAAATGGTTTATTTGCGTCAAACTATCCTTTTTCATACATTTCATGTAGTTTGGACACAATGACGCAAAGAAACCATTTACATAAATCTTACTCACAATTTTGAATAGCGTGACACAAAAGATAAATCAATTTATTGAAATAAATACATTTCAATGCATAGTATAGATTCAATGAAAGTGATATATTTAACAGTGAATTGGAAAATTAAAAGTATTGTGTAGATGTAAAAAAATATTTTAACCAAGTCAAAAATAATTTAAATTGAATTTTAAAACAAACCTTTTAAAGTCACATCAAGGCGTCACTTAAATTTTATATCATATCTTTTAAAACTCATATTTTGAATTTATGAGAGATGTAAATGATAAAGCAACAGCGAATAAAATTTTATGCAGCTTTTCATGTTGAACATAACTTTTGCACATGCGATTATAAATAAAACAAAAATAAAATGATGAAATAAATACAAATATATTTTTTAAGAAATAGCATAACGTCACTCAAAATTTGATATCAGTATTTTTAAGTTCCATATTTAAAATTCTTAGAGCATAAGATAAAGTGCTGCGTCAGAAACTTTTAACCCGTCAAGGGTTTTTGCATTGATATCATTACTTTTTTGAGGTTAGTGATAAAATGATTAAAAAAAAGATACTTATGGAATTTAATGCAGATTTAATTTTTACTATTTTATTACAATATTCCTTATAGCAGTTTGTATATGAAAACAAGTGGGTAAGTATAATCGCAGATCGCACAGAGGGTTTCATTTGATATTCCTTTAAAAACACTTTATCCTTAAATTAATAAATCCAAAATGTTAATTTATAATTATTAAATCCTTACATAGATGGTGCACCAATAGTTCCAATTTTCATGGGGCAGGGAACGCATTCTTTTAAACAAACCACCTTCCAATTGAAGTCACCAAAAACCAAGTTGAATAAGCCAGACCCCGTTGTGTTGTTTCACAAACAGCAGTCTCATGTCCCCTCCTTCCCCCCTTTTTCAAAATTTTTCAGACCAGTACCTAAGAATGGAACCGAAATAATTTTTTCTCTTCAGAAATTACGATAAAAAAATAGTATGCAGTACTCATAAATTTACTTTAATGCTATATAGGGTGATTATTAAGTTAATTATAACGTTTGGAATCTGTTGCATTGATGTCCGAAAGGTGGTTTCTGAGTTATGGAAGCTGGACCCATAAGGCGCCATAGAGGGGCGAAGCCCACTAGTGTCTATCATAATTATATCTGCCATGTGGACTAATTGCGATATTTAATCAAAATAGCCCCCCCCCCTCCTCATCCCCGGAAATATAACAAATACAAAATGTGTCTTTATAAACCTATCGTCAAATAGGTTTTTATTTCTTTTTCCCTAAAAAAAAAAAACATGATTTTTATATCCGTAACGTAAATAGCGGACGAAGCCCGCTAGTTCCTATCATAATATATATTTTTAATAATTTTATATAGTCTATAATAAAAATTAGACTTAAAATAGTCTAGTTCCATGAGTACTTGTAGTGTCGGTTACATGCTACGATTTTTGGATACCAGTATTTTAGAACGGGAAAATGTGACTTATTTTATCGGAGATATCTCATTAATTGAATAAGGTGAAGCAAACTTTTTGAAAAAAAGGTGGCCAACAAGCATGGCAGTTATCAGCTATGTGACTTCGTGCTAAAGTCCATTAATTTGATCTGCTTTAAAAAGATTACGGAAGATTGAATTATAGTAGAACCTGGATTAACCGAGCTTCGATTAATCGAGGTTTCTGTTAACCGAGCCGATAACAAAGTCTGATTTTTTTTCCTTTTGAATGAGCCTTAAAAATAACCACACTCTTTAGCTCACTGTCCGTGCTATACAGGCCCTTCTGCCCCCAAAAGCACTCAACTCCAAAGAAACACTGGACCCTGAGAAGTCAATAGCGAACAATGCTTTGTTTCCAGTGGCTGTGTGAACTTTCGTAAATTTTTCAAATTGCATTTTAAAATTTACTACTGGTAGTTGATTTTCTTTTTAAATTTGTTAAGCTGTGAAACAGAACTTTACATATATTTATTTTTATTATTTAAAAAACGTTCTATATATTTTTTTAAAAGAGATGTTAAATTCGCAAGCACGGCGAGTTTTTACACACAGTTTCTATTAACCGAGATTTCCGATTCCGATTTACTAACAGTCCCAATTAGCTCGGATAATCGAGGCTGCTCTGTATAATTAAAAAATCAATGGCGATCTTACTGTAAACGGGTTTCCCTTTTACTGAGGGATTTCAAGACCGAATCAGCTGATGTTAGTTGCTGTTCCCGTGCTTGATTAAATAAGATTAGTTAAACATTTGAAAATTACCAAATATAAAAGAAACTTTTTTTTTCCTATGAGACTTTTTTAATGAGACAATTTTATCCAGATTTAACATTAAATATCTCTTAAAATAATTCTTCGATTTAAAAACTGTCTACTTCAACATTTTTATCAAACATTTCTCTATAATACTACCCATTTTAATATTTTTGTATGCAGTAATTTTCTTAATATTTGCGAAATAGACCTCTAGTCACAAGAGATTCTTTCAAAGCGGTGAAAAGCGTTAGTTTTTTCCTTTTTTTCCGAATAAGAGACAAAATGTAGTACGCAATTGCGTCAAAAGATGGCGACACCAAAATTCTGATATGCTTATTATGTAAAACTTCATTGTTATTTATAAATAAAACATTTCAACTAAATTATTTATTATAAAATAATTATTACATCACAATAGTTTTTATGCAAGGAAAATAATAATAATAATAATAATAATAATAATAATACTATGGATGTCAGTGATTATATATTGATAGACCGTCATAATAATAAAAAATGATATTATAAAAAGAAGAGCTGAAATGAATTATTTTTTTACGTTTCTGATCGTGTGATTTATATTCAAATAATAATTATTAATGTATATTTTTTGTAAAGTGATTGAAATTAAATATATTTATAAAATTTATGGTAATATTTTTATTGTTGAAAAATTGCCAAGAAATAATCATCATTAAATTGGCGTCATTATAATTGTAATTTTATTTAACTTAATAGCAATTAAAAAATTACAAAGGAACTGAGAATAATGGTCAACTAACAGACTTAAAAAAAAAAAAAAAAAAAAAAACTTCACACGCATCAGCGAGTATCGAACTGTCTATGTTAAGATCAGTAGACGATGGCCCTCAACCACTCAGCCGTGGGAAGACAAAATTTTTCTCCCCAAAAGTGGTTAAAAAGAAAGCATGTGTATGAATACAGTGTCATGCATTTTCGGTGAAATTTCCATAGAATGGCGAAGAAATATAGTCCGATTTTTCATGTGCATTATAAAACGAACAAGAGTCTTGCTGCACTGCAAATTAAAATGTCTGAAATTCAGTCACTTAAGTGTCTGAAACGGAGTGTTCAATTTTCAGACATTTTAAAATGTCTGAATTTTTTCAGACACTTTTTGCGACTGAATTTCAGACACTTGAAATGTCTGAATCGCAGACATTTTTGTAAGCATTTTATGTAGCCATGTTTGACCACGCTGAATACTGGAAAAATATCTGGCCGTTGTCCTGCCCCCTCTACCCCCATATCGCCTGATTTTCTGGTGCTCCCAATTTTAGTATGCAATTTTCGTAAAGCTGATAATTTAAATCTTTTACGACATTGTACTAATTATAATGAATATTTTGTACTTCAGGAGTAGAATAAGATTAAAAAGAAAAAATATTTATCTAAATATTAGATTTTTTAAAATTTTGTTTTTAATCTTATTTTACTTTAAAAGTTCAAAATATTGATTATAATCAGTACAATTTCGAAAGAGATTTAAAATATAATCTTCGTAAATATTGCACATGAAATTTGGGAGAACTAAAATCGTAAGAGAACGGGCACTACGCATGCTTTAATCAAGGAGTCCTTTTGCAAAAAATGCAACCCTGCAGTATGGTTAGCTAAATGCAGATGCTCGGTATTCGGGAGTATCCGTTATGGAGGTTAATGGACATTCCCGAATAGCGGATACTTCGATTTAGCTAATACTTTTTTGATCCGCAAGGCATACATATTTGTATTATTTTTACCTCACAAAAGCAGGCATCTCCGATTATCGGACAAATTTCGCGGTCCCGAAGTGTCCACTATAAAGGGTTTTTAAGGTATATGGATATATATATATATTTTTTTTTTTTTGTCTTGCCCTACTCTAAAAGTTCAAAATATTTATCATACTCGGTGGAATGTCGAAAGAGATTTAAAAAATCCCGTGGACGTGAAAATGGACAAGAAAATCCCCCCCCCCCGTCCCGCCCTCCAAAAAAGGAGAATTCATATAATTCAAAAATTAGATTTTGCCCCATAGGCAATTTTACATATGTATCAGATGGTAATCACAACAGCTATATAACCATGAGTAAATAATAAAATAGTAAATAAATATTCTATTTTAATAGCATTGAGAAAAAAAATTACTTCTAATTTCAAAACATAGCCATTTTTGTATTTGTCATTTAAGTACATATAAATAAAATAGTTAAGTCATTTTAAGTAGTAAAAATGTGTAAGATATGTTTTTCTTTTTAGGTAATTTGTCATTGTTTAGTTAAAAGTAAACACCAGTTTTGTATCTAATTTTATATATCATTCTTCGGAATATGTATATAATTTTCTTTAAACATATTCCGTATTCAATTTAAAATTTTCACCCGCTTTGCTTAAAAATGTATATCATTACTATTCTTTTTTGTGGAACAACACGATATAAGTCATATTTAATTTATTTTATTTTTTATTCCTGTAAACTTTGTATCCTTTGAATATGAGCTAAATAGATTTTATATATTTGATAAGAAAATATTGATCTAAGAAATAGAAAAAAAAAACAGAAGAAAATAGAAAGTAAAAAAAAATATATATATCAGACAGTATATGCACTATTCTTAATTGTTTGAAAAATGTTTTGAACATAAAAAAGAAGTTATTAAATGGCTTAAAAATATATTTAATACTGTATCATATAAGTAAATACGAACTTTTAAAAATATAAGGCAGCTTTATACATAAACTTCATATCAAGGCATAAACAACTCTTTATTTATGTCTAAATTATCATGTGTAATTTTTTTTTTTGTGCCAACAATTACTTGTACCAGAAACGTTGCAAATTCGATTGCAGTAAAAGGAAATTTAATAATTATTTCTCGCATTACTCAATTTTAAAAATTTAAAATCATGAATAAAATATCGCAAAAAATGCTTGCATATAAATAAAAAAATTAATATACCAATTTAAAAAACACAAAAAATATTAATTAAACTTTATAATTATACTGCTAAACTGCAACGTAAAGTGCAAAATATGAATAAAATGTTTCTCCGTTTGTTTAATGTTTCAAAAATTTTACTGGATGATATAAAAAATTCATATTATTTTTAGAAATTTGGTAAATGTTAAATCTGAAACATTGGATATCAAAATTTACGATTTTCAATAATAAATTTCAAAAATCAATAAGAATAAATCTTTATAAAGTTTCAATTTCCGTGATTAAAAACTGCAATATATACAGTCAAATTTCACAGTATTAATGCTTTTTTTCAATCTGAAAACTTTTCCTAATATCATAATAATATGAATCATCATATTTAGCTCCAAAATAATAATTACAAAAAATAAAATAAATGCCTGATGTCATATACTACAAGCGTTTATAGTCAGTAAACAGTAAAAAACAAACATTGAATAAACACAGTTACAAATGGCTTCAATTTAATGTTTTTATCTCTGATAAATGAAGCGATGAATCATTCAACTTTTCAAACCTATGTTGCAAGTTTTGTTTTTGAGCAAAGACAAATTATAATTATTTCACATCACCCTATCGAAAATGAAGATTAAACTATCACTCATTCGTTTATTTACAAAGGTCAACCAAATAGAATTACAGCATTGCTATTTAATTTTCAAAACAATTATATTTCATTCCGTTACATTAAGAAGGCATATAACAGACGACCGTTAGTGAAATCAAAAATTTAGCATTAAACTACAGAAAAGAGATAAATTTTTATAAACGATTTCATTCATATTCAAAAGGATACAAATCTATCGGAATAAAATATTAGAATTAAATATGACTTACTCGTTCGTTCAGTAAATACCCAGATTAACACATTTCCTTTTAATCCAAGCAATGGCGGCGGTGAAAATTTAATTGTTTCTGTTCTTATCTCATGAAGGTGCTGTAGATGACACGCGCGGAAATCACCGTTCTGATTGGCTGTTAAGAATATGACCAAAGATGATGTTTAACTATCGCTTGGAGCGTATCGTCTTAAAATCAGACGGTTGTTGGATAATTTACACATGTTTCTCGGTTCGTTTATAGCATGATCATAGTAAGACATTTATGTGTCTTAAATTTAGACGCCTGTTATGTCTGAATTTTCAGATTCAGACACTTAAGTGACTGAAATTCTTTTTCAGTCACATATGTATCTAAATTTAAGACGCCTCTATTTGCAGTGTGGAAACAAGTAAATTGTTATTTGGTTCATCTGAAACATATTTATTTGATTTTTAAAAAATTGTCCGTGTCATTTTCGAGAGAAAAAAAAATCGAATTATTTAACGAACGAGAGTTTTCCCAGAAAAAAGAAAAGTGTTATTCACCTCGCCTTAATCACATTTATATAATGTATCAATTTAAAAATAATCGTTAGAACCGTTTTCGAGATTTTCATATTAGGAACTTCCTCGATATTATACCAACGTTTTCACTTTAAAAATGACTATTTAGATCTCAAAATATACTGCACGTAGAAATGTAAAAATTTCAGTATACGATTAGACTGCAGATATAAGACTGTTCTAGAAAATTCAGAACAATAAGACGTATATCTGCTGAGTTATTAAAAGGCGGCTTTTCGCATTTTCTTTGATGTCGAGTTAGCTGTATATATGAGTTCCGCCATCTACGAATTCTATGATACGATACGATACGATTTTAACGATACGATACGATACGATTTTAGGCTTAAGGCTGCGTCACTCGAAATACTACCGTCTTCCATGATACAGACTCACGCAAAGGATTGGGTACATTACAGTGTATGGGTGATAATTTCTGGAAATGTGATTTCAGTAGTTTTAAGAATGTTTTAGTTTAAATTAAATTTTAGCTAAATAGTTTCGTATAATAAAGGTACTATTGGTTATGAATGTTATTTGCTGAAATAAATTTTTTAAATATTTTATGCGTTTTCTGAAATGTTTACTTAGTTATCTTATTTACCTTATTTCCCTAAATAACGAAGTTTTGCTAAAGCATTCAGGAAGTGTTGGAAACTGTTTCATAATCTATACTTAACGCATGATTTTTCTTTCTTGTTTTTCTTTTTAATTGTCTATATAAACTTTAAAAAAAAGTTTGATAATATTTAGAGTAGTTATTGTACTTGTTACCTACGAGCCACGGAGCTTCCAGTATTCAGGGTGATTATAAATAAACATCCCAACCTCACTGGGCTATTAAAAGAAACCAAAAAAATAGGTACAATCTTCTTGTTCATCGGAAATCAAAAATAACAGTTGAAAGTTTAAATTCAACACAGTTATAAGTGTCCAATGTGAGCCCCTCCAGAAACACGAACGATATAGAAACAGTACGATAACTCATCCCATATTTTTCTTAGCATGATTTTTTTTGTGGGGCCTCATCGAAGGTCAGGTGTTTATTCAACCGCTACCAACTGATATTGAAAAACTTAGGACACGCGTATCTGCAGCCATTCTCACCGGACATGCTGAAAAAAGTGGTAATTTTTTGTAAAAATCATGCTGAGAGAAGTGCGGGATGAGTTATCGTACCACCTCGATATCGTTCGTGTTTCTGGAGGGGCTCAAATTGAACACTTATGACTGTGTTGAATTTAAACTTCCAACTGTTATTTTTTATTTCCAATTAACAACAGGGTTTTACATTTTTCATTATTATTATTATCCCTGTAAAGTTAGGCTATTCGTTTATAATCACCCTGTATTTCAAATCAGAATAATTTGCTTTTTATTAATGATATTAAATAATGCGAAATATCAATACGAAAACATTACGCCAAACAAGCACTGAATACGCCAAACGAATTTCCTGAAAAAGACCCCTAATTTAAAGGATAGTGCATTCTTCATTATTTCTTTACTAGTGAGATTTTCAAAAACGTTAATAACTATTATGAGAATAAATTAACGAGATAAAATTTAATGTTTGGTATTTTTTTAGTCTATTCTTAAGGCTGTTAGTCAGTCAACTTCCGAATTCCCCTCACTAATGTTAAAACTATGGGTGTAGAAAGCATTCGTATATTTAAAATACCTCCTCAAGAAATTAATATTGTTAACATAGTTTTCTTTGTACTCTTCTTAAAAGATGTTTCTCTTTTTCCAAGTTCTCAAACTATTTCTAAAATCTATGCTTAATTTAATGTTTTGAGTCTTAAAAGCTGAGGAACTGTAACTAAGATTTTAACACTTCACATAAAATTAAGTATATATTTTAGAAATATTTTCAAAACTAAGAAAAAAGAGACATCATTTAAGAAAAATACACAGAAAAAGGAATTTAAAAATATTAATTTCATGAGGAAATATTTTAAATATGCGAATGCATTCTGCGCCCATAGGTTTAACATTACCGAGGGGAATTTGGAAGTTGACTGACTAACAGCCTTAATTTTAGATTTGCTTTAACAAATTTCCTTAAATTCGATTGTTTAAATGGATGTGGTAAAATAATTTATATGAATAACTTTCAATTCAAAGGTGAAAAAAAAAATGTTATATTTTGAAGTTAAAGTTCTCATGCCTTCAGCATTGTAGAAAAGAATTTTTGAGTCATAATTGGGTTGTATAACTCATTTCACTAATATCTATTAACATTCCCTTCACTATTAATGCTCCATTACTTTATTTTGAGCATACTAAATTATACAACTATCCTGGTTCGTGAGGATTAATTATGATTGCGGAAAATTAACGAGGATTTCTCCTAGCCCAATTCATTTTATCATAATAACATTAGATTGAGGTATACCTACAACTTCAGGTTCGCATAAAATTTCTGAATTTTCTGAACCCCTTCAGGATGAGTATCAGGAATACGCTTCATACGAAGTGTCTATGGTTTTTATTTTAAAGTTACAAAATATTTTAGTAGTAATATTTGTCTGTTCTACTCGAAGAATTCTTGGATTAAAAAAGGCGAAAAATGCTATACGGAATTACTAGTATTAAAAATTAAAATGTCGTTCAATGACGCGCATCCTGAAGGGGTTAAATCGTAAATGACACGGGATATGTTAAAATTAACACAATTTCAACTATTCGAAATTGACATCACAATACTGTTCATAATTAATTTTTTCTCGTGTTATCAAAAAAAGGTCTATTTACGATTCTTGATAAAATAATTTAAAATATTTGCTTAGTATTTCACATTATTTAATTGTGATAAAATAATTAAAAATATTTGCATACATGATCCTTTCAACAACATATTCAAAATTAGGTAATGAAGAAGCAGAAAATGGCGCGTATATTTTAATTCATAAAGAATTTTCTTAGAATGACAATTGTGAAAATTTGCTTTTATCAGTTGTTTTTTTTTAATCAGTAGGGAAAACTTTGACACTAAATCCACCAAGCACTGTCAAATGGTTTAACATTTTCGTGAAAATTAATTTTTAATGATTTTTTTAAATTAAAATTTCTTATTCATAATTTCATTCAGGGCTAAACTGATCGCTTTTGCAATCAATCATAAACGTAACTATACTTTGGAACAAAAATGCGTTACGGGAAGAATTAATTAACATAGTGTTAAAATCATTGAGACACAGAAAATTGGACTTTTACTGAAAATTAGATTGGAAATTATACTTTTGCATGACGTTTTTTACATCTGTACATTCATTAATACATAAATGAGTATCAGAGATAAAAAAGAAATTACTGTTTCAAAAATGAAATAAGTCAAACTTCTTACTTCTCTCTTTCGTGCTTTGGGGAAAAAATTAAACATTTGTTTCTGTAATTTTTAACAGAAAATTATTTATTGGTCTTAATCATTTTATAAACAAGTCAATTTTCGGAAAATGAAACAAAGAGATTTAATTTTTCGTTCTGTTTGAATTCTGCTTTCGTTTTTTAAAGCAAACACGAGAAGGAGAACAGTTTTTTTTTTTTTAATCTGCAGCAGCTAAATCAGCGTTTAAAAAGAATCAGCAACCATAATTTTTTTTTGCGGAAATGTGTTGTAGATGGCTGTATCGAATAGAAAGTGGCTCTCTAAATTATTTAATCTAACATTGCTCTCTACTTTTGTAAGAAACAGGAAATAAAAGTAAGGTTTATGCAGGTTTATACTTAGAACATTGTTTTAATTCAGATGTAAAACAAAATAAATAGAACTTATTTATACTAACTGATTTTGAAAAGGAAAATTTTTCTTAATTAGAACATTGTGTGTATGTATCTATATGTATATGTGTGTCTGCATCGCACTCTGACTGGTTAATCTTGAGCATTCAACGCAACTTATTCTAGAGATGGCGAAGTACGTATCAATTATTGGGTTGCATGAAATCTTGTACGTCTAGAGACGCAGAGACAATCAAGAAAATGGTGCAAGCGCACCTTAAGTGATTATACCAAATAATCAGTTACTAAAAATAATAAATTAATCAATAAATTAGTATTTCCCTCAGAGATGACCATAAAAAGATATTGTTGGTGCAATGCACTCCCCCTCCGCCCCCCCCCCCCCTTTGGGCTCATACTTGCACCCACGGTTATAGGTGTTTCTCGAACGAGACTTCAAGAACCGTTTTTAATTTTGCAAAAATATTAAGCCCCAAAAAGATGTCTTGCATCCATATATGGGGAAAACTGACCATAAATGAATATAAATAATATGCATGGAGGTAAAATAGAAATCTGCGACGCATGTCTACCATTTCGTGCTTTCTGCTTCCAGATTTGAAGCGATATTTCTGCAGAATATAACTATGGATATAAATACAGGAAATAACTTTCACCTTCATTCATAAAAGTTTGCCAACAAATTTGTTTATATTTCAAAGAAAATATCTCAGTTCTTTGACCCACCACATCTAAACACATTCAGAATTTCTCTTTATGTAATCGTGACCAGACATGACAACAGGGTTTTCGTTGAAATCATTGATGTCGGATGTCTCTCTTTGCGTGACACTCGGTTTCTTTGATTTTCAGATAATAATTAAGTACTACGTGACCCCTTTCATCCCGTTATTAGCTCTCAAACTCAGATATAATAAAAGATGAAAAACTAATCCGTTATAAATGATATAGGACTAATTAGCATTTCTGATATATATTCTACATTTATAGTGATAACTTTCCTCAGAAATTGCATTGTTACAAACAAAATACTATACAAATAATTTTTCACTGTCACACAAATATAAGTCATAAGAATTTCATGATAATCAAATATTTATACGGTGATTTAGGGGGGGGGGGGGGACTAGGGTTAACTGAATATTGAGATTCAGATAATCTAATTCCATCAATTGAAAAATAATTTTTAAAACTGCGCTTAAAAAGGTACATTTTATCTAAATAAAGTATCACACATGCAGAGATCTTGTAAAATGCTTTAAATCCTTTAGAAATATTTTAAAACAGTTCCCAAAGAATTAAAGCGTTTTTTCTTATCTCTAATGAAATCTTCCAACAATACTTCTGTAAACATTTTGTAGTTTTTCGCCACTAATATAGTTAAAATAATAAATTATCTTTATTTTAAGATCAATTGCATATGTATTGTCGACCATGTTTAATTTTTCTTGCAAACCTCACAGATTTAAATTTCTAATTTAATATACAGACACTTAGCAGCACAGATGTGTTGCATCACACATTGCTAGTTTGTGGGAAATCAAAAAAGAAGTTTTGTCTTTTGCATAACGCGAAAACTGAAACCAATATCCCTTTTTTTGGGATCATTATATATTTTCCAAGATTGTAGACATGTTTTTTAAACCAGAATCGGATGTTTAGAATAACCTATATCCGCAAAATCAGTTACCGTATTTTCCAGCCTGTATTTCTCGTATCAAAAAAGTATGTTTCGAAGCAGAAATTTTATTTTACGTATGAAGTGAAAGAAATTCTACCAAAGCTTATCTTATATTTTATTAAGTAAATTTTCTAGTTTGAGCATGCTTATTTAATCTGAAGGTTATAGGCCAGAAATAATGGTAATTAAAAAAAGTTTGGACTTAGGGCATTTCTTCATGAGGAATATTTAAGTACAAACTGTTCAGAGCTCTGCAATTTCATAATTGCAAGCATTTTCATCTTTGTTTCACTTAATATTGTGCGTGTCTCTTTCTCATCTTATTTTCCGAGTCTTGTTTAAAAATACTCTAAATTGCCTGCGTTTTAATGCCTTTTAGAGAATTATGGAAAATGGAGATTATTATGCCTTCTGATCTTTCAATGGTTTCACTGATGATATATTTTTCCAGATAGCTATTGTTGCCATAAATTTCAAGTAGAGTTGCAGAAAAAAATAATATTCCAAAATTTACCTTCCAAAAGACCCCATTTAGGGGCGACTAGGGAGGGTTGATCCACTTTTTACAAAATGATTTTTTATTTTTTAAATATTATACGTAGAATAAAGTTTTATATACAGTAGCGCTCAAAAGTATTTTGACAAAGATAATAATTCACTTAATTGAAAAGAATAATAAAATACAAAAAATCAATCATTTATTTTATTTAACCACATTCAATGCTTTAATTTTAATAAATTAACAATAAATATTAATAGTATTAATAAAATTATATATATAATATATATATATATATATCCATATATATAGGGGAGACTAGGGAGGGTTGACCCACTTTTTACAAAATTATTTTTTATTTTTAAAATATTGACCGTAGAATAAAGTTTTCTACATCATTTTATTCGTTATACAATCAATTATCAAAATAAAATTGCTAGATAAGTCTAATATATAAGAAATTTGAAAAATGACTGATTTTAATCATGAGAAAATAATGGGTCAAAAATCCCCACATATGGGAGGGTTGACCCACTATATGGGAGGCTTGACCCACTTTGTTTTATATTGAAATATTTGTGAAGAGAAATACAGTCAGTTTAAAAAAGGCATCATAACTGTATGGTACATTCTTTAATTATTGCAAAAAATATTTTTAAAAAATATTATGCTTAAACCTTTCGCGGACGGGGTCCTTAAAAAAAGACACCTACTTTTTGTTTTACTGGCACCTAGAACATTTAATTAAATTTTTCCGTACTTGAAAATGAGAAGGTTCTTATTTTCTAATAAATTCGTTTATAAATTCTGGTATCAGTCCACCATTTCATCAGCGTATAAACAGAATTACTCCGCGCCGGAAAGGGTTAAGGGGATTCTTCACGCACTTGAAAACACACGCTTCGTAATGTTAATCCTATGGGCAGGTTATTTTCGAATTTCTCGTTTCAATTTGAATATTTTTAAATGATTTTTTTACATAGGATAGCTGAGCTCAATCTTTAACACTACGACGGCCGCGTTTTCAATATACCTAGAACGGCCGTGAACGGTCATTTTGACAGCTCTTTCGAAAAAACTAAAAAAATATAATTTTAACTAAAATAATATTAAAAACTCCTTTCCAGGAAATAAGTTTAATGACAAACTACAAAAAAGACTGATATTTTAAAAATATTTTTCAAGAAAATAAAACATTTTACATTCTTTTACTCTTCCTAGGCAATCTTAATGATATAGAATCCTGAAATTAGATAATGTAAGTGTCACATTTTTTTTTATAATTATAAACATAATATATGTTTTCAATTTTTTTTTCAAAGTCAGCAATTTTATTAATATATTAGAAAAAAATATTATACTGAAAAATGTATCATACGTCAGTTTATTTCACAAGCAAAGCAGACGGATACTATCCTTTCTTCTAACATGCATGACCCGCAAATGTGTTTCTGGCACCTTGAACACTGTTTGGAAGTTTTATTTTCTTTACAGTTCTTGATTATTTGACACTACTTTCGTTTTCTGTTTTGAATTCCGGGAAGCATTTTGATTTGATTGCCATCATACAACCTGTTTCGATAAATATAGTTTTTACGGAGTTCATCAGATATTTTCAAAATATATTCCCGACGACTGATGTTTGAGTCAAATGTTTCTTTGTATATCACCCATGAAATTATTGCAGCTAGATCAAGTATGTTAAAAAAAAAAAAAAAAAAAAAAACATGCACTGGCCATCGTCTCGAAGAATATTTCGTAGAGTATTATCGGGACATTTGATCCAAAACATCAACACCATACTTAGTAGAATTGTAGAATTGGATAACCTCCGGAGTCTTCTTTTCGTTGTCTGATACATTCAAATTTTTATGCAATGAACATAGCAAAAGCACATTTTTGTTTTTTTTGCACTGGTATGATCTTAAGGTAATACCTTCATGTGAAATTATTTTGCTGGAATAGAGCTCATCTTTTTTTTTTTTTTTGAAGTTATATGGCACCTCTTTTTTTGCTCTGTTTATTGTTCCCACCAAACTTAGACCATTTCTCTTCAAATTCTTTGCCAGATTTAGTGTTGTAAAATAATTGTCAGTCGTAACATTCCTCCCACTGTTATAAAAGGGTTCCATGAAACGATACACTGCGTGTTCCCCAAATTTTACATGAAGTGGTCGCATTTCTTCTTTTCCTAAGTATGGAAACCCATTCAGATCAAACTTCGCTGATAAATCAACAGCTAACCAATATTTTATCCCAAATTTGTCAAGCTTTTGCGGCATGTACTGAATAAATTTGCACCTTGTTTTGGTTGGAAATAACTGCTCATTAACAGTGATGGTTTCACCAGGTTTGTAACACGATAGACAGTTTTCAATAAAATGGTTCCAAACTTCAGAAACAAGAGCGAATCTGTCATTTTGGAACCGTTGTGATCCAGTCGATTTGACATCAAATCGCAAGTATCGCATAATTTCTTTAAATCTTTTTCGTGACATAGTTTCTTTAAAATATCTGCTCCCCCATTTTTTAGACGACAAGGCATCGATCGAAAGTCCTTTTGCATGCAAAGCACCCCAAATATACAGTAATGAAATAAAGGCATCAAGTTAATCTAAAGAAAGTTTCCAATTATTATCTCCAAATCTCCGTACTGCTGTGCAATATTCTGTGCAATATTATATGTGTTTCAAAATCTTTTCAGTTAGAAAAAGGCACCAAGCACTGCTTGCTTTATCAAAGCTAATTTTTCTTTTAGCGTATGATGAGGGGCCAGCGTTTTCACGCAAAACATTATGTATTGGCTGATTCCGGAAGTAATTTGCGATATGTTCTTCCATATGGTTCCATCTGCGGCTATTACTTCTGCAGAATTATTTTCATCACTATTAGTTTGTTGATTTTGTCTTCTTCCATTATACTTCACTATTTTTCCGTCCACGACTACGTCCCTGAATAACTTCTCCATCTGTTTCATTATCAGAATTAGAGGATGAAATATTATGCGTATTTTCTATTTGATGTATTTTGAAATCAAAACTAGAATCAGACTCGATATCACTTTCGATATCGTTTTCATCCTCATTTTCAGAAGCAGAATTTTCGGATGATAAATCTTGCATTGACTGCACAGTCAGTTGCTTCCGCAGTCAGAAAAATCTTTACTGCAATTCTACGAGACATTATTAGAATAATAATAATTATTATTATTTAACTGAAAATAACTGTACATATCATTTTCAAACAGAAATAACAAATCGAGTATTGCTTCACTAATGAAGCGATCACTTATTCAAACATTTTTCAGGGTATCTCGGCCCTCGGAGCATGCGCGGAAGCAACAGAGACAGGTGTCTTTCGAAGAAACCGGAATAAACCGGCTGTTTAGCAACCTTCTTCCCCTACATCTATACGTTCTTTGTATAAAAACCTGTTTTACAAGAGAAAATAATGAATTTATCTGAAAAGAGTTGAATTCAGGGAATGAAAATAATGATTGCTCTGGGGGGACATTTTTCCATGGAGATGTGAGATGTTCCCATGGAAAATTTGAGATTTTCTGCTTTCAATGGTCTAAAAGTTCCATTTACCCTCCCGGAACTCTATAATTAAAGGTTATAGGTAAATAGGAGATATAATAGCTTTTATTTGCAAAGGTAAGATACTTGTTTTTATTTAATTCTAAAGTTAATATTCTTAAAAGAAAGCTTAAAATAATTTTCTTTAGATTTTTTTTTCATATCCTGCTTCAAAGTTCGTTTTTTACAATAATGTTGTCAAAATGTATTTTTGCTAGCAAGGAATATGTAAACAACGCTCTCATAGGATTAACATTAACTTGAAAGTTAGGAATCTGCACTAGTCATGAGAAGAAACTGGAATTGCTGACGTTAAACCTATGGGAGCGTACATTTAAAAATTTCTCCCTTGCATATTAATAGTTTTAAATGATTATTTTTCTTGCTTAGAATAGCTGAGATTGAATTCTAACTTAGATGTATAATTACTGAAATTCTTGTAGTGAAACAAAAATCTAAACTTTAAATGCATTTTTTGGATAATGTAATTTTCGGTGAAAATTCCATACGCGAAACATTGTTCCTCAGAAAATTATTGGAATATCACTATGAAATTTAAAATATTATGTTGTTTACACTATTGTGAAGGCAATGAACTAAAGATTTAAATTTAAAATAAATATTTTTTTGTTTTATGGATGTTTTTGTGGAATGACATTGATGAATTTTATGAAAATTAACATGTCAACAAGTGCAATATGCTATAAGTTTTGAAACATTTAAAACGTTTCTTAGATTTTAGTTCATTGCCTTCACCAGTGTCATAAATATGAAATGTACAAAGGAAACTAACATACAGTAAAATTTTCGGTACTTTTCGGTTAGCCGGGCGCCAGTGTTACAAATACATGGATATACATACATATATATGTATATATACATATATTGTATATATACACATATATGCATGTGTATGCACATATTTGTATATGTATATAGATGTATATGTATACATCTGTATAACATATCCATGTATGTATAACACTGGCGGCCGGCTAACCGAAAAGTACCAAATTTTCTTTAGAGCATTTTGGGCCAAATTTCACTAAATTTTACTATAAATTCCTCCATTAACCAAAATGTTATCAATGTTAGAAATATTTTTTGCTTTTTTTCACATTTTCTAGTCATAATCTTAATAAAATTACTTTTAAAAATAATTAAATAGCTCAATTGCTCTGTACATAGTCAGACACCTGAAATGTTGGATAAAAAAGTGTCTCTTAGGTAAGTTATTTCTATTATGTTTATGACCAGGGATGGAGAATTTCTAGAAAACCTTACCAGCCAAGGATTTATTTCAACAGCCAGTAAAATGCAATGTACAGTTAAAAAATTTTAGGGTTAGTGTTTACTTTTTCGATTTTGGTTGCAGAGTTTTTTTTTTTTTTTTTTTTTTTTTTAAGTTACTTTCAATTTCACAAATTTGAAAAGAATGCTCCCATAAGTTTAACATGAGCTTGCGAGTATCTTGTTACTTCATATATACATACATTTTTGTATGAAACTATAAACAATCAATATCTTCATTTGGCACCCCCCCCCCCCCCCCTGAAGTATGTGCTGGGTAGCATTGTTTTGTTTATAGGGTATGTTTTATTCACTTTTACATAATAATATAAATTTTGCTTGAAATTTCATGAACATTCTATTTTTGGGTGTAATTCTACTTCTGGGCTGCTCTGTCAAGCTTGTCGATAAATGTATAAGTAATTTGGCAAACACATATAATTTTCAGACATGTTATTTTTCCGCGTAAACGCGGAATTCCGCTTTTTCGGCAGTGAATTTTATTATCTCTGGGATCGATGCAAATATGCATTAAAATTTGTTGACATTTTTAATAGGGGAGGGGGGATTAGCGGGAATGGATGTAATACAACAAAAACGCGAGTATGAACCGCGCCAAATTGAGCAAATTTCTTCAACCGATCGCGGTAAAATGCAAATTTCTTCAAAGAATCGCAGGAAAAGCGCGAATTTCTTCAAAGGATCGCGGAAAAAAATGCGACTTCCACCAAAGGATCGCTGGAAAAACACGATTTTCGTCAAAGGGTTGCAGAAAAAAGCGTATTTTGCCAAAGGATCTTGTAAAATATGCGAATTTCGGCGAAAGATCGGGCAAAATACGCGCATTTTGGCGAAAGATCGTGTAATAGCGAATTACTTTGAAAGGTCGTGGAAAAAACGCGAAATGCGTCGAAGAATCGCGAAAAAAAGAATGTGAATTTCGTCAAAGAATCGCAAAAAATGCGATTTTTGTCGGATGATAAAAAAATGTGAATTTTGTTAAAAGATCGTGGAAAATGCACGAATTTTGGCGAAAGATCATGGAAAATGCGCAATTTTTTGCGAAAGATCATGGAAAATGCGCGATCTTTGGCGAAAGATCGTGGAAAATGCGCGATTTTTGGCAAAAGATCGTGGAAAACGTGCTATTTTTGACGAGAGATCGTGGTAAATGCGTGAATTTCTTCGTAATATTGCAGAAAAAACACGATTTTGGCGAAAGATCGTGAGAAAAAAACACGAATTTCTTTGAAAGATTGCAGAAAAACGCGATTTTCGTCAAGTGGTCGGGGGAAAAACGCTAATTTCGTCAATGTATCGCAGAAAAAGCGCAAATTTCATCTGAACGCTGCGGAAAAATGTGAATTTCGTCAAAATTCCATGAGGTCGTGAAAGTTCGGCTTTTTTTTCTTGCTGAGCCTGTACCATGTCTGAATTTTGGATTGAAAACCTTGGCGTAGAAAGTGATTGCATGCCAAATCGGCACCGACTGGCCTAGATACAGAAGGCAAGTTCTATTTTTTTTCATTATTTACCTGTAAAATTACATAATATTGGATTATACATGAAATTAAAAAGTATTGAATAAACCATAAACAATCCAAGTCTCTTAAAACTGAAGAACATTGTGTTTTCGATAACGGTTACATCGATGAGAAACGTCATCTTTTGCTTTGTTGAAGAACCGGGAGGGGGATATGACCTAGTGATGGGCGATAACGAGATGTTTTTCTCGATTGTCTCGATTGTATGGACATCTCGATATTTTTCGATTGTGTAATTTTTTTCTCGATGACTCCAGTTTGCCAATTGCTTTGATACATCATATATTATATATTATATACGTCATACATTTATCAAGAATCGTCTGCGGGTGAACTGGAATGAGTCGGTGTTAATAAAGACAAGGTTACGTCGCCCGCTAGTGGGCCCCTCCTTTAATCGGGCCCCTAAGTTATACGTAATCTTGTAATATGAAATCACGAACAGGATACCCGCTATATACGACACCGTATAGCAGGCGTGGTGTGCACGCACTACAAAATCTTGTAAAAAAATATAATCTCGAAACGAACGAACCTCGGACAGGATCTCTTGGGGGAGGGGTCAAAGTGAGCGGAAGGGCAAAGTAGCTGCATAATATGAATAAGCCGTCACAGGTCTTCAGGCCTTTCGAACCATATGTCACACGACGGGTCTGGATCTGAATTTATAAAAATGCCCTTCCCGGGGGGTCAAAGTGGGGGGGAGGGGTGCGGGAGGTGAATAACATGAGTAAGTGGTCATAGGCCTTTCCAACAATATGTCACATGAGAGGTCTCGGCTAAATTTAGAAAAGTGTCCCCCGTGGGGGAAAAGTGGGGGGGGGCGATTACCGGAGGTGTATAACATCAATAAGTAGTCACAGACCTTTCCAACGATATCTCACATGTGGGGTCTTGGCTAAATTTGTAAAAGTGTCTCCCCGGAAGTGGGGGACGGACACCGGAGGAGCATAACATCAATAAGTAGTCACAGACCTTTCCAACGATATCTCACATGTGGGGTCTTGGCTAAATTTGTAAAAGTGTCTCCCCGGAAGTGGGGGGACGGACACCGGAGGAGCTTAACATCAATAAGTACTCACAGACCTTTCCAACGATATCTCACATGTGGGGTCTTGGCTAAATTTGGAAAAGTGTCTCCCGGGGGGGGGGGGGCAAAGTTGGGGGGACAGACACCGGAGAAGCATAACATCAATAAGTAGTCACAGACCTTTCCAAAGATATCTCACATGAAGGGTCTTGGCTAAATTTGGAAAAATGTCCCCCGGGGGGGGGCAAAGTGGGAGGGCCTGTCACTGGAGGTGCTTAACATCAATAAGTAGTCACAGACCTCTCCAACGATATCTCACATGAGGGGTCTTGGGTAAATTTAGAAAAGTGCCCCCCGTGGGGGCAAAGTTGGGGGGACGGACACCATAGGTGCACAACATCAATGAATAGTCAAAGACCTTTCCAACGATATCTCAAATGAAGGGTCTTGGCTAAATTTGGAAAAATGTCCCCCGGGGGGGCAAAGTGGGGGGGCTGTCACTGGAGGTGCTTAACATCAATAAGTAGTCACAGACCTTTCCAACGATATCTCACATGAGTGGTCTTGGCTAAATTTAGAAAAGTGCCCCCCGGGGGGGGCAAAGTGGGGGGGACGGACACCATAGGTGCATAACATCAATGAATAGTCACAGACCTTTCCAACGATATCTCACATGAATGGTCTTGGCTAAATTTGGAATAATGTCCCCCGGGGGGCAATGTGGGGGGGGGGTCTGTCACCGGAGGTGCATAACATCAATAAGTAGTCACAGACCTTTAAAATGATATCTCACAAGACGGGTCTTGGCTAAATTTGGAAAAGTGTCCCCCGGGGGGCAAAGTGGTTGGACGGCCACCGGAAGTGCATAACATCAATAAGTAGTCACAAATCTTTCCAACGATAGGTTACATGAAGGGTCTTGGCTAAATTTAGAAAAGTGTCCTGAAATTTCATATATTATACATAATATTTATCGGAGGGCTCCATAAAAAAATCCGATCTAAAATGATAAAAACGGAAAAAACTAACCCCCGCAGTGGGGGCCAAATTGGGGAGGGGAGGAAGAAAGTCTCATAATATGAAAGAGTCATCCGAGAGCTTTCAGTTAACATATTACATGACGGGTCCAAAAAAGTTTGAAAATTGCTCCCCTCCCTCCCCCCTTTGGGCCCACTCTTTCGCCCCGGAATTTACGCAGCCCCCACTTTAAAATTTTTATGTTCAATGACTAATATTTATTGGAAGA
Source organism: Maratus speciosus (assembly GCA_963932465.1). Taxonomy (NCBI): domain Eukaryota; kingdom Metazoa; phylum Arthropoda; class Arachnida; order Araneae; family Salticidae; genus Maratus; species Maratus speciosus. The sequence goes on from OZ010787.1 coordinate 146,172,761, forward strand.
CTGCATAAAAAACCTACATCTAAAATGATATTTAAATTTATTATAGAAATCGGCAAGGGTTTTAAAAATTTGTTCCCCCCCCCCCCCCCGAATTTCACCTTCGGGGGAAGAAAGGTTCATAATATGAAAGAGTTGTCAAAGTGCTTTTCGATTATATGTCACAGGAAGAGTTCGGTAATTTTTTTTTTTTAATTGCGCCCCACCCACTCTCACGTCCTCGGAACTCACCCGACCCACCTTCCTCTTTGAAATTTTTATATTTAATAAATAATATTTATTGGAGGGCTCCAAGTATGTGACAGCTTGGTAGGGCTAAAATAAGAAAAACATTGAAAATTAAAGCTTCATTTCATAGTTCATTGTCATGCCTATTTCTTTCTCCAGCTTGCCCCTCGATATCTCTTCTCGGCCCTTCTTGGCTGAGCGTGAAATGACAATCATCGAGAGTAACATTTCGGAGAAAGGACGAAAACTGATTTCTCATTCTCGACAATGTCATATGAAATGTTGAACAGAGACCGAGAGCGAGGAACGAGAAGTGACGAAGGAAGCAATCGGTGAGATATCTCGAAGTAAGCGAAAGGTTTGCCCTCGAGCAGAATGTCTCCTCGATATAAACGAGCAGTTTGCGTCCAGAAAATAGATCTCGAAGTGCGAGAGCTCTCTCTCGCACTTCGAGAGAAAGGAAGCTTTCAGAAGAGTCAAACTTACCGCGCTTCTGGTGTAAATCATGATTTCCCAAAGGAGTACATGTTTTTTTCCATTCGCTTTTGTTATTAACCGATATGGGTTAGGAGGCATAGTGGTTTAAGTTATCAGTTCGAGTTTTTGTTGATATAGAAGTTTTCTATTGAATTTGGCGCCAGTTTGTCTTTGATTTTCAATGTTTCTCTTATTTTAGCCCTCCTAAGCTGTCCCATATCTCTTAATATTAGAATGCTATTGTTAAAACAAAACTGCACTGCAAAATATGTGTTTTCAAGATTTTAAGTGTCGCCTCAGGGAAGAGGATTTTTCAAAATTATTTTACCCCACTCATGTAATATATTAAAATAAGGGTAATTTCATAACCTTTCTAAATCTACCTTTCTTTTGTCAATCCACTGTTAATTTTAGACCCCTGGGCTTAAAATGTTCTAAAGGAATATACTTAGCGGTGGTTTTTTTCGTACTCTGGTACGGTATCTTTCACTCATAGGAAAATTATAAGACTAACATCAAATTGCGTCTAAAATCGAATAAAAAATATGGACATGTGTTTCTTAATTTTAACTCCCTTCTTCGCCTCAAGAGGGCGCTTTAAAGTTTTGTTTCTTCAAACCTTTAGTATACTGTTTGTCCAAAAATTATAAAATTCACAAAATAAAGTGTTTTCACTGTTCCCTATCTTCTCGTATCAATTTTATTTTTACTACCACCAGGGGACGCCGCCCAGTGAAACATTTTACTTTTAGCCTCAGGCTATTGGTATTTTTCATCTGTTTTTCATAATATTTTGTCTCATTATTTTTCTTCCTTGTAGATACTATTCTCTAAGTTCTTGACCCATTCTGACCATTTGGGCACTCATTCTGGACCAGCTGTGGCCCATCGGGCCCCTCTTCATTTGTCTGGCTCTAATCACACGCTTCACTTGTTCTTTTACCATTTATTCATTTTCTTCAATTTTTTTCTTATTCAATGGTTCGTTTTTTTTTTTTTTTTTTTTTTACCATTCTCAACTTCCCCTAGTCCTCTCTTACATCAAGTTAACTTCCATCCTTGGTCTGCCCTACTGTCAATTTGGGGCCTAATGCCCCTTCGGGGGGGGGGGGGGGGTCTTCTACCTTTTCCAGGCCCATCATCTAATACCACGTTGGTAAGGATTGGAAGATTAAAATTATCCGAAATACCAAAAATGAAGTCCATTGAAGTTTCATTTTAGTTATAGAATTCCCTATTAGCGATATATTTGTCTGTTTACCTTTCTATTTTTCGATAAAACTCCTTTGTTTTCGATAAACGGAGAAATTCAACAGCATTAGACTCACTTTAGACATTTAGGGACCTTTAACTTGTATCAAACCTTTTACCTTTATCGAAAAGAGGGAAATGCTAATCGATTCTAGCTAATGCGCCTAAAATAAAAAATAAGTTTGTAAGTGTGTCAGAAAATAGCGCCTTTGGATTTCGATACAGACTTAAAGAGTCATGTTGGAATCACTAGGCACTGGAAAACAGTTTCCGTGTTAGACAGGTTCCCTCTTAGCAGGTATCTTTATCGTACTATCCTTACGTTTTTCGAAAGCAACTTTTGTTTTCGATCAATGGGGAAATTCCAGAGCATTTGACATTTAGGGGAACTTTAAACTGTATCAAACTTTTTGAGTTATCGAAAGAGTGGAAAGCTTATTTGATTCATCAAATGCGCCATAGTTACGCGATTTGGACATTGCAGTTTCATAAAGAAGAAAGAGGAATTTATTCCAAAGCCAAATTTATAAAAAGACAATAAAATCTTTTAAAACATTTAAATAATGTTTTAAAGATAGATAAATTAGTTGAAAGTATTTTCTTAATGTATTTAACGTCCCAATCGATCGTTATCTTTTAAGAAGCATGTTTCTTGACAGCATATTGGATCTTATATTTGAAATAAAGAATTTTGAATATTTCTGAGGGGCGGTGTTCATTTTGCTGGCATCTGGACCTACGCATATATGAAAAAATATTTGATAAGTTATGCAAAATTCAAAATACATATTACTATGCTCATACAATGTGAATTTTACAGCATTTAAAACAAATATTAGTAAGTATGCACATTTCATGAAATAAATTTATATAGAACATAATTAGATATTAATCCTTTAGAGTTTATTGGATTGTATTAAAATCTAGTATGGCACATAAAATTCGAAGGATAAATACTATAGCGAAGATGGTGTAATATTAAAGTTGATTTGAAGTTTTGAAAGAACGCATTTTCAATAACAATTTAATTATTAAAACCGCTAGTGCAGAGAAGGAGGTAGGTTTAGGGATATTAATATCGCTTTTAGAACGCTCTAAAACTATTAAGATATATACAAAACCCGTTATATTAACATGATTAACAGATTTTTGAAGACTTCATAAGGGCTGTACTTATATAACAGTATCAACTTTTTGATAATTTTGGACCCCCTCCCCGGCAATGATATCGTTATCAATGTCTAAAAATTCTTTTGATTTTTGGAGTGATATACAAGTATGGTTACATTTATTTTTCTCATACTTTATTGATTCACATTGAAGTCAATAAAATATCATTTTACATATGAAATAACTTTATATCAAATTAAATAACACTTAAAAAAATAGTTACTATTTAAAAGAATTTAATAATAGCTTTTTTCGCATAATGCGTTCAACAATAATAATGTCTTCTTGCACTTGACCCCGCACGGTGTGTGTGTGGGGGGGGGGGGGGGGGGGCAAACAGTACTTCTTATCAACGAAGCAGACGGACAAAATTCTTTCTCTTTTACTTACTATTAAACACAAAATATAATTTCAAACGTACTTCGCATGCGGTTTCTCTAACAACGGATTATATATGCATACATATATTACAGAAGAATAGGAATGCCAAACGTTGGGGTATTCCATATTTTGGAATTAAATAATTTTATAATCATTTAAAGATTTTAATAATAACTTTGTATTCTCATAAATATAGATAACAGACTAAAAAAAGATATCATATAATTTTGATGTAATGACCAAGTTACAAATAAAAAATGTAAATTCTGGTTGGGTAAAAAATGATATCGATATCAAAAGACAAATCCCCCCTCCCCCTAGCGATATCTTACGATATCATGTGCCAGACGTCCCCCCCCCCTCCCCTCTCCTCTAAAATGATACTTTATATATGCACAGCCCCTCCATATTAGGAGCCCCTCCATCAATTGAAAATTGAATGAAAGACAATAACAGCAAATTAAATTACTGCTTTTATTTTTTCCACCTCCTTTCTATTAACTTTAAATGAAGATTATAGAAGATAAAGTCATCGAGCATCTAAATGTTAAATTTACATTGATTGCTTAAGTTTTTATTGCACCCGTTTTCAGTTCCCATGTATTTACTGTAAAAACTGCTTCATATGCATGTAAAAGCAATGATTTTTTAGTGTTATTATTTTAGGAGTAGTGATGATTCAAAAGATCCCAGCTGCGCCGTTGCAAGAAACAACAACAAACAATATATCTGTTTGCACGTTCTGTGTTAAAATCTGTAGTTAGCGGTGGGTGAATAAGAAATGCGTCGTATCCCATAGATAAGGAGACGTCATCATTAAACTCGTTAACTTCAAATGTGAAACCTCAAAAAAGCAGAACGTAATGAAGAATTTATCGAGTCATTTCGTAGTAGTTTAATACTTTTTTGAAAAAGAAAATGGGACGTTGCTTTAAAAAATCTATAGTTTGGGAATTTTTTAATAAAAACTTTGAAAACGATAAAGTTATATCAGTGCAATGCATGAAATGTAATGCAATTTTAAGGTATTTTGGAAATACAACAAATTTGAAGGATCATCTAAAAAGGAAACATCCTGTTCAATTATCAGAGGTTGAAGCACAACAGAATCCCACAAAAAATACTGATAGTGATGAATTATTGAATTCGGGAGTATGTAAACAAAATACAAGTACTTCAAAAATCAGCAAATACACAATTGCAACAGAAAACGTTTCTGCTTTTCCTGCAAAATAATTTAAGCAAATGCGTTTGTATGGCGCAGCCCAAAAATCGGGACCTTCTAGAGAAGAATGCCATGAATTTGAAAAAGATTTAGTGTACATGATTGCCGTTGATTGCCAACCTCTTTCTATAGTAGAAAATCGTGGTTTTATTTTTTTTATGAAAAAATATGCGCCTCATTTCAAGATCCCATCTCGTAAATTAATCTCAGAGCATGTATTACATGAAGTATATCAGTCATTAAGTTCTGAACTTAAAAACATGCTTAATTCCATCGAACATTTATCCATAACTACTGACATGTGGTCATCTGATAGCAATAGATCTTTTTTAACTGTCACTGCGCATTTTATTTCTGATTTTAAAATGCATTCTCCAGTTTTATCTACGGAAGAAATTGAAAGTGATCATTCAGCTGTAAGCATTTCACAAGCGACAACATCTTAAATAAATGGCAAATCAATGAGAAAGTTTTTACGGTTGTAACAGATAATGCTGCTAACATGAAGAAAGCTGTAACTCTTGAAACTGCACTCTGAGCGTGCACTCTTGAAATATACTAAAAACACACAGATTTTTTTTTTTTTTTACTATAGTATAGCCCAAAATTTAATTTAATAAAATTTAAAATATCATAACTCAGTAAGCTTGAACATACATGAAAGCATTTTTTTTTCTTTTTTTGCTTATTAGAGGTGCACGGAGTAAAAAAATCTAACTATAACTTACACCTATAAAAGTTGAACCGTGCAAAAATTTTTATTTTGTATTTTAATACGTATGCAGCAAATTGTAAAACCATATCTAAATTTATACTTGAAATTGAATGAGTTCTTGATTTGAATATTTTTTTTAATTGGATGTATGTTTCTGCCATCAGAGGTTTGAGAGATAATCACTATAACCTCTGATTTGAATCAGCTAGTATCACAGTATAGTACCACAGATACAGAGTTCTAAGTATAGTAAAAATGCATTATACACCATCAAAACGGTTTACAATATCAAGCCGTTTATCGCTCAAATCATTCGACCCAAACAAGACAAGTACGAGGAGATTCATTGGACAGGGTAAGGTTTTCAAAATGAGCCGTAAGTGTTTGGGCCGAATTGTAACCGGTTTTAGGGTTGCATTTTTGGCTTCAAGCAAAAGCAGCACATTTCATCAACATTAGTCTTAGTGCTCTGACCCTAGTATACTAGAGTCCTGCATCGGGACGAGCAACCCGATGTTACCCACACTCGACTACACGGGTCGGGTCAGAAGGTCAAGCTATTTCCTCTTTTTCACTGAGAGGCTACTTCAGTCAAGCGAAAAGACAAGACCCGCTTGCTAATACTAATCCTATGGAAGAAATTTATAAAGATATCTCGTTTGCATTTCAATATTTTTTATTTTTATTTATTTTTTTTTTTTTTTGCATTGTATAGCTGAGATCGATCTGTACAAAGGATATTTTTTTACTTTTTCGATTTTGTTTAAAGGTATTTTTTAATGAGGACACTTTTATTTTCGAAACCGGTTTCGAAAGCGAAAGCATCCTTATAGAAAAAATCTGCAATCAAAATCGAAAAAGTAAAAAAACGGCCTTTGTACAGATTGACCTCAGCTATTCAATGCAAAGAAAATCCTTTAAAAATGTTGAAATTCAAATGAGATATCTTTATAAATTTCTTCCATGGGATTAGAATTAGTGAGCCGACTGAAGTAACCCCTTAAGCATAAATCACGAGCAAATAATTGCGATAGCAGAATTATCGAGAAAGCCCTATCACTACTATGAAATTTTCGGCCAAAATAATAGCTAAGTTTTCCAACAACTGTTTTTAGCTTCTCTCGTTATAATCGATTGTAAAACATCTCGATTGTAGATTCTAGGAATTAATCGATGGCTGTATCGATTGTGATTTTTTACGATGTCGATTTTTCTCGATTGTCGAATTCTCGAGAATCGCCCATCACTAATGACCTTCTAAAGATAAAGAAAGAGTCAGTACTTAAAAAAATGAATATGACTTGTAGAAACAGTGAAGTTTGGATGTATAGTACTGTAAATTCTTGTAGTAAAGCATAAATCTAAACTTTAAATGCATTTTTTGGAAAAGTTATTTTCGGTAAAAATTCCATACGCAAAACATGATTTCTCAAAAAGTTATTGGAATATCATTATGAAATTTAAAATAGGTTTAAATTTAGAAGAAATATTTTTTGTCTTATGGGTGTTTTTGTGGAATGATATGAATGACATGGCGTTGAAAGTGATCGTGTACCAAATCTCCATAAAGGAAACTGTGCAGCACGGCAGCAGCGCTGCAGATTATTTTAGACCTTGCAGATCAATCTACCTGCTTAAAAATAAATATTGAGCTTAAAAAAAAATCACAAATTTACTTTGTTTTAGGAGTTATTGTGTTTGTTATTAATTTTCTTTGTAAAATGCAAATTTTGCTTATTTTATGGGTTACTGTGAGTATTTATTATAGTAGCTTGGTTCAGTATTGTTGGGTCGCAGATAAATTTTGGTTTGCTGCAGATTGATACTGAAAATTCTGCTTCTGGGTGCCAAATCATCACTGACTAGCCTAGATACAGAAGACGAGCTCTGTTTTTTTATTATTTACCTGTAAAATTGTATAATATTGAATTACACATGAAATTAAAAGGTATTGAATAAGCCACAAACAATCCAAGTCACTTAAAACTGAAGAATATGGTGTTTGTGATAACGGTCGCATCTTTGATGTGAAATGTCATGCTTTGATTTGTTAAAAAACTGGGGGGGGGGGGGAGCAAAATATGGCCTTCTAGAGATTAAAAAAGGGTCAGTACTTTTAAAGAAATGAGTGACTTATAAAAACAGTGAAGTTTAGATGTATAATTACTGAAATTCTTGTAGTAAAACAAAAATCTAAACTTTAAATGCATTTTTTGGATAATGTAATTTTTGGTGAAAATTCCATACGCAAAACATTATTCCTCAGAAAATTATTGGAATATCACTATGAAATTTAAAATATTATGTTGTTTACACTATTGTGAAGGCAATGAACTAAAGGTTTAAATTTAAAATAAATATCTTTTGTTTTATGGATGTTTTTGTGGAATGACATTGATGAATTTTACGAAAATTAACATGTCAACAAGTGCAATATGCTATAAGTTTTGAAACATTTAAAACGTTTCTTAGATTTTAGTTCATTGCCTTCATCAATGTCATAAATACGAAATGTACAAAGGAAACTAACATACAGTAAAATTTTCGGTACTTTTCGGTTAGACGGGCGCCAGTGTTATAAATACATGGATATACATACATATATATGTATATATACATATATTGTATATATACACCTATATGCATGTGTATGCACATATTTGTATGTGTATGTAGATGTATATACATATCCATGTATATATAACACTGGCGCCCGGCTAACCGAAAAGTACCAAATTTTCTTTAGAGCATTTTGGGCCAAATTTCACTAAATTTTACTATAAATTCATCCATTAACCAAAATTTTATCAATGAAGGAAATATTTTTTGCTTTTTTTCACATTTTCTAGTCATAATCTTAATAAAAATACGTTTAAAAAATAATTAAATAGCTCAATTGCTCTGTACATAGTCAGAAACCTGAAATGTTGGATAAAAAAGTGCCTTTAATAAATTGACTTAATAAAATAGTCCAATCTTGAACGCCAGATTCACCTTTGTTTATTATATATATATATATATATATATATATAAAATAAAAAAAAAAAACATGGAAACATTCAAATGCTTCATTTAAAACACATTACTAAATAGGTGTGATAAAATATATACAAATGTTTTTTAAAATTAAAAACACTAGATGTTAAAATGATAAAAAGCTACTCCGAGCGCTTTCGGCTAACCTTAAGCCTTTGTCAAGGAGAAGAGGATTGACTGATAAAAACACTCGACGCTCGATGTTTACTGCTACAGATTGACCAGAAACTCACCTCAGGAAGCCCGCAGGTGGTCGTATCCATTAAACTGAAGGAGGGGAAGGTAGAGAAGTCCTATTAGTACGGAAAGTAAGTCAGGAGTTTATATCATCCCATACAGAAGTAAAGAAACAAATAAGATATTCAATTACATTGATATGACCACAAAAAAAATTCCAAACAAGAGTTAAAGAGCATATGGAGTATGTTAATAAAAATAGACCGGCTACCGCCCTCTCAAGGTTGTTTCAAACTAAAGATATTGACATCCTTTTCAATAGAGCAAAAGTCATTATCCAGGCTTCTGATTTTAATAGTTGTGCTATTTTAGAGTCTTTGGAAATTTTAACCCAAGCAGAAAATTGTTGTAATGACGTATTATCATACCAAATTCCGTGTATCTGGTTTAATTTACTTAATATTACTTGAAAGTTCGGCCTCTCGGAGGATTGAGCTTTCTCTACCTTCCCCCTCCTTCAGTTTAATGGATACGACCACCTGCGGGCTTCCTGAGGTGAGTTTCCGGTCAATCTGTAGCAGTAAACATCGAGCGTCGAGTGTTGTTATCAGTCAATCCTCTTCTCCTTGACAAAGGCTTAAGGTTAGCCGAAAGCGCTCGGAGTAGCTTTTTATCATTTTAACATCTAGTGTTTTTAATTTTAAAAAACATTTGTATATATTTTATCACATCTATTTAGTAATGTGTTTTAAATGAAGCATTTGAATGTTTCCATGTTTTTTATATAAAAAAGTGTCTGTTAGATAAGTTATTTCTATTATGTTTATGACCAAGCATGGAGAATTTCTAGAAAATCTTACCAGCCAGGGATTTATTTCAACAGCCAGTAAAATGCAATGCACAGTTAAAAAATTTTATGACAAAATTACGCAACTCAAAATAGTTGGTTACTATTACTGTCAGAGACCTGGTGCTGGAACCGTAGCCCGGAGCCGGAGGGCTCCGGAGCTGTATTTTTCCTGGAGCTAGAGCTCTAAAATTTACTCTGCTCCAGGGCTCCTTTAGTTTATTATTATTTTTTTAAATCTTTTTTTCAGTCTTTTAAATGTCCAGGTTTAAAATATTTTAATTGCATCATTATTCAGTATTTTAATTATATCATTTTTTATGGTTTTTTTTTTTTAAATTAAAGATGTAAAACTTCTCACAAAAATATGGTAACACTACTTCACTTCTACTTGAGCCTAGTGGCAACTCTATTTGAAAACAAATATGACTGCCTGTTGTTTACACGTACAATTTTGGTTGTTTGAAAAGCGTAGAAGAAATTTAAGATTTTTGTGTTTAAAATTCCACCAAACTTTCTATTTTAAAAGCAAAAGCTAAAAGATGTCATATTTTCTGAACAAGCATTTCAAGTTTGTTGAGAAGAAAAATTTATTTTGTCAGATTTTTAATGAAGGTAAAGAAAGAAAGAATTTGTAAGCAAAAAATTAAATGTGTAAATTACAATCTGCAACTCAGAAGTGTGAAGTCGGCGCCGAGTTGGAGCAGTTCCCGGAGCCGGAGCCACAGTATTTTATCTCGGAGCGGAGCTGGAGCATTAAAAATTTTCCGGCTCCAGGTCACTGATTACTGTAATGCATTTTCATATATTTCTTTCCTATAAAATTGAGAAATATAAACAAGAGATGAAAGTTTAATATAAAATAGAATTTTGTACCTAGGAAAGTTGAAAAATATAGCTAACTACTTATTAAAAAAACGTTTTCGGTATACCTGTATAGTTTGCAGTTTTCAATAACTACCTAAAAATTCACTCATCCTGTCAGAAAACTCACTCGCCAGTGGCTAGTAAAATGATACATTTTCCTATCCCTGAGCATGATATTGTTATTTTATTTTGATGTCATAAACACACTTCTCAGACTTATGGCAAATTATTTCACAAGATAATTCACTGATGATCTAGCAACCAATTTTTTGATCATTTGTATCTATTGAACAATGTAAAACCACTACATGAATCGTGATTCTTGTTAGTCCAGACATAATGCCTTAGAATAATCATATATATGGCATTCAAAAGTAGGTATAGGTATATTAGCAGAAATTTTACTAAAGGAAATATTCATGTGTATTTTAAAAGAAACTAGAACTTTGTTAAGATATAATCAGTTATTGTTAAAGTTTCATCGGAGCTTGAGCAAAGCATAGGTTTGCATTAAGCCTAACCAAAGAAACAAAGGTCAAGCTCAAATTGTTATTTTCGAGTGCTGGGTACAAAATGTATAAATTTTCTTAAATCACAGTTTATTTCAAGGAAAAATTGTTATTTTGTGAAAATTAACACATCATTTAAATTCAACTATGAACTTAAATGTTAAAATGAGTTTCATTACTTACGTTCCACGTAGTGCTGATAATAGATGTTTGCAGATTATGCATTTTGCGGAGTTCACAGAGTTTACTGTATTTCACTTTATTATAAGCATTCATTATGATTTCTAATCCATTATTACATTGTTGCTCAAGAAAATTTAAACATTTATATCCCATTTATGTTTATTTCTGCATTTGAATCACTTTCAGCATGATATTGTGCTATTTTATTTTCATGTCATAAACACACTGCTGAGATTTATGTCAAATTATTTCACAAGAAAATTTACTGGCTGTCTAGCATCCAATTTTTTGATCATTTTTACCATTTGAACAGTTGAAAGCGCTACATGGATCATGATTTTTTTTTTATTCCAGACATAATTTCTTGGAATAATCACATATAGCATGCAGAAGTAGGTATAAATACATTAGCAATAATTTTACTGAAGGAAATATTCCTGTGTATTGTAAAATAAACAAAAACTTTATTGAGATAAAATAAGTTATTGTTAAAGTTTCGTTGGTGCTTGAGCAAAGCATAGGTTTGCATTAAACATAACCAAACAAACGTCAATGCTTAGCTGAAATTATTATTTTCAAATGCACGGTACAAAACTCATCAATTTCAATATATTTCATACAATGTTGAAAAAATTTAAGACTTTTTGTGTATTGCAATGCAAGAGTTCAAGCAATTAACAATATAAAGCAGAAATGAAATATCTTTATAATAACTGTGTGCTTTTCATAGAACCATGTAAAAAGGAAACGTAAAATCTTAAAAACATGGAACGCTTAAATTTACAAATATCGCTTGTTTTACACTTACTGATTGAAATTTTGGCTAAAACGGTTTCAGTTAGATAAATTATTTTTCTATTTTCACGGTTTAAAAAGTTCAAATTTTAAAAGATTTCTTTAACTCGATTTTAGTTAATGAAATCTTGGAATATGCACACACAAATTGTTTTCATAAATTCTTGTGACACTTGGATTTGTTTTATTTATTTATGGTTGTTTAATAAACCAAAGGTGGATCTTAATGTGAAAAAGTTTTTACATGTATTTATAAAAAAAATAAGAATTTTTCCTATCAATTTCAACATATTTCATACAATGTTGAAAAATTTTAAGACTTTTGGTGTATTACAGCGCAAGAGTTCAAAACATTAAGAATATACAGCAAAAATGAAATATCTTTATAAAAACTGTCTGCTTTTTCATAGAAACATGTAAAAAGGAAATATAAATTCTTAAAAATATGGAACGCTTAAATTTCCAAATATTGATTGTTTTACACTTAATTATTGAAATGTTGGCTAAAACAGTTTCAGTTAGATAACCTATTTCTATTTGAATCATGTTTATGAGTAACATATAGTGTTAAATAGTTCAAATTTTAAAAGATTTCTTTAACTTGATTTTAGTTAATGAAGTCTTGGAATAATGCACACACATTGTTTTCATAAATTCTTGGACACTTTGATTCGTTTTATTTATTTATAGCTGTATAATAAACCTAAGGTGGATCATAATGTGAAAAAGTTTTATTTTACATGTATTTATATAATATATATATATATATATATATATATATATATATATATGTGTGTGTGTGTGTGTGTGTGTGTGTGTGTCGTCAATTTTAGCATATTTCATACCATGTTGAAAAATGTTAACACTTTTGGTGTATTACAGTGCAATAGTTCAAAACATTAAAAATATAATGTAAAAATGAAATTCTTTTATAGTAACTGTCTGCGTTTTCATAGAAACATGTGAAAAGGAAACGTAAAATCTTAACAACATGGAACGCTTAAATTTCCAAATATCGCTTATTTTACACTTGATAATTGAAATGTTGGCTAAAACAGTTTCAGTTAGATAAATTATTTCTATTTGTATCATATTTATGAGTAATCTATAGTGTTAAAAAGTTCAAATTTTAAAAGATTTCTTTAACTCGATTTTAGTTAATGAAATCTTGGAATATGCACACACAAATTGTTTTCATAAATTCTTGTGACACTTTGATTCGTTTTAGATGGAGGATTGTAAAGGTCAAAGGAAATCACGACTATGAATTTATTGCATTGGTCTTTAATTTTTTTGTGGTTTTATCTTTTTATCACTAACCTAAAATAAGTAATGATATCAATACAAAAACCCTTAACGGGTTAAAAGTTTGTGACGCAGCACTTTATCTTTAGCTCTAAGAATTTTAAATTTGGAACTTAAAAATAATGATATCAAATTTTGAGTGACGCAATGCTATTAATTTACCTATACATATATATATCAAAATTTATTCATTGATGCTTTATCATTTACATCTCATAAATTCGAATTATGAATTTTGAATGATATGATATGAAAATTTAAGTGACGCCTTGATGTTGCTTAAAACGATTAGTTTTAAAATTCAATTTAAATTTTCTGTTGGCTAAATACATTTACACATCTAAACAATACTTTTCATTTTCAAATGCACTGTTGAATATATTACTTTCACTGAATCTATATAATGCACTGAATGGTATTCATTTGAATAAATTGATTTATCTTTTGTGCCACGCTATCCAAAAATCAAAAGTAAAATTTATGTAAATAGTTTTTTTGCGTCATTGTATCCAAACTAAGTTAAATGTATGCAAATGGATAATATGACCAAAAAACTATTTACATAAATTTTACTTTTGATTTTTGGATAGCGTGGCACAAAAGATAAATCAATTTATTCAAATGAATACAATTCAGTGCATTATATAGATTCAGTGAAAGTAATATATTCAACAGTGCATTTGAAAATGAAAAGTATTGTTTAGATGTGTAAATGTATTTAGCCAAAAGAAAATTTAAACTGAATTTTAAAACTAATCATTTTAAGCAACATCAAGGCGTCACTTAAATTTTCATATCATATCTTTTAAAATTCATGGTTCGAATTTATGAGATGTAAATGATAAAGCATCAATGAATAAATTTTGATATATATATGTATAGGTAAATTAATAGCATTGCGTCACTCAAAATTTGATATCATTATTTTTAAAATCCAAATTTAAAATTCTTAGAGCTAAAGATAAAGTGCTGCGTCACAAACTTTTAACCCGTTAAGGGTTTTTGTATTGATTTCTTATTCATTGCATGTATTTTACGTAGGTAAGATTCCGACAGTTGCATACAGTGAGTTTTAGGACGATCAGTTCATCTTACGTGAGCTGAAGCTCAGCCATACTGGGAAGTAGCATGGTCCCAATTTCGCACCCCTTGCAGTTCTTATTTTCGTTTCGGGGACGAAATTAAGAATGCTTTTTCATGACAATTATTTCAAAATGAAAATAAAGTTAAATATAAAATAAAATAATAAGTATAATAAAATAAAATAAAATAAGATGAAAAAAGTTTAAAATAAAACTCTAAATGAAAATAAAGTTTAATATAAAATATAATAAAAAGTATAATAAACTGAAATACAATAAAATGAAACAAGTTTAAAATAAAATTCAAAACGAAAATAATATTTTACTTTAAAAAAACTTAAAATTTTTTTTTAAGTACTTTATTTTTATTAAAAGAAAAAAAAATATTGTCTCTGCTAATTGTTGCAGTTGGTGCCACGGAAGAAGTGGTATCAAGCTTTGCTCTGGAAAATGCTGTTATAATCGTCTGTTAGCCTCCCCATTCAACAGCAAAACTGCAACTTCTCGGTGTCGCGTTTATGTTTCCTTTAAAACGTTTTTTGCTAAAGCAATAGAAAATTCGCTGTCAAATCATCCTGGTAGAAAAGTTGAGAACTTACAAATCGCACAACTTTTCAATGAAACCTACGAGCGTGTCTGATCAACCATCATCAAACGGTCAAGTTGTTGTCGCCATCAGCCCAAAAGAGATCAGGGAAGTGCCAGTGTTCACATTAGCAACTTCTGCCCGAAGAGGTTCAGCGACATTGAGCACTGGATCTCCACATAAAAACAAAGTGAAATAATCCCATGCGAAGAAGAAACGCTCAGCTAAAAAAAAACCTTTGGCACCCACCATTTTCAAGGGAAAGGGGAAGAATCAACCACGTAAAATGTCCAAACGTAACCTACCCAGCTTAAGACTCCTATACTAGATATTTAGTTATTTTCTGTGTATTTTTTACTAAGACGATTACAAAAAACTGAAAATTAATTTAGTAAAAATAAAGATTACTTGCTTTTAAGAATCTTTGAAAACTCGCAAAAACTTCAGAATATTAAAAATTTCAGAATCTCAGTATAGCATTTGGATTTCTGTTGTTGTAATTCTCGTTTTCCATACATTATCCCAAAATAAACAGGTGATAATATGATATTTCTAATTCATTAAATAAGAAAAAACTCAATAATGTTTTGCATAAAATAGTAACGAATAAATAATAAACGAGTCCGTTGGTCGATGTCTTAAACCTACTTAATTCAGCTTTTGATTTATTTTCTGGTGTGATCTTCCATGATCGGGTCTGCAAACGTTTCGATCAGTAACTGAAGGAAAGGAACTCTGATCCCGACCAAACGCCGTTTTCACCGCGAAAAAGTGGCGGTCGGCCCCACCCATCCGCTCCAAGAGCTATATTGACCTCGAAACCACAGCTGTCGCCCGCATCCAAGGAATTTGATCAGAAAATTTATCAGCTGTCATAGACTAAAAAAAAATCTAAAATAACGTGACAAATTTCATTACGATTAAAACATAAGCATTAAACAAGTACTTTAAGCACACAAATTAATATTTATTAAATAAAAAAAAAACACATTCTAAAAGATGCTAAAGCCTTGCTATTCCAACATTCTGAGTAAGACATTTATTCTTACTGAGTACTTTTACTAGTTTTAAAAATATATGTGAAAGAAAAACTCTAACAACTGCTTCTCAGTTGTGTACAACTTAATCAAAAGAAAACTTGTCCCCCTCAGGGCTAGAATTTCAGGGGGGTGGGCGATTTTTTCTTTTAGTCCAAAATTTAGGGAGGATTTTTCTTTTTTTTTAAAGGTGGAGTGTTACAATTCAAGTTCTTAAATATCTGATTTTTTTTTACGTTATTAGTGATGCATTATATTTACTGCAGCAATTATTAGAATGCTATCAAAACATTTGCTTTATACAGTACACTTCCAAAACTCTCCATAGACTGTGAGTGTAGCATTGCGCAACTTGACAGAAGAATTTCATCAACCCGAAATCCTCAAACTTCAACCCGAACCCGAAATATTCAGACCCGAACCCCAAATTAAAGAAAATGAATCCATATTTTAATATTTGATGGATAAGTATTCTATAAAGTATCCCATCGGTTGATTCCAAAGCCGACCCGAAAGAGACAAAGCACAATCCGAAAAGCTTAAAGTCAACCCAACCCGCAACGAAAAAACATGCATAAACCCGACCTGATCCACAGTTCGGTAAAATCGGGTTCCCCGACCCGATGCAGGATTGTAATTTCATGTCAACTCGAAATACGCCAAAAAAAATTTCATCGAACGCATCATACATATTTCAACCCGAATGATAATTAATCTGTATTTTATTGCAATTATGGAAAAGTAGTATGCAATTATATCTCTGATATCAATTTTATCTTTTATGTTGAAAAGTGAACATATATCATTAACAGTAGAAACTTCGGCTATTTTAGTAAAGTTTTATAAAAAGAGTTTCACACCAGAATTTTTGTTTAAAACTATTTAACTTATTTAATTAGCCATTTCTGTGCTAGATACATTTAACATATCTTATGAAGAAATTTCTGATTCCAATCGACTACTATCAATTTGTTAGGTGTCAAAATGACCCTTAATGGCGGTTCTAGTGTTCATGTTAAACTTTTTTTTTTTTCAACCTGAAAAATATTTAGGATATCTTTGAAAATTCGGGTGAACCCGAAACCGAAACAATTAACTCCTTGATTACTGGCCAGGATCGGCGGCAATTTTTATATTAAGTCGTACCATAATTTCCAAAAATTTATTTGCAATAGGTTTCTCTTGAAAATGTTGTAATATGGCAGAGATTATTTTTCAAAAAGTGGTACTATAATAGAATAAAATATAGTCCAGTGAAACCACTGTCCAGACTGTAGTCAAAGGATGAAAGCCAACTTGGCCCGCAAAGCAGCATCAACCCGTGGTCAAGTCGGGTTCGTCTAATATTGGGATGATCGACCCAAAGCAGGGCTCTACCTGAGACGAAAAGTTTTGTAGATTTTAGATCATAGTCTAAATGGGAAAGTAGAAAATGACTAAGGAAAATTTTTACTGACAGAAAATCGTTAATGATTTTTTTTTATTCGTATGGATCACAAAATTTGCAAATTTCGTAACCTATTGAGGACGTTCCTGCGCTGATAACCCCGTAACTAACTGAATTTCGCGATCTTTTTTCCCTGATCATTTTCTGAAATTCGCAATTTTTTCTCGGCGACTGATTGGCAAAATTCACTATTTGTTTCCACAATCTTTAAATGAAATTCGCTATTCTTTTGAACTTTCGTTTGTTGCAATTTGTGATTTTTTTTTTTTTTCGTATCAAACTGACAAAATTTGCTATTATTTTGCGCGATCATTTGACGAAATTCTCGATATTTTTATGTGATAGGTTAACTAAATTCGTGATTTTTTGCGCAATCTTTTGACGAAATTTTTTATTTTCTCCCCGCCCGATGGACAAATTTGATTTTTTTTTTTTTTTTTCTGCGACCGATTGTTGAAATCTGCGATTTTTTTTCCGGGACCAATTGATGAAAATTACTGTTTGTTTCCGGGGTTACGAAAGTCACGATCTTTTTTCACGGTCATTTGAAGAAATTAGATATTTTTTCCGCGACCATTGGCAAAATTAGCTGTTTTTCCTTTTGGGAAAAAGTTTTGTTATAGACAGGTTTCGTTTTCACAAGTTTTAATTTAATACATCTATGCTTTTCTAAGGTGTACTATAGAGTGGATATTTTAACAGTATAATAAAATGCCTGTGAAAACGGAACTTCTTTTCAACGGAAAACTTTCGTAGTCCAATATCTTAAATTTATTCCTTATAAGAAGAAAATCTGTCTAAAATAGAATTTTTCATCAGTCTATTCCGATTCCGTATTTGAAGTTTTTACTGCTTTTGTATTCATGATTCAGTAAAAGTTTCTCGTTCGAGTTTATCATTATAAGAAAATTAATATATAAATAATAGTCATTATCTTCAAGCACGATTTTCAATCCCTAAAAGAAACATTTTAATGGGTTTGTAAACTGACGCTATTTCGTTGAAAACGGATCTAGTGCAGGGAATATAACTTACAATTCTGCAATATTACGCAGCATAGTCACTACAAAACTCATTTTTCCATAATAAACATAATCATAGATGTTTTATTAAAGGTAACGTATTTAAAATTCTTATTTTGCAGTATGAGACCATTCTCAGAACTTTAGCAAGTTTAATTATCATGTATGTTGATTCATGGTTAATAATACCGAAAATAAAAAAGTCCTTCCGGCCAATGCCGGGAGGAAGAGGTAGCTTTCATAATCCTTATTTAAAAAAAGCCAAATTATATCATTCAAACACACGAAGCTCAATTTAGTGGAAACCGAATATAGGAGATTCAATACTAATTTTTATCAATATAATGAATGAGAATTTCGCGAAATAAGTCAGCTTTATCCAAGCTGCTTTTCTTTAAAGTAACATATATTTGGCTGCCAAAATCGGCAATTTCTTAAAGTGCCTGTCATTTTAAGACAACATGGTGGATGAGGCCAAGCAGTGAACTTGGTCGAGACCTTAGTAATTGCTGTGCACATGCTCACTCACATCGGAATCGGTTAATATATAGGAGTGCTGTCGCATGCAAAAAATCAGATTTTTCAAAATGTCACCCACAATAGAAATTGAAACTGCTATATCTGAGCCATTTTTTAAGGTAAAGACAAACAAAAAATGCTCCTGAATCATTATATCAAGGTCAAATACTTAAGAAAGAAACCTTTTTCAATTTCTAATTTTTTTGCACCTCTCTTTAAATATATATATATTTTTTAATTTAATGGTCGCCATTTTGAAACAAGATGGCTGATGAATCTGGCCAGCGAACTTGGTCGAGGTGTTGATGTATACTATCCACATGCCTTCTTACATCGAAATAGGCGAATACGTGTGTTATTGCGTGACAAATACAAGATCGTTTCAAAATGTTACTCATGCTAGAAATTCAAAGTGCTATAAATCAACCATTTTTTAAGATATAAACAAAAGAACAAATTTTCAGAAACAAAAACTGCTCCGGAATCTTTGTATCAAGGCCAAACACATAAAAAAATTTTTTCATTTTCCAATTGTTTAATACCTCATTTTGAATTTTAAATTTAATTTTTTTTAAATGGCAACCCTTTTGAAACAAGATGGCGAATGAAGCTGGCCAACGAACTCGGTCGAGACATTGGTATGTACTATGTACAGACCAAGTTACATCCAAATAGGTTCATAATTACGCCTGTTATCGCGTGACAAAATCAGGTCGTTTTAAAATGTCAGCCATAAGAGAAATTCAAAATGCTATTACTCAGCCATTTTTTTTAGATATAGACGAAAGAAAAACTGTTCCGGAATCTTTGTTTTAAGGTCAAACACATACAAAAAAAATCTTTTTCACTTTCCAATTTTTTGGTATCTCATTTAATTTTTTTTATTTTTTAATTTTTTTTAAATGGCCGCCATTTTGAAACAAGATGGCGGATGAAGCCGGCCAACGAACTCGGTCGAGATATTTGTATGTACTATGTACACACCAAGGTACATCCAAGTCGGTTCATAAATACGCCTGTTATTACGTGAGAAAAATCAGGACGTTTCAAAATGTCAGCCACGCTAGAAATTCAAAATGCTATAACTCAGCCATTTCCTAAGATATAGACGAAACAAAAACTGCTCCCGAATCTTTGTATAAAGGTCAAATACATAAGAAAAAAATATTTTTCCATTTTTAATTTTTTGGTACCACATTTCAAGTTTTAAAATTTTTTAAAAATTTTAAATGGCCGCCATTTTGAAACAAAACGGCGGATGAAGCTGTCAAACGAACTCGGTCGAGAGATTGGTATGTACTATGTACACACTGAATTACATCCAAATCGGTTCATAAATACGCCTTTTATCGCGTGACAAAATTCAGGACGTTTCAAAATGTCAGCCACGCTAGAAATTCAAAATGCTATAACTCAGCCATTTTTTAAGATATAGACGAAACAAAAACTGCTCCGGAATCTTTGTATAAAGGTCAAATACATAAGAAAAAAATATTTTTCCATTTTTAATTTTTTGGTACCACATTTCAAGTTTTAAAAATTTTTTAAATTTTTAAATGGGCGCCATTTTGAAACAAAACGGCGGATGAAGCTGGCCAACGAACTCGGTCGAGACATTTGTATGTACTATGTACACACCGAATTACATCGAAATCGGTTCATAATTACGGGAGTTACAGTATGACATAGGTCAGATATATATATATATATTAGGGTGGTGCGAAAAAAGTCAAGTTGATATTTCCGAGTCGCTATAGTGCGGAAAAGTTGCGATTGGTAAATACAAGAAAGACAAAAAAAAAAATTCTTCAAATCGGACTTTATCTTCCGATCCCGCAAACCGCCTAAAAATTCCAAAAAATTGAAAATTTCTGATTTTTTCAGAATTTTTCTTTTTTTTTTACGTTTATATATTTTTTATCGCTATAGAAAAAAATATTTGCAGTTTGTACTGATTAATAATAATAATAAAAATAATTGTGTTTAGAGAATATCTTCCGATCGCGCAAGCTCAATAAAAATCGGCAAAAATTCAATTTTGAGTGATTTTCATGCATTAAGAATATAATCAACTGAGGTCAGTTTGCAGTCTCAGGTTAAGATTTAAATGTTAATTGATACTATTGAGCATATTAAGTTATTTTTAAACAACCTAGAACTTACAACGAAGAGTTCTTTTCAGGTCTGAAAAGTTTAGTAGTGCACACAACTGCCGTTAGCCACGTTGGAAAACAGCGCTGAAGTCGGCGTACGCGCTCCCACCTAGTCTCACCTAAGTCCATAAAATTTAGAGAAAAGTCAACTGGATTCAGATGAACTACATGGCATATAATATTTTGACGGAAGAAAGGACGATACCCCAGTTAAAGAAAGTATTGCATCTAAACAGGTTCGTCGAACTATTAAAGAGGAACACTTTCCTGTCATAAAAGAACGTGACTCAGTTTATTTAGGCCATGTGCCTCCAAACTCCGGGCCTGCTAAGGACATTGTAGCTTTCATAGTATTATGTCTTATTGAACAAGGGGTTTCACTAGAATACTTAGATTTGGTAGGCTGTGATGGTACAAATACCAATACTGGATAGAAAGGTGGTGCTATCAGAAAGCTTGAAGTTTATCTCTGACGACCACTGCAGTGGGTTGTTTGTTTATTCCATTTTGCTGAATTACCTTCCCGCCATCTTTTTCAACATTTGAATGTTGAAACTACTGGCCCAAAATCATTTAGTACACCATTTGGACACAATATCATTGTTGTGTAGCTCTAGGTGATAAATTTTCAATTGACTGATTGTGAAATTCGAGAAGTGGACAGGCAACTGTTGAGCAAGGACCAAAGATATCTTCTTGCCGTAAGTCAAGCAATTAACAGTTACAACTTTCCAAATGACTTATTAAAGTGTGACTCCGGTCCAATTTCACATGCCAGATTGCTCACTTGTGCAAATAGAGCCCTTCGACTTTACGCGAGCGTGGAAAACCCATCGGATGCCTTAAAGCCATATTGACATTTATTTTAAAATCTTACTTTCCAGTTTGTTTTGAAATAAAATGCTGTAAGTACATTACAGACGGGCCTATTCATCTGTACAGAGCAATTGAAACATCTCGATACTTTCGTGACAACCTGAAGAAAGTGTAGTCTTTGAAACTGAATGAAACTCGTTCTTTGCTCACCCGGAAAACCTACTGCTGGCAATTGTCTTTTATAAAAGGAGGCACATAAGAGAGCTAGGGCTGTTAAAACCAGGCAGAATGTTTCAAAGGGTAAAGGCATCTGAATCTTTATCACTCCTACAATCCAAAATTAATTGATTGTAATGTAGCAAAATTAACATTTCCACCGCTTTTTCGGAGATTAACCCATAAAGAAATACATTTTTTCGTTCAATCAGGTCATATCTCAGTCTAGGATGATAATAAGTTTTTCAACCACACGTAAGATGTCCAGCGGTGCATTAAATCGGTAACGGAAGCATCATTTAAGGTATGTGGGCCCCAATCAAGAGAGCATCAGGGCCACACTGAAATCAATGTCCATAATACCAGACATTACCACCAAATCGCAGTACAAAGTTGCGTCTAAAAGTCAGATTTAAACAGATGACATAACAAATTGTATATCTTATACTGTCACGACACTAGTTTTTTAATACAGTGTTTTGATTCTATTATAACAAATTATGTATTTAAGTAACGTAAATAGCAAACACCCTCATTGGTTGGATGGAGGATAGGGTGTGGTTTGAACTCGAAGTGCAGCTACCTTCCCGTGGTGAGTTCTGGTTTGTTTAAACATTATCAAATATCTAAACAAGCAAAGAGTTGTACATTGTACAATTTATATGCGAATGTTAATATTGGAACGCAAACTGATCTCAGGTGATTATTTTCTTTATTCATCAAAATCACTGAAAATTGAATTTTTGCCGATTTTTATTGAGCTTGCGTGATCGGAAGCTATTCTTTAAACGCAACTGTTTATTTTTATTATTATTAAACATTACAATCTGCAAATATTTTTCACTATAGCGATAAAATATATATATACGTAAAAAAAGAAAAAAATTCTGGAAAAATCGGAAATTTTCAATTTTTTAAAATTTTTAGGCAGTTTGCGGGATCGGAAGATAAAGTCCGATTTAAATAATTTTTTTTTTTTTGTTTTGCTTGTATTTACCAATCGCAACTTTTCCTCACTATAGCAACTCGGAAATATCAACTTGACTTTTTTCGCACCACCCTAATATATATATATATATATATATATACATATATATATCAATTTTGAACGGAGGGTGGTTTCGGGGTCTGGGGGTCATGATCGATGAAAATATACCAAAATTTTTTGAAATCGCTTTCCTCCGAACGGCTGCAATAGGTAGCTTTTTTGTAAAGAAAGCTACCTAAAAAACAAAATGTTGCTACATGGAAATTTTTCGTGAAATCGAGTTTTCTTTAAACAATTTTGAATTGCATTCCAATTGACATCTAAGCACATATTTCTTTCTTGTGCTTTAAAGCTATATAATATTTCACTATTGAAATTTTTGAAAGGTGAGCAATTTTCAGACATTTCCAGATTAACTCTTAACTATTACCACCAGTCTTAACTATTACAATAATATTTACATTGTTTTTTTCGCATAATTATATACAACTGCTCAACTTTCTGTGAAAAAAATATTTTTCTAATGCGTAAAAATATAAACTTTCTTTCTGGAAAAGAAATAAAATAAACTGTTAAATACGAGTACGCGTGAATCCCACTAATTGTTATATTTCATCTATCTTATTGAACTTTGAATAGACTTTTTTATAGTCTTTATTATTTAACATCAAAGCACTATTATTGTAATACAAACATTTGAGATTTTGGAAACTTTTAAAGATTTGGTTTTACATTTTTAATGAACACAGTATGATTAATTACAATAATATTTCAATATCATAATATATTCTATATCATAATATATATTTTACCCATTCGTTTAAGTTCAGAAAATTTATTCAAATTATTCCATCTGCCATTGTGAAACGGTAGAAAATATTTCCTTCGCAACCTCTCTTTTTTCTGTGGGAAACTTCGGTAATTTAGTACATTTAGAATGGCATGGTTTCTTACTCTTTTGTACAAAGGACGCCTTATCTGTTACCTAATGGCATTTTTAAAGGTAATTTAGAATCGATAGAAAAATAATATATGTAATTTTTATTGTTGCTATTTCCGTTCATTTCAGTTTATTTAGAATGAAGTAACATTCAAAAATAAAACAATATTAAGCGATTAAAAACAAAGTTTGTTTAACTGTTTTCCGCAGATTAAAATGAAGTAATTTATTTTCAGTAAAAACTTGTTTTTATTTTTTTAAATATAGCAACTTCATTTTTGTAAGCTTTAATTAAAGAGAAAATTCAATAATAAGATATCTTTTCAATTTCGTTAAACATCACTTATTGAAATACCTTTACATTTTCTGCAGTTACAAAATTCATTAGATTTTCTGTTTTGTTAATTGCATAATTTGTGTACGGTTATAAAAATGCATCAAAAATATGAAAAGTAAGCATTTTTTAAAAATACATAATACTTTATACTCTTTTTAAATTAATTTACTTATTATAGTTCAACAACATTTCTTTTTAATTAGCATATGCTCTTGACGAAATATATGCCTTTATTATTTTTGAAAAAAAAAATTAAATCTTCACATTTATTTTTGAGAAATTATTATTACTCGGTTTTTTCTCTCTCATTAAAAATAACTGCATTTTTTTTTTCTTTTCACATAAAGTGAACAGTGACGTTTCTTTCTGACTAAAGTTATATTTCAGAATAAGTTAAAGTACACAAGCCCTTTTTTCTATTTGGGTATAATTAGATGTAGTTAGAGAAAATGCATCAATATTGAAATAGTAAGATATAAAAAATAAAACGGGGTAATAATTCTTAAATCTTCGGATTTTCTTCCTTATCAAAGTTTGCAATAATTTATGTACAATGTTTCAGGTATTTTGTTTCCACTTTTTTTTTTCCATCATGTTCCCACTTAATAAATTTTAAGATCTTGGTAATTAAGGGTCTCTAAAAGTTGGCTAAACGTTTTTATTCTTCTCGCTCTCCCAAACCTCGCGTGAGGCTCCTAATTTAAATCATAAAATAGTGGTTTATAAACTTCTGACTAAATTTTTCTTTGACTGACATCTCTGAAGATTTCAGATTTCATGTGTTGCTTCAAATTTGTTTTAAGTTTTCATAACATATGATAGTACAAGATTTTTCCAGAAGTGAAACTTTCCACTCCATTTCTTTTAGAACCAGTAAAGTTGGACAATTATACTTGGAAAAGAAATTATCTATTTAAAAATATTTTTGCTTTTTATAACGCATAATGTATTTGGATCTTGGTAACGTAAAGTATTTATAACTCGTCCTAAATTGTATTACTGCCAATCAATGTGCTATATGAATTTCATTACGTGTTCTCCTCCATGTTACTTGAAAATATCGTCGGGGCATAAAATATTCATAAAATCACGTTAAACAACTTATTCTTTTTTCTACACAATTGAAGAGCTGGGTGGATGAACATGTTATGCTACATTTTCTAAAAAAAAATTTTATCTTCTGGATGAAAGCATTATGAGGTATCCTATCACAGGGTGAAGCTAAAATACTAAGATTCCATTTAGTCTTGAAGATTTAAGACATTATTCATTAATATTTAATATTTTAATATTTAATAATGTCAATAATATTAATAATTTTTAATATTGTAAAATTAAATATGAATAAGTTTTTCTGAGAGAGTTTAGTACAATGCCTGTTAATATTTTAAACACATGGTATCAAATGGAAAATAAATCATTAAAATTTACAGCAAAGAATTTCACTTCGAATTTCTTCACATCTAATTTTTGCTACTTAACATGTTCTTCCACTTAGCTCTTCAATTTACAATAGCCTCTTAATTGTAAGGCACATAATCATGGATTTTGTTTTCCCTAATTCGGTAGCCAGAGTGTTAAAATTCCGTAACGAAAAGAATGGTGGCAGCTATTGAAGTTATTCTGGCGGAAAATTAATGTGTGGTCGGAATTTCTTTACTGGTGTTACTTGTTTTAGTCCGAAATATAACCGATAGATGGCAGTGAGGGTTTTAAACTGTTTGAAGACTTAACACCGTTAGAAGAACTATTAAAAGGGTTCATAGGATCACGTTAAACAAGTTATTTTTTTATACACAATTTAGAATAGCCTTTTAATTGTACCAATACACAGAATTTTTTTTTTTTTTTTTTTTTTTTTTTCATAAGCCGTGAGCCAGAGGGTTAAAATTCAATAGCAGCAAAATGGTGACAGCTATTCAAGTTGTTCTTTCTAAAGATTATTATGTGAAGCTGAGAATTTATTTTCAATGTTTCCTTGGTTTAGTCCCAAATATAACCGGTAGATGGCGGTGCGTGGTTTCAAACTGTTAAATGCAAGTTAACGTACAAAAATTTATTAAAGCTTACTCGGCTTTCAACCTTCATATTGTTTTGCCTTTGAAACGCCAAAAACATGGTTTACATTTTAAAATTGAAAGGTTGTTTTGCTCAGCATTGTGGTTTGAATTATTTCAGTGTCATCTATCGGGGACATTCGGAACTAATAGACGGATGTGTATAGTAAAGAAATTTCTGGCTTAACACAATACTCTTCAGCAAGCATAATTTCTACAGCTATCACCGACTACTTGTTATTGAATTTTAAAAACATTCAGTCTATTTTCGGACACCCTGTGTGAAAAAATGACAGTATTATAAAGTCTCATATCTCAAATCTATTTAGGGGTCATCCGATTATTACGTCACGCTTCAACCGGCGAGGGGGGGGGGGACAACAAAGTGAGACACAGTATGACGTGAGGAGGGGTGTTTAGTACGTTGTGATATCACATATAAAATAAGAAAACAATTAAGGAGGCTGGCCACTCAGATTCCGATTTCCCCTCACTAATGTAAAGTGTATGGGTATTTGATGCATTCGTATACTTAAAATATCTCCTCGTTAAATTAATATTTTTAACTTCTATTTTTTGTGTACACTTCGTAAAAGATGTTTCTTTTTTTCTTAGTTCTCAAAATATTTCTAAAGTATAGACTTAATTTTATATGAAGTGTTAAAATCTTACTCACAGTTCGCCCGCTTTTAACACACAAAAAATTAAATTCAGCATAGATTTTAGAAATATTTTGAAGACTAAGAAAAAAAGAGACATCCTTTAAGAAGAGTACACAGAAAGGTGGTTTCGTAATATTTATTTTATTACTATTTTGTTGTGATTATTTATTATTACAATATATGTTATAAATACACTAATGGACGTTTTATTTGGTGATATTTTTCATTATGCATATTATGAAAAGGAATATTTTATCCTTGAAAATATATGTGCATGTACTATTCAAAACTTTAATTACAATAAAGATATTTGAAAGCAATTTTCAACAGACTTATCCTACTTTGTGTGAAATAAAATAAGTGCTGAAAGTGCACAGCATTTCGGTAAGTATGAACTGGCAATTACTTTCCAAAATACGAAGCATCTAGTTCAGCACCATTTTGATAAGGATTGTAGCCACTTCTGCAATTTCTCGTGAGTACCTTACATTTCACACAAAGAAAGGGCAGTCTATTTTAAAGCTAAAATTCTAAAAATTTAAAGTCTGTTTTAAAATATTTTCATTATTGTTAAACTAATGAACAAAGATTCAATTTCGGATTCGAGGGAGACAGCCTAAATTTTTGACTGAATAAATGGTTTATGACAAAAATTGTTTGTTGTTGTATAAACCACAACCTGAAAAAGTTTATCTAATATATATTTTTTTAAACATCTCGAATATACACGCGCATACACCCAAACGCATATATATTTGGATAGATAGACACAAACACAATTCAACGAATTATGGATCAGAAAATGTACAAAATTCAGGCATTATTTCATTATTCCTTTTACAACGAGCGGCACATATACGTGCAGTTTAGGATGCGCAAAATTTTTGAATTTGGACACAAGTATTTTTTAACAGAAAATTTCCCTTTATTTAATCACAGAGTTTCAGCGATCAAATAATACAAAAATATCTCTTCGTAAAAATAGGTGCTATAAACTTTAAAGAAGCGTCTTTCACCCTTTTCGCGAAAGGCTTGATTGGTAATTTAAAAGTTTGGAATGACACAGCTATTTTTTTTCGCTTTCCGAATTGAAAGTTTTTGTATAGAAAAACTTGCAGAATATTACCCCCCCCCACCCCCCCACCCCTCCACCCCCCAAAAAACGATCGAAAGGGGATATTCAACAATGCCCCTAATGCAAATAAATAACAGTTTTATCCTAATTATTTCAGCATAAAATGCACGTGATAACCGGGATATATTTCTTTTCACCTCCAAGAAAAATATTTCCAAAATGATATTTTGAAAATTATTTCAATATTGCTTTTTATTTTACCCTTCAAATAATTTAATATGAAGTTCGTTTTGAATAACAAATTAACAAATCTAATAGATATAACTGTGAATGAACTTATTAATAATTATCATTAGCCTACATAAATTTAATGCGAAAATATTTCGATTCAATTTATTTTTCATGAGGACAGATATTTTATAAAATCTTAGAAGCACTGTTGTAAAAAAAATATATACGTTTAATGGTAAAAAATTAATTTTTGGAGATAATATTTCATTCTTAAATTTCAATTGTTCCAATTTCGTAAAAAGGAAAATCTATACAATGTGTCGAATTTTATATAACTCTTACTCACCAATATTTTCTTGTAATGTAGCCGGCAGCTTCTGAATGTGCTGCAACAAAAAGATACTACAAGGAAATAAACTTCTTTTAATTTTACAGACGCAACATCATTAAATTATGTTTTAAAAGGAAAAAGTTGAATGCAATTTCTTTTTCTTAAGCCCAAATGTTTGTGAACTACTTTAGAAGCTTCTTGAAAAATTTTCGATTTTTTATAGTAAAAATCATATTACATGTTTAAAATGTGTTGCTTGTAATAACATTTAGTTCTTGGATATTAAATACTCCAATTGCATAAAATTGTATTATTATACTGTATCGAATTTCATATAAATCTTATTCAATGTACTGTTCTTGTACTTTTACGAATATATATTTTCTTCTTGAATGTACTCAAAAAATAGTACAAACGTAATTTTACAAACGCAACATTATTAAGCCATGTTAAGAAGAAAATATTTCGATTAAATTATTTTTTTATTAAGAAAAAATCATATTATATTTCATAAGAATTTTGGAAAAATAACACCTTTTTTTCGCAAAAATAGTATACGTTTAAAATATAGAATGTATTCCTTGGGATAATATTTCATCTTTAAAGTTTATTTGCAACAATTTCTTAAAATTAGATTATTATAATATTGCATCGAATTTCATATACCGTAAAATCCGGTGTATAACGCTCACCTGCGATTTTATACTCTCTCTGTATTCCTATTTTTAGGTATATTCCCCGTATAACACGCACCCTTTTCTTTACAAAAAAACCTGAAATGTACAGTCGTGGAGGAAAAAAAAAGTAAACACCCCCTGCTAACTCTGCAACAAATTGTCGTAGAAGAAAGTTACAGGTACCAAGCGATTGGAAACAAAGTATACTTTTAAATGATGTATATAAAATTTGCTTAGGGGGCCATCTACATACCAAAATGAACCCAAACTTTTTTTTAATAGCAATACTCAAGTTTGACCACCATAAATAAATCCCTACGGGACAATGTTACAAAGGTAGTGGCTATGTCAATTAACATTAAGGCAACTTCAAATATGTGTGAGTCCATGTAGAAATGAATTTCTGTGGTGTGTTCACCTTGTCTATTGTGACTCTTTATTTCAGAGCACATTCATGATATGTATAAAACTTTATTGAGAAACACAAATAAACTTTATTAAAAAACAAACACATATAAAAATATTAACTAATAAAATTGGGGAAATGAGCTTCAGACCTGGCGACCGTTAGCAACTTGAGGGACACGGCGAATATGTTCTTGATACACATCATTTGAAAATGCGATAGTCTCACTCGCTTTAGACGGCCTCTTAAACCATCATTTTGACGTCTTTTAATGAAAATTCGAAAACTACTTGAAAGAAGAATTTTAAATTGAGGATTCGCATAAAGCAGGATATAATAAATATAAATCTATCAAAAAAGTTGTAGGTTGCAATTATATTTTTTTCGAATATTAATTACATAATTCATATTATAATTTTTTTTAATTAGAAATTCTATGTATTTATGTTTGGTTTTTTAGTATTGTGACCACACACAAAATTATCACATTAGGATTATAATTTCAGGAGATATTAATAAAAATATGAAAATGTAATTTAACATTAGAAGCTCTAAATTTTGAATGTTTATAATTCCAAAACTTATCATTCATATGTTTTGAAATTTCGTTTCTAGGCATAGTTTGAACCGAAGATATAAAATATATTGTCAAAATTGGGTGTTGCCATTGCAAAAAACAAAATTTGGTCTCGTATTGATTTGTAGATTGCCCCGTGAGCAAATTTTATATAAATCATTTAAAAGTAGATTTTATTTCCAATCCACTGGTACCAGTAACTTTCATTTATTATAATTAGTTGCAGAGTTAGTAGAGGATGTTTACATTTTTTTTTTCACGACTGTACGTACAGTCGTGGAAAAATAAAGTAAACACCCCCTACTAACTCCTCAACAAATTATCGTAGAAGAAAGTTACTGGTACCGAACGATTGTAAGTAAAGTCTACTTTTAAATGAGGTATATAAAATTTGCTTAGGGATCATCTACATATTAAAACGAATCCAAACTTCATTTATTTCAATGGCAAAACCCAATTTTAACAAGATATTTCAAATCTTTGGTTCAAACTATGCCTAGACACGAAATTTCAAGTCATCTGAATGATAAGTTTTTGAATTATAAACATTCAAAATTTAGTGCTTCTAATGTTAAATTACATTTTCATATTTTTATTTAAAACTTCTGAAATTATGATCCTAGTGTTCTAATTTTTTGTGTAGAAATAATACTAATATACCCAAACATAAATACGTTGAATCTGCAATTTTTATAATTTTCTGATGTGAATTATAAATTACGAAATTAATATTAAAAAAATTATGAATTGCAACCTACAATTTTTTTTTTTTTTTTTTTTTTTTTTTTGATGAATTCAAATGTATTAAGTCCTGCTTTATGGAAATCCAAAATTTCGCATTTTTCTTCCAAGTAGTTTTCAAATTATGCTTAAAAAAAGGCAAGATGATGGTTTAAGGGGCCGTCTATGATACAAATGACTAAATATTTTGAAATTTCTTATGCTATCCTGTAATCTAACAGGCTTAATTGAATGTTTAAGGTGCCTTGATCCAGAAGGGAGCTCTCTCGGTTAACAATCGAGTACCGAACTTCAATTTGGATACAGCCCTTAAAATACGCTCGTTTTAAAATAATTAATTTCTCGGAAACAGATGGTACGAATTGCATAAAATTTTTTAGACTAATTGAAGGGTGTAGAGTTCATTTATGGTGTCAGAATTGTATACTGCTATTGAAAAAAGTAAAGTTATGGTTCGTTTTAATATGTAGATGGCCTCCTAAGCCAATTTTATATACATCATTTAAAAGTAGACTTTATTTCCAATCGTTCGGTACAGTAACTTTCTTCTACGATAGTTTGTTGAGAAGTTAGTAGGGGTGTTTATTTTTTTTTAACGACTGTACATATGCGATGTTCTTATCTTTCGATGTCATTCATTCCAAGAATTTTCCTACTTTCCAAGAATGGTATACTGAAGTGACAAGCAAGGAACAATAGGAACAATATTTTGAAGAGGAACAATATTTTCAAATACAAGCATTTTTTACTCATAACATGAAAAAATATACAATATTTTCCACTTACCAACTAAATCCTAATTGAATAAACTCATACAACTAAAATTATTAAAGTTGTTATTTATAAAATTTAATTGTTATTGAAGCTAATTTTTTTATATTCATGTTTTCCTTATTTTTAAATCTATCATTTTGATACTCGGCTTATAACGCGCACCCGTAAATTTCGATCATATTTTTGGTATTAAAACTGCGCGTTATACGCCGGATTTTACTATTACTCTTATTCGCCATGCTTTCTTTGTAATTTCACGAGTAATTTTTCAATGCTACTTAAAAGAGCAATTCCGGGATTTATGCCGCATA
This sequence comes from Maratus speciosus, assembly GCA_963932465.1. Lineage (NCBI taxonomy): Eukaryota > Metazoa > Arthropoda > Arachnida > Araneae > Salticidae > Maratus > Maratus speciosus. Next base: position 146,204,909 of record OZ010787.1, read on the forward strand.
TTTTCATGAATTTGTGTATAAAATCCCATGGTGGACATTAAAAAAAAAATCACGTTGCGTTATTTAATTTTAAATATACGACAAGTGCACTGCGACAAAAAAATTCAAAACAAATAATTAATATTTTCTAACAATTTTTTTCTAAAACATTACGCTGAAAACATTCACCCGTACATTCAGGCTGAGACGCCGCACTTATGCGGTAGTTATGCCGCGCTTGTAATAAGAACAGAATGAAATTATAAATAAAAATATTTAAAAAAATATTCATATCTGGACTACAATTAATGATGTAACAACAAAATGAAACTAAATGTGTACAATTAAAAATATTAGTAGATACAAATTAATAATTGTTTGCTTACTTTATTAAAATTATCAACTTATTTTTTTACATTAAATTTTAATTGTTATTTCAGCAACAACGTAACATCAATGTATTAGAGAGGGAAAAGAAAAAAAGTAAAATTGTGTTTACATAATTTATTTGTTAACCCTTTCAAGACCGGTGGCTTTTGCACAAATTTTATTCGGTTGCCACCACTCTTTTAAAAGAAGTTACCTTTACTTAAATAATCAGGAAAATGCTCTAATTAAAGAAAGCACATATTACTTTTCCTTTTTACTGTTGCCAGAAGCAAATTGTAGATGTTCTTTTTGAAGGTGTTTATATTCACCCATGGTCCCGAATGGGTTAATAGACCTGTTTTTTTTACCACAATCTACACAAAAAGTGTCGAAAAAGTACAGTCTTTATTTAACTGCATTTGACACATGATGCAACGAAGCCAATTACACTTCCTCTTTTTTCGATTAGTTTTCTAAACATTCCTTGCAAAGAACGTATGCGTTACGCGTAATCCAATTTTTCATTATTATCATCTTGATTTGTAACTTTCTTGCCCTTCTTACTTTTTATTTTTCCCTTTTTCTCCTTTCGTTTTAGTAAACTTTATAGCGTGCCTAACTTGGTTAGTCTGTGCAAAAAGAAAAGGAAAAGTTAATAACACTTAATCATCGCGTACAAAAGAAACTGCGGCATGTATACCGGAATTGCAGTGCGGCATGTATCCCATTTTGTATGGTACAGACGTCGCACATCACAGTACCTGCCATCGCTAAGGAAAATGGCGTAACCATACACACAGTACTCCATACAAACGCTACACTTAGTTTTGACTTCGAAATCATTCATGGATTTAGTAATTAGCGTATGAAAAGTATTTAAGCATAACGTGTTTAAAAGTTTAGAAAGTGAAATCATGCACTTACGTCAAAATAAGGATTGTACATCTACAAGTAAAGATCGAAATGGGATTCACGCTATACACTGGTTAAAACAATCTTATTGCTCACCTATACTGTGCGTTTGACGACCATCTATCGAAAATTACAAGAAATACAAGGGATGCGGCATCTATCCCGGATGCGACGACTCTCCGGGAGTTACTCCACTTAAAAAATATAGACCTTTTTTAATTTACAGGCGCAACATCATTAAACCTTATTTAAAAACAAGTGATTTGAATTCAATTTATTTTTCATAAGCACAAATGTACGAGAAATATTTATTTATTTATTTATTTATTTTTTTTGTAAAAATAACTTTTATTGCATAATAATAAAAGAACACGTCGCTCTGTCTGTGTGTGTGTGTGTGTGCGCGCGCGATGGCTAGCGAAATCTACCGCACGTCGAACTATGAAAATTTAGGAGAGGATAGTCCAAGACAGGTTCATGCATCTGAGGCTCATATTTTTCATTTTTTAAGGGCCGGGGCCGCTGGCCCCCTTTAAGTTTTTTATGCACTAAATTGTTAATAACTTGCCCCCTTTTTATCCAGTACTTTTCGTTTTGGGGATCTTCCGCCATTTAGTTATTCTCGGCTTTCTACATTCCAGTTATGACCCTGGACCCTTGGGGCCCATTGCAAGGCCCCTGGAAGTTTTTGTGCAAATAAATTGTTAATAAATTGGTTTATTTTAATCCGATATTTATTTTTGGTATTCTTTTTCCATTTAGTTATTAGCATGTTTCTACATTCCATATAAGGCACTGTGGCTCCATAGGGAACCTTAGGGCCCGGTCCAGGGCCCCTTGAAATTTTTGTGCGCCAAGCATCCCCCCACCTAATTTTCTCACCTTCTCAGTGCAGAATTTTACTGTGCAGAATAAAGTTGAGTCTTGGACATTTCCTGGACCAACACACTCATATTTTTATTGGAGCCCTATCTTAAACATTTACCCAATCTTTTGTGCATTTCTTTAAAATATTATTCTAACGAATAATTCATACCCTATGCTTAATTTTGACTAATTGAAGATCTAAAGCGCTAAGTGCCAAGACATTTTAACATGTTTTCATGTTAGGGCCCAGTTTTTAACTGTAAGTTGGACCCTTTTGGATCCCCATTATAGCTCCCTTAAAAATCATCCGATTCACTAGCTTTTTTTTCTAACAACTTCTTAGGTCCTCCAGCTACTACATGAACGACAAAAAAAATCTTAGACTTCAGTTCCACCAATTTTGAATATTAATCGCCTTCTTGGGATCTTTGGTGCAGCTTCTTTAAAAATGATCCGATTTGCTTGCAATTTTCTTTAACATAGTTCTAGCGACAACCGATTATTTTAAAAACTACTAAGGAATATTTTTATACCCAACTACATGCCAGTGAAGTCCTTGGTCCTTTGGGGCCCGGTACATGGCTCCTTGAAGCTTTTGCCCCATAAATTGTTATTAAATTTCCCCCTCTTATTTCAATCTTCATTTTTGGAACCCTTGTTCCATTTAGTTATTCCCACGTTTCGAAATTCTAGTTAAGACCCTGGGGCCCCCATGGTCCGTAGGGCCCGGTCAAGGACCCTTGAACTTTCTGTGCGCCATACATATTTCAACCCCATAATTTTCTCCCCTTCTCAGTGCATAATTTAAAAGTTGAGCCTTGGACACTTCTGCCAGGACCAACACCTTCATATTTTTATTGGAGCCCTAGGGCCTTTTTTAAAGCATTTACTCAATTTTTCAGGTATTTCTTTAAAATATTATTTTAACGAATAAGTCCTCCCCTGTGCTTAATTTTGACAAATTGTAGATCTAAAGCGTTAAGTATTAAGACATTTTAATATGTTTCCATGTTAGGGCCCAGCTTTTAACTATCAGTTGGCCCCTTTTGAGGCCAGTGGCGTAGCCAGGATTTAGTTTCGGGGGGGGGGGGGGGGTTCCAAAATTTTTCCTGCACGTTATGTATAGTAAAACTTGTCTAGATAAAATCGCAAATAGTGGAAAAAAACCCGTTTTACATAGGTTTTCGTGTTTGCAGGTGTAATTGTACAGTATTCTTTCCGATAGCACCGTGGAACATTTCCATTTAAGACAGAATTCCGTTATAGGCAGGTTCCATTTTTACAAGTTTTGGGTATTTATATAAATATACTTATTTATATTATATGAATAGTAAAACCGGTCAAAATAGTAATTATCTTTAACAGAATCCTGCCTTAAACGGAAGAGTTACATGGTCTTAATATGTATTGCCATACAATTAAATTTGCTAAAAACCTGTCTGGAAGGGGATTTTCACCGCTCCTTAGAGAAACACAGTGAAACCTCAGAAAGCGGAATCTTTCTTTGTCGGAATCCTGTCTCAAACAGAAGAGTTTCATGCTCCCTACGAAACAAGCAATAGATCTTATTGCGGTAGTGTATCTTAGAAGTATAATTAATTACACTAAAAGCCACTTTAAACGGAAGCCTGTCTAAAATGGAACTTTTCCCCAGTCCCTTCCGATCACGTCTTGACAGGATGGACTGTGTATGTATAATAGAATATTTCGAGTAACTTTAAGAATTTAGGTACTATATCCTTGTTTTATTTCTTAATTTTAAAAAAAGGCAATGGATAAAAAAAAAGTAAGATCATTCTCTGTAACTGTAGCTAATAATACATCAGAGTTACATTAAAATTTATCAGTTAAAAAGATTTTACAAACATTATGATGAAAAAACTGAGCGCATATGAAGAGTATTAATTGATTTAGCAATTATTAGTAATTTATTTAAATCAAGTTTCATAATACATAACATTTGCCTACAATAAATTTAGGATCAAGTGGTTAAGTGAAAAACAGCAATTTCCATATTTAATTTCTTGCCATTCAATTAAGGACTTACGTTGTAATAAACATTGGATAATATGATTTCACATAAGTGTCAGTGAGTCGTTAATTGCGAGTTTTTGAGATAAGGTTTTAATCTTTAAGAAAAAGATCTTGCAATTTCACCTTCACAAACTAGTAACACAAGAAGCACACACATCAAATATAGTTCATGCCAGGGTTACCAGTTTGGCCTTCACTTTTAATTCAAAATTTCAAATTCATACCGGGAAATTTTGAAAGAAAGATCTTTACTTTTTGTAATCACAAATTTTCTGTCATAAAGCAAAAAATGCTATTTTTATTTTCTGGTGCGAATCTGGATTTTCTTAGTAAAAATGGAGGCCAAACTGGCAACCCTGGATTTCATGCTGGAAAAAATAGTTTTGTTACAATTGTCTAAAACAGCCACAATTCTTTTTGGTTTCTATGTTTCGCCATTTTTGATACCATATTCGATCTAATAGTTGCTTCCGATATCTGGTCGTCTTTGGAAGTTAAATTTTCGTAACAAATTTATTTGTGATGGATTAGCACGCTTTTGAGAGTATCAGGATGTGTAAAAAATAACGGTGGTTTCTGTTATTGTACTTCACAACCAATTTATTTTAGATGCTATTTCGAAACAGTTTTAGAGCATTCTCCAAGTTCAGCAGTAAGCTCCGGACTTTGGTACGTGGATTAGTTTCAATTCGATTTCTTATTGTTAAAGACAAAGTGTCACTCAAGACCTTCTAAATACGCAAAATTGTTATTGCCACCATGAAATTTCTTGAAGCAATGTTAAACTGGGCGTTCACAATTAGTAACTGGGTTCAAAGGAAACGTTGAATCTAGACATTTTTGTTGTGCGGGATTTCTGCAGCTCTGGAAGGGACACTTCGGAGTTCCTTGGAGGTGGTAGCACTTCTAGACCATTAATAAGCATAAAATCCCAAATTTTTCGTTTGCACCCTTAATCCGTTCGGCACCAGCATTTTTTACACGAATTTTATTCCTTTGACACCACTTTTTGTCAAATAATTAAATGTAGTTTATCAATCGAAAAAATGTCTTATTTAAATAAGGAAAATTTTACTTTTAATATTTAATGGTATTAAAAACCAGTTCTGTAAGAACCTTTTGAAGATGCATATATGCACCCATGGTCCCGGATGTGTTAAACAACTAGACATGAGGATAAAAAATCTCATCTCTATATATTTCTGCATTCACAGTTGTACTGGTAAAAATGTGTAGGTCAGAGTGGCCATTCAAAATGATGCCCAACGATACCATGATTCCACGACCTTTGTATCGATGCCTTTCACGGATGTTTGCAGCTTTATTGCATGTATTTTTCCCTCCATATGATAACACGTCTGCAATAATTTTCCAAACAAATTCAAGATTCATCGGTAAAGAGAACTTGGCTCCAGCCCGTCGTACTCCAATGACGATGATCTCTGCATCACTTTAACAGACGCATTTCGCTGCCGGAGTTTGTGGAATACAAAAATGGGTTTTCTTGTATGCAGCCCTTTTTTATACAGCCTGTTACTCGCAGTAAATCTGGATAGTCGAGATCCTGTTGCTGCAGCGAACTCTCTTGTAATCTGAACTGACGTCAGTTGCTTGTTTCTTTTAGCAATCGTCTCCAAATAGCGGTCCTGAGAATCTATTGTGGCACGTTTCTCACCTTGACCTGGTTGTCTGTGCACATTAACAGTGTCTGTTAACCGTTTCCACATTCTTGACATGACGCTTTTGGCTATTTTTAAGTATTTAGAGACACCTGAGAGTGTCTGTCTTGCTTCCATTTTACCTATCACACGCCATTTCTCGCAATCGGTCAGATGTCTTCTGGACAACATATTCCACCTGCAAGCGAAAATTTTACCAAACTACACGTACAATCCTTGAAATTTGACTTCAAATCACCCACTTGCAATCCTTTTCACACGTAAACCGAAGGAACAGGTTGAAAAATTTGCATATTTTTCTGTAGCGAAGGTAAATCCCATTAGACTTCGTGACTACGTGATTGGACTACCCGTTGGACTACATGATTGGACTACCCGTTGGACTACGTGATTGGAATACCCGTTGGACTACGTGATAACGATCACATTGAGTTACCAATCAATTACCTTTCATTGAAGTTCCATTAATAGAACTAACACAAAGCACCTTTTTATGGTTATTCCTTTAACTTTTCTCGCCAGTGTATTTTGAAAGTGGTTACAAATAGCCAGTCCTAAAATAAAGTTAGTACTTTTATTAATTGCTTGCAGCAGATTTAAAATAATTGATAATATTGACCGTTATAAAGTAAACAAAGATAAGGGTCGCGAAACTCAACCAATGTGCAATTATTGCGTTCGTGTAAACTTGTCTTTTCCCATAAGTGTCAGCAACAGTTGGTCCCATCGTAGTCCAAGATAAAGAAGTTTTACGTTTAATCTAGTTACACAAAATTTGTGTAAATGGAATAGCAGGTATACTTGCATAGTTATCCTTCCGTCTCGGGACATTAAAATTACGAGAGGATTCCGTGTTAACAGAAATCCTGCCAAGAAGGAATCACAATTGGAACAAGTTTAATTTCAGATGGGTTTCAAACATTAGAAAGCATAAATATATAGTGTTGTTTTCGTCGAATCTTGAATTGTTTTCCTTTCAGATAGGTCACCTTCACAGATTTTACTATAATAAATTTATGCTCTTCAGAGGTGTACTACAGTGTGAGTCCGTTTTAGCATTTTTAATGGCTAATGTGAAAACGGAAAGTGTCCATAACGGAAACCTGTCTTAAACGGAAATATTAGTAGTCCCGGCGGATGAGATATCTTTGAATTATACCTTCTAAGGCGAACACCTGTTTAAAGTGGAATTTTTCATAGGTTCATTGTGATTCCGTCTTAGCCGTTTTTACTGTTGTATCCATGATTCAGTAAACTAGTTCTTCGTTCGGGTTCGGGGGGGGGGGGGGTCCGGACACCCTGGACACCCACCCCCCTTGGCTACGCCACTGTTTGAGCCCCCTATTATAGCTCCCTTAAAATTGGTCCGATTAACTAGCTTTTTTTTTTTTTTCTAACAACTTCGTAGGTCCTACAGCTACTGCATGAACGAGAAAAAAAAAAAAAAAAAAAAAAAAAAAAAATTCAAACTTCGGCTACCACCAATTTTGAATATTAAGCGCCTTGGTGCAACTTTTTAAAAAAGATCCGAATTGCATGCAATTTTCTTAACATAGTTCTAGCCAATTATTTTAAAAACTACTAAAAAATATCTTTATATCCAACTACATACCAGTTAAGTCCCTGGCACCTAGAGGCCCAGTACCGGGCCCCTTGAAGTTTTTGCACCATAAATTGTTAATAAATTGCACCTTCTTAATCAGGTCTTTTGGAATCGTTTTTCCATTTAGTTATTCTCCCGTTTCTAGATTCCAGTAAAAATCCTGGTGCACCTTAGAATCACATAGGCCCCGACCCGGGGCCCTTAAACTTCTTGTGCGGCATGAATTTTTCATCTCCTGATTTGGTCGCATTCTCAATACAAAATTTTAAAGTTGAGTTTTGGATTCCTCTTCCCGGACTAACACCCTTATATTTTTACTGGGACCCTAGGGCCCTGTTGTAAAATTTTCCCTCCATTTTTTGCGTATTTCTTTCAAATTTCATTCGAATGCTTAATTCATCCCTATTCTTAATTTTGACTAATTGAAGAACTAAAGTGCTAAGAACTAACAAGGAGAGGGCCAACCTTGTTAATCACAGATTTTGATTATTTTAATATATGATGTAGGGTAGAGACCCCTTAGTCTCAGGTTGAACGGATTTTATCCAACGCTCCTTAGTTCTTGAGAAACCGGGGGGTCTAATAGTAGTACACAACTTAAATACTTACTTTGTAACTGAAAGGATAGGTTGGTCGTAGCTGAATTGGCATGGCGTTTGCCGGCTGATCTGCGGGCCCGGGTTCGATACCGGGACGCGCTACATTTGTTTTTCTTATTTTTTGTTTTATAAATATATTCGTAAGTATAACTTAATAATCTCATTGTCAATTAAAATTTATAATATAGTATATCAATTATAATTTTAACCTATTTAATTTTTTACTTTTAACTAAATAGTTGTATAAAGCATCATAAAACTGTTAATTTTTTTAAAATCACTTTTAAAATGTATTTCATATATTCTTTATCGATGCAATGATATTGAGCAATTGTGTCAATTCGTGATTTTAAAGAAACATCATTTACGCATTGCTTTAACAAAGGAAGTCAATGCGATAATACGATTATTCTGTTTTTAAAGTAACAAGCATAATTATATTAAAAATTAGCATCAGAATTAAATTACAACCGACTTTTTGCATATTAAAGATTTTTTAATTTGTAATACGCATGCTTGCACTTTCAATTATTTGAGCTTTCCCCGTTATCTCGTTTCTGCTTTTATTTTTATTTTATTTGAATATTCTTTAATTTTATCATAACTAGATGACGCCACAACAGGTTTTGTCACGATTTTGGAATTTTCATCTTTCTACAATAGATCCAATTTCTTTTTAAACCTCTTTAAAGGATGAGAAATAATAGTTTAAAAATAAAAAATAATAAATTTAAGTTTGTTAACATTATAATTAATGTATGATATTGTTTTAATTGAAATTATTAAATTATAATTACAAGTATATTTATAAAACAAAAAATGAGAAAAACAAATGCAGCGCGTTCGGGTACCGAACCCGGGCCCGCAGATCAGCAAAGAGATGCCGTACCAACTGAGCTACGACCAACCTATCCCTTTAGTTACAAAGTAAGTATTTAAGTCGTGTACTACTATTAGACCCCCCGGTTTCTCAAGAACTAAGGAGCGTTGGATAAAATCCGTTGAATCTGAGACTAAGGGGACTCTACTCTACAACCTATATTAAAATAATCAAAATCTGTGATTAACAAGGTTGGCCCTCTCCTTGTAAGACCATTTAACATGTTTTCATGTTAGGACCCTAATCTTAACTATCAGTTGGCCCCATTGGGTCATTTGTTAAAGCTCCCTTAGAAATAGTCCGATTCAGTAGCCTTTTTTTTCTAACAAAATTTTTTAGGCCCTCCAGCTACTACATGAACGACAAAAATATTTCTCAGACTTCAGCTACCACCAATTTTGAATATTAATCTCATTCTTGTTGTCTTTGTTGCAGCTTCTTGAAAAAAACGATCCGATTTTATTACAATTTTCTGTAATATAGTTTTAGCGTCCACCACTTACTTTAAAACTACCAACTATTCCAGTTAAGATCCTGGACCCAGGACCCCGTCCTTCTTTTTACCTCAGCTACCACCTTTTAGAACATTAATCTCCTTTTTGGCAAAACTTAGGTTTTTTTCACTACAGCCGTAAGTTAAAAACCGCGTTACTTTAAAGGTAACTTTAGATAAGTGATTTCATCCGTTTATTAAATATCGTGTTAATGTTAAAAGTAATTTGTGAAATTTACAGGAGGAAGCACCTTCCACTGCATGGAGGCGCATTTTTTCATCGTGTTCTAAGGACCTAATTTCAAAAGGATTTGGTTCATTCAACTTAGATGACAATTCAGCCACTTTCTGTATTAGGAAATTTTATCTTAGACTTCAGTTATCAACATTTTCAAACATTAATGGTGCATTCTTTTTTCGGGTTCTACGGACTTGATTACTACGAGGTTTGGCTCACTCAACTTGTTTTTGATTGTCTCCAGCACGTGCGGTGCACTTATGCTGCCTTACTAGCGTCTCTTTCGTGCGCTATTCCCTACGACAGCTATGGATAGCGGTTAAGTCCATTCTAAATGCAGGTGGGAAGGGTAGACAGAATTCTGCGGTCAGCGCTAAATCGCACAACGCTTAGGTATAAACAAACTGAAGGCTCCTCCCACTCTAGAAACGAGCTCCATCTACTGGGTAATCTTCTAAAATTAACATGTAGAAAGGTTTTTAATTAATTTTGTATTTCTTTTTTCTTCTTAACAACGAATAAAAAATATTCTTCATTGTATTCTTAAAATAATAATAACAATAAAAATTATAATATGTTCTTTTTGTGACGAAAAAATAATAATAATAAATAAATAAATAAAAAGAGAGTTTTTTTTTGGGGGGGGGGTGGGGGTATATTTTAATACCAAATATTTAATTTAAATGCTTTAACATTGAAGTTATTTTAAAATATACGTGTGTATCTTGACTTAGGACTAGCATCTCTTAATAATAGCATGTTTTATTTATTTGTTATTTATTTCTTTTATTTTTTTACTTAAATTTTTTTTTTCAGATTTACTAGTTTATGATGTCATGCAGTAAATTGAAAAATTTATGGCTAATCATAGAAAAATCTTATTTAATTATTATTATTATTTAAGAATTTAAAGAAGAACTTTTTTAAATTCATAATTTTTGCATCTTGTTAAGAAACAAGAGAAATTTAATTTGAAGAACCCCGTAGGATCTTATGTTTCATAATAATATTTTGAATGTATACTAAATAAAAGAGAAAGGGAGACAAAAAAAATAATAACAATTACTTTTTATTAATTTTAGCTATCAATTGCTTTCCAATACCTTTAGCTAAATCATACTTAAATAAATAATAAATTTTTATAAATAAAAAAGACAAATTTATACAAAAGAATTCTCATAGCCATTCATAAGTTTTTAATAATTTAGTGCAGAAAAATTGTTTCTAATGTAAAAACAACAACAACAACAACAACAACAGAAAAAGGTACAATTAAATTTAAGTTATTTTTGATAAATAGCTATTTAAGAGTTCCTTACATGGAAAAAAAAAATCATACTCTTACACTTGGACTTAAAAAAAATAGCAATAATTTTTTAAAGTATATTTAAAAATTTAAATCCAAATTTTGCAACATTTAAAGAATCCTATAAATTAATTCATTAATTTAATTCAATAAGTATAATACAAGCTTTAAGTAAGATTTAGATGAAGATATTGGAAAATAATTTATTACTAGAAAGTATTAGAAATTATTAGAAAGTAATTCTTAATATTATTTTTTTCTCTCTCCCTTTCTCTTTTATTATGTATAAATTCAAAATATTATTATAAAAAATAAGATTCTAAGGGGTTCTTCAAATGAAACCTTTCTTGTTTCTTAACAAGATGCAAAAATAATGAATTAAAAAAATTTTCTTTGAATTCTTAAATAATAATAATAATTAATTATGATTTTTCTATGAATAGCCGTAATTTTTTCAATTTATTGTATGATATCATAAACTAGTAAATCTAAAATAAATTTCTTTAAAGTAAAAACAATAACAATAAAAGAAATAAATATCAAATAAATAAAACTTGCTAATATGTACTAACAGATGCTTGACCTAAATCAAGATAAAGAAGAAGGTTTTTTTTTTTTTTTTTTTTTTTTTTTTAGGTTTTCAGGATAGAAAAGTATTTATGCATATAAATTGCAGTACATATACTTAAATATAACTTCAATGTTAAAGCATATAAATTTAATATTTGGCATTAAAATATATCTCCTCCGCCTCCCCCCCCCCTCTCCCTCTCTCTTTTTTAAACTTTACTTTTCAATTTTATTTTAAATTTTAAATTTTATTTTTAAAATCTTTTATTAATCTGAACTTAAGATACTGAAAATAATAAATTCGTGAATTAAGAACTGAATTTTTAATTTTAATTCTTGATCCTTCGGATTTTAAAGTCTATTCTGCCATACAGTAGTGCTCAAACGAGGAAAACATTTAGAAAAAGAGTGCAAATTTTCAACTAAGACCTGGTTTAAATCAAAATAAAGACGGATTTCTAATTCTGCCTTGTATCGACATGAAATCAAAAACATGACAGTGTGGAACCATATTTTGTTGGAGAATTAAATTTCTTATACTATACTAATTGAATTAAGTTAATGATTCAATTTATAAGGTATGAAAGATAGAGGTGTATGTGTGTGTATGTGGGGGGGGGGGGATGATAATATGTTTGAATACCGAATAAATGTTGAATTATATTTAAATATATGTGTGTGTGTGTATACTGAAAATTTTAAGGCTAGTCATTGAAAAATGGTATTTAGTTATTGTTTAAGAATTCAGGGAAGTTTTTTTTTTTTTTTATGCATTTTTCTTGCATCTTGTTAAAAAATAAGAAAAGTTTAAAGATTTTCTAGAATCTTATTTTTCATAATAAGATTTTAAATTTATGCTTAATAAAGGAGAAAAAATAAAACAATAATATTGACAGTTACATTCTAATAATTTGAGCTAGCAATTACTTTCCAATACCTTTAGGTAAATCTTACTTAAATATGTAAATGATTTTTTTTTAAATATAAAAATAGTACAATTCATACACAAAACATTTCTCATAACCATTCACAAGTTTTTAATAATTTGCAAAAATAAATATTTTTAATGAAAAAAACCTATCAGTTATTTAAGTTAATTTTGATAACTATTTAAGAGTGTGTTAAAAATAAAAAAACAACTACAATATGCTCTTAAATATGAACTTAAAAAAAAACCTTTTGTTTTTTAAAATATATTTAAAAATTTTATCCAAATTTCGCATTTACAACTTTTTTCAAACCCTATAAATTAATTTATTAATTTAATTCAATAATTTTATTAACATTAGTTTTAAAATCATCACCTTAACAGAGAAATAAAATAGCTATTTATATCATTCACAAAAAACCACGTTATACTCTATAAATTGAAATAAATATTATTGGAATATTATAATCACAAATAACTAATATTTATTTGATTTTTTTCTTTAAAAGCACTTTTTAAAAACAACAGCCTTTATCATGTTAAGAAATGCTTATTATTAAGCATATATTTACATAATTAGGATTTTAATGAAATTAATTAGATCGGCAAAAAATTTAACAGTAATATTTTACCAATCATACCTTTTTATCATCATCTAAATATAATTATATCTTTATGATCAGAAAAATTGCAAAAATAAAATACTAGAGCATATAAATTTAAAAAAATTGGAAAACTGATTTTATTTGATGAGGATGAATATTTGAATATGCATTTTCTAAACTTTTATAAATTATGTTTTTCTTGGAATAAGGAATACACCTTCCTATATCTATGATGTTTTTAATAATAAAATAGTCGTCAATGACAATATACAAGATTTTAAGAAGCTGCATATCTTAACGCCGAAATCAGAGTAGTAAATATGAACATAAACAATGATGACGCAAACATAACGTGGTTTGCGGAGCAAATTTCTGAGCTCTCCCAACCTTCCCACCTGCATTTAGAATGGACTTAACCGCTATCCATTGCTCAGGTAGGGAATAGCGCACGAAAGAGACGCTAGCTAGTAATATATGCAAGAGCCTTACTAGCGTCTCTTTCGTGCGCTATTCCCTACGACAGCTATGGATAGCGGTTAAGTCTCGAAGCGCACGAAAGAGACGCTAGTTGCTGACTTAGGTAGCGGGGACCCATTGTCCCAGTTTCGTTCGGAAAGAGGTTTACTGAGAACACACTAGACGCTGGGGAAGTCAATGAGGCCCCAGAAACTAGGTTCATTTAAAAGATTTTCAAAAGGTATAACATCATACAAAGTTGAATTTTGTTTAAAGTTATTAGAACAGGCCCCAGACAACGCCGGGCGGGTCAACTAGTATATTACATAATAAATGTAAATATTAGAGGTATAAAATGTTTTGCCTGGAATAATATTTAATTATTGAATTTTAATTGTTCCAGTTTCATAAAATTAAATTATTATACATTGTGTTGAATTTAATATAACTCTTATCCAATGTACTTTTCTTGTAATTTTACGAATATATTGTTATTTTACTGTATAAAAGAAATGTATATATATATATATATATATATATAATTTTACAGACGGGACTTCATTAAGTCATTCCTAAAAATAAAATATTTGGGTTAAATTTATTTTTCATAAAGACAAATAGGGTAGATATGCCAGTAATGGACACCCTTAAGGAATTTCTTTTTAAATTATTTTTTTATTAATAGTTATAATTATTATATTCCAGTTTTTTCAATATTATATTAACCTATCAACAATATTTAACCATTCTTATATTCTCATTTCCCAATATGAATCGAAATTTAATTTTAAATAACAGAAATATTAAAAAACCCAAAAGCCCAGTAATTGACACCCTCTGGCCCAATAGTGGAAACCCTCTGTTCCAGTAATGGACACCCCATAAAAAGTAATAAATATAATTGTTTTTATTACTGTATTTAGAACCAGAATTTAATGAATACATACTAATAAAACAAAATAGTTATTTTCAAATAAATTTAACATTTAGGATACCAGTAATTAATAAAATATTTGTGATAATCATTTTACTGTTTGCATCAATTATTGTAATTATCAGAAGATCAATGGTTTAATTATTTTAGATGGATAGTTTAAAATACTAAATATTAGGCAATTACAGCTATCAAATTATTGAAACAGTAGGGGGATTTAAAAGGTAATTAAAAAAAATGCTTTGGAATATTAGTGTTTAGTTTTGTTTCACTATTTTTAACAATTAATCCTCCAAAGACTACTTGATATATCATTTATAATAATTAATATTACAAATATGACAGATGATATTGTGAGTTGAATATTTTACATGCAAAATAAAATAATTTCAAAATAAAACTATAGAACTTATGTTTGAGTCCCCTGATCTGCAGATTTACTAGTTTCATGAATATTGCCTACAACTTTCATTAATATTACTTTTTTTTTGTCAAAGGTTAGGTAAATAAGGAAACATTTAAGACAGAAAATAGATTTTTAATAGCTTCTGTAACTTAATTGTTTTTATTTAAATGGAGAGGGATTAAGCCGTATGAGCCCCTCTTTGACTGTGCTCTTAAACAATATTTTCTGCTTCCTGGCCGGTTTGACTGCCAGATTATAAAATACGCAAAGTACTACATATACATTAAAAAAAAAGAATAAAATATTGAAATTTTATTAATCACATAAAATAATTTAAAAGCAGCTATTTATAAAACTTTTGGTGTTAATACAATTTGGTAAGTGTAATTAAAAAATTAAATTTGATTATTTAGGTTTGCAGTTAAGTCAAAATATTTTATGCACTATAAACGTTACTGAAATTGCATTTTTAGCAATGTCTTACATGGGGTGTCCATTACTGGAAAATGACTAATTAACCATCCCAGTAATGGACACCCCTATTAAAACCTTAAAAATAAATGAAATTTTGTAAATGGCTGTTAGTATAAAAGATTCTAAGCTTTCTATTGCTACTCAAACAAAAACATTCAAACTTTGCAAGAAAATAAATAATATATAAATTAATTAAACGAAGCCAGCTCTTAGCTGCTTCATTAAGATTTTCACAGAAAAAACAGCGAAACTTTGAAACATTATTTTCTGCTTCCTGATTGGTTCGATTAAAAGTGTCAACAATAACCTACTTTTATAAAACATGCAAGGGGAAATTATAAAAAAAAAATAATAATAATTAAAGCTAAATATTTATTAGTTATTTTTTTATGAACCAAAAACATCAAGAGGTGTCCATTACTGGCACATCTACCCTAGTTTATAAATATTTTAGAAGCATTTCCGTAAAAACAACATTTTTATTGCAAACGTAATATGCATTTAATAGTATACAAATCTACTACTTGGGATAATATTTAATTTTCGAATTTTCCTTTGTTATTTTAACAAAAATTTTCCTAGGTTCATTAAGGTTTAATAAATAAATCTTAAATCCCATTTATTTCATTGGTGATTTTTCATAACTGGAAATATTTCTTTCCTCTAACGCAATAGAAAATAAAACAATGATTTGTTAAAGCAATCAGAGAGAACATAAAAGAAAATTGCTTTAAGGAACGTACCTGAAGCTTCCATAGAAACAAATTTCCCAAAGTTTCGAGGGATCGGCCATCAAATTAAAAGAAAAAAAAAAGAAGAAGTAGAAGAAGAAGGAAAGAAAAAAAAGCACGACTTCTACTTCAAAATATTCATCTATTATATATAAATGAAAAAAACAACGCACTATTTTTCGTCTCCCTATTTTTTATGTTTGCTCTTACATATCTTTCATTTTCTGTAAAGTTTTATGTATATTTTTCAGACTACTCATTATAAATTCTATTAGTGTTTAGTGACAATGCTGAAACATTTTTGGGGGTCTATATAAAATTCATTATACATATTTACCAACCTTCATAATTAAACAAGAACGAAAAATCATGCGTATGCCATAGATTATGAAACACTTTCCAGCACATTCATAATACTATAACAAAACTTCACTGTTTACTAAGGCGAAAGATGATGTCTAAATCAACAATTTGGAAAACGCACAATGCATTTGAAAACCTAATTTCTACTATTACCATGAATAGTGGAAAATATACGATTTTTTGTTCACCCCTGTATATTATCTATAGATACGTATGTAATACTACATAGTAGCACATTATACTATAACAAAACTTCACAGTTTACTAAGGTGAAAGATGATGTCTAAATCAACAATTTGGAAAACTATGTAGTATTAGATACGTATCTATAGATCATATACAGGGCTGAACAAAAAATAGTATATTCTCCACTATTCATGGTAATAAGAGAAATTGAGTTTTCAAATGCATTATGCGTTTTCCAAATTGTTGATTTAGACATCATCTTTCACCTTAGTAAACTGTGAAGTTTTGTTATAGTATTCTGAATGTGCCACTATGTACACTGTTAAAAATGAAGTTAGATGTTTCACCAAGAAAATGGTGAAAAGTAGCTGAAATTTAGCTGCAGCCTAGACATTGGTGATATATTTCACCAGTTTATTGGCGCTTTCACAAATACCATAATATTGGTGAAATGTTGAACCATGATTCAGGTTTTTTATAAATCCAATTTTCTGGTGAAAGGTTGAACCATAATTCAGGATTTTTTTAAATCCAATTTTCTGGTGAAAGGTTGAACCATGAATCAGGGTTTTTTTAATCAAATTTTTTGGTGAAAGGTTTAACCATGAATCAGCATTTTTTTTAATCAAACTTTCTGGTGAAAGGTTTAACCATGATTCAAGGTTTTCTCTATTCCAATTTTTTGGTAAAAGGTTGAACCAAAATTCAGGTTTTTCTCTCAACTTTATGGGAAAAGGTTACACCGGATTGTAGTTTTCTTTTTTTTTCTGCTCGCTTTGGAGTGAAATGATTAACCAGGACTTTGGTTTTCAATTTATCATTTTATAGTGTAATAATGAACAAAATTTCAGATTATGCGAAATTATGTTGCAGTACGAAAGCATAATTTTTGATTTCATTAAACTGAAAATTATTAACGTTTTAATTATTGATTTTATTGTCTTTGAAATATATTTAAAAAACAAATGTAAACCAGTTTGACCTAATTTCACAAAATAATAGCTTTTTTTTTCTCTCTCTTCCACGAATATTACCATTCTGTCCTTGTACATTTTGGAACATTTCTCCGCACTTAGCTACACTTATAATCCATTTAGTGTTGTTTGCTTATTCACAAACCATTCATAATGAAGATTTTTTTTTAAATAATTTTCTTAGATTTAAACACATATCCTGTTTTTATTATATTTTTAATTTAAAATCCAGAAAATAAAAAATATTTTTAATAAACATTAGTTTAAACAATGCTAAAGGGATTTCTTTAAACAATATTAATTTTTGCAAAAGTTTAAAAAGTTTGTTTTCATAATGCACTTAGCTGCTACTTTTATGATCTGTAGATTTTTTTGTTTTGTTTTTATATTGTTGTGAATCTAAAGATGCTGAAATTTTGATATTATAGTGTTTTCAAATTTTTACCTTCTTTTCACAAAACAAACTAGTCGGATGTACCAATCCCAAAACTTTCTTCTATCTCATACATGTTAATACTTCAAAATTCGCTATCACACTGCCAAAATTAAACGGCAATCTATGCATCTCATGAGGATTCTAAAGATGTGAAATTCCGTGCATTAGTTCTTGAGATATGACTATCGCTGAAATCGTCTAAATCCAGCAAAATGCTGCCTAGCAGCGCCACCTATTGGGTGATTTATACCAAATCCTAATCAACAACAATTTATGTCAACGTCTGACTGAATCTGAAGTTTGGAGAAAATCCGTGCATTAGTTTTTGAGATAGAGCTATAGCGAAAATCGTGAAAATTCCTGCATAGCAGCGCCACCTATTGGGTGATTAACACCAAAACCTAATTAACAACAACTTGTGTCAACATACAACTAAATCTGAAGTTAGATGAAAATTCGTCCATTAGTTCAATAGATAGAGCTATTTAGGCAATCGTGAAAAAGGCAGCACAGAAGCGCCACCTGTTGGGCGATTTACACCAACACATAATCAATAGCAAGTCATATCAAGGACTAACTGAATCTGAAGTTTGATGAAAATCCGTGCGTTAGTTCTTAAGATAGAGCTATTGGGGAAATCGTGTAAATCCTGCAAAATTCATCATAACAGCGCCACCTGTTGGGCGATTTACACCAAAACGTAATCAGCATCAATTCATATCAAGGACTAACTAAATCTGAAGTTTGATCAAAATCCGTGCATTAGTTCGTGAGATAGAGCTATTGCGAAAATCGTGAAAAATGCAGCATAGCAGCGCCACCTATTGAGCGATTTACACCCAAAACTAATCAGCATCAATTTGTATTAGGTACTCACTGAATATGAATTTTTATTAAATTCCGTGCATTAGTTCTTGAGATAGAGCGCCCACAAAATTTGTGTCACATACACACAGACAGACAGACTCACAGAGTCACAGACAGACATTTTGTAAAAACATGTTTTTTGGAATCTCTGACCCCTAAAACTTGTAAATCCGTCGAAAACTGGAATTAGAAAATTTTCATGAATCCAATACTTTCTTCTTGTAAAGATAGAAGAAAGTAAAAATGAAATATTTCAATTAGCAAAAAATATTTTTAGACATTTCCTCATATCGTTAATATAAAGGTACAATTGTTACACATATGAAAATTTCACCAATAACTATTTTAAGTTATACATTTTGATAGTACTATTTTTGAACTTTTGGACAATAAAACTGACATGTTCTGTCCAAAATCCCGATTATGAAAAATTATTACTAATGCATTTATTTTTAAATTAGTATTAAATAAAAATTTCATTTTTCTACTATTGCTGACACATATCGACAGTAACAATAATCTAAGCAATCCATTTCCCCTTTTCCTCAAATTGAATTATCGTCACATAATTTTCTTTTTTATGTCGTTAAAATGGGAAAAATTGTAATTTCAAATGCAAATAAATTAAATCTGCATTTCAATTTACTGAATTTTCATGTTTTTTAAATTAATTTTCAAGCACGGTTCTTTTAAAAACTTATATTGCACACAGCTTGATTATGCAAAATTAACCCATTTAAATATAAAACAACAACAAAAAGTTCAGAATTCGTTTCTGTCTAACACTCAATAATGAATATAACATTTTTCAATAAATAAATAAAACACAAACATAACGGATACATAATCAAAATACAGTCTGTCTAAAGTGGAATCGAGGCAATTTTCCGTAGTTGACAATATTCCGCCTTAGACAAATTTTACTTTATGTCTATGTATTCGCAGGGACTTGAAAATCTTTCCGAGGTAGACAGATTTCCGTCTTACACAGAGTTTACTGTATATGCGTAAACACTGAAATAATCAGCATAAAAAAACGCAGCTATAAGTGTCCTTTGTCCTTATAATCCTTCATTTAACCTTTAATATCAGCTAACACAAAAGTATTACTTTAAATGAATTTTAAAGCTTTTTTTTTTTTTTTTTTTTTTCTTAAATACACAATGTGTTTTTATAGTATATTAAATACTTAATTTACAGGGTTAATTTAATAACAGCATTGTCGCCAAAAGTGATTAATTACTATTGCTTATATATGTATTTTTTCAGTATTCCTAAACGATAATCTATGAAAAAGATTTTTTATTATTTTTTTAAATAATAGTAGTAGGAAAGGAAAATATTCACCAACAGCAGCCTTGCAATAGCTGAATTAAGAAATGGTCACAGACAATAAAATAACAACACAATTAAGTTGGTTTGCAGTATGCCGCTCCATTTATTGAAAATACAAATTATATAATCGTTAAAATTATATGTATATACATATATATAGTATGTCAGACTAATATTTACTGTAAATATAATGCCATTTTACATACAGAGTTTCTCTCCGACAGTTTTAGGAGGTTGCAGTACTGTCTGACCATTCATTTAAAAAATAGCCTCTTCCTTGCCCAAATGAGGATCATAAATATGACGAGGTCATCAAATATAAAGAATTCTTGAAGCTTAGTATCCAAGTATTAGCAGCTCCAAGCATCAGGTTAATTTCTCCACCTGTTTTAAATGAAAGGGTAAATATTTTAAGACATAAAATTGTTTTTGTGCAGACATAATAATAATAAAATTTCACACAGAGAAAATAATCCAAAAACAGCATATCAGTCAAATTGTCTTTTACAAGGAAAAGTTTCAGCATTTGAAAAATCAATCTGCTTTCGAAATCCTTTGTGGTCCACTGGTCTAAAACCACCAAAAATTCAACTGGACCAGTAACTTTTTTCCCCTCTCTCAGAGGGTCACAGGTAAACATAAATTTTCCCATCCCTGAAAAAACCGCAACCAAACACAAATCACACAATTTTATTTTATTTAAAAAAATAAAATTGCATTGAACCTTAGTAAATTGAAATAATCAGAAATAAAATATCTAATTGATAATTTTATAGTTTTTTTTTTATGTACAGTTTATTTAATTTTTTGTAAATTATAATTTTACATTTTATTATGCTGAAAATTTCGGATAACTGCAAAGGAAGTTTGGTTTATATTCTAGGAGAGAGGGGTCACTCAAATGGTTAAAGGGACTTAATAGAATTTTATGTAGCATGCCAGTGATGATGAATGCGGTCCATTAAATTCTCATGCTTAAATAATCAAATCTACCGCTGAATCAATGTATTAACAAAATGATTAAATTCACTAGGTACAGATTTTTGATTGAAAATAAAATTTGGGAGGATGTGCTGTAGGAAAACAAGGTAATTTGAACTACTGAGACGTTCGGGCAGAAGGTACCGTTCCAACAGATGATCTCCAAGAATCCCTCCTCCTCAGGCGTTACCGAACTTGCGGTGCACTTTCGACAAGACAGTGCAGTGGGAATTTCTGGACCACTACATATGTGCACTGAGCATGACATCGCTCGTAAAACAGAGGGGGGGGGGGGGAGGGGAACTGTGAATCATTCTGTATGACATTAAGCATCCAAATATGAACTCACCCGAAGTGGGTAATCAGCATTGAGTAGGAGGAGTTTGATATTCTGCACATGGAAGGAAGGCATGTTTTCTGCACGCAAAACCTTCCACACTGAATACCAGAATACCCAGTTCTGCTGAATACCCAGTTCAGTGGCAAAGGATCGTGTATCGGTCGACAGGGAAACGGCAAAAGTGAGAAAAAAAACAATTTGAAAATTCTTTAGTCAATCTGGTGAAAAAGAAAAAAAAAAAAAAAAAAAGCAAAATTTCTCGATTGCTTGTAGACACCCCTTTCCCATACACACAATTTTTGCCAATCAGTGTTAAGAAAAAGCTGTAAAATTCTTCAACTATTAGGTAGACGGAAAATAGTGTGAAATTCTTAATCCAAATATGTGGAAAAATATTGCGAAAAGCGTAAGTTGGTTGAGGGGTAAAATTTTACAATCAATTGTGATTAAAAACTGATTTTCGACATTTGGCCGCAAGTAAAGTCTGCAAAATTCGCCAAACGTCAAAAGAAAACTATTGCAAATTTCATTAATATGTCACTGAAAATAATCACAAAATTCATCAGTCAATCGTGTATGTGTGTGTGTGTGTGTGGGGGGGGGGGGGTCAAGAAAGTCAATTGCTCGCAGAAAATTTACAAAATTCTACAGATAATTCAAATTTTTTTAAAATATGGCACAAGATTGCTCTTTTTGAGAATACATTCTGTTTTCTAGAAGCAACACTACCAATCTGAACCAAATCAGACAAAATACTCTCCGTCGACATTAAAGGTCTGCACGGCACCCCCATGCAGGCAAAATGATGGCGAACTCTCAAACGGGCCAGGCCGATAAAAAAATTAAGCGGGCCTACTAAACTAAAAAATAAAGCACTAAACCTGTGGCTGTACGATCCATGAACGATCAGGGCCTACAGTGCCCAACTCTGTTTACTTGACCCTGTGCCCTGAGGTGCTATGCAGCATGTGCCCCGACCAGGTGGTCAACCCAACAAGAGACCCTCGGTGTTTAGTTCCCAAGCAAGGTACTCAATTTATCGACCCCGAAGGGATGAAAGGTTGAGTGAACCTTGCCCAGCCGGGAGCAGAACTCGCGGCCTGCAGCGTGCTGACCACTACGCTACTGGGCTGTGAGCGGGACTACCAGCCCGATATAAAATATTCGACAAAGACGATAAAATATGGGCCATTTTCAATGAATATGACTTTTGCGAGAATAAGTATAAATGTGCGTTATGAGCCGATGAGAGTTTGACAACATCAATGCAGAAATGTAACATGTCCAGCGTAGAGATCAGCATTGGACATTGTATCTGATCCCGGGCTTAATTTTCTTAGTAGACTCGTACCGGGCCGAGATCAGGCTTGCATTTTTCCCCCCTACCTCACTGACGGCAAACGTATGGCACGCAGGGTTGTAAAAAACCCGGGTTTTTTGTTAAAAACACAGCCCGGGCGGGTTTTATTAAAAAACCCACAATGGGCAATTTTCTCCGGGTAAATTGGGTTAAAATGCCAAAACGTGGAATATGATTCCACCTTCCTCCCAAGTAATAAGCTTCAGGTTTGCCACTGTATAAGGAAAACTGGAAAAAGTAAGGGAATTTAAAAATGAATATTAAAAACAAGAAATGTTACTAAATTTTGGTACTTTGCAAAATTTATCAGTTGAAATTTTGAAAATTCTCAGAGGAATTACTCAGGAAAAATTTAATTTTTTGCTTAGGAAAGCGCAAGGAATTTGATTGCCGAAATATGTGGCAATCCTAATCTCAAATACAATCTTTGTGAACACTTCATGCTCTAACAGATGGGAATGACTTCGGTCTTAATAAAGATCTCAATATTTTTCTCTGTTCTTAAAATACATACATAATATATGATCCCTTTAATTTAAATAACAAACAAATTTTAAATTGCAAAGCTATCAATTGTGTGTTATTTAATAATAAAATATAACTTAAAAAAAACTTGCTCCTTGGAAATTATCATAAGATTAGCAAATGTTGATAAAAAATATCTTACAAAAAAAAAATTTTCTTACATGTATATACAGGGTGTTCACTCTCTCTCAACGATGTCCAATGGCTAATTCCTAAACCGTTAGTCATAGACATATAGTTCCAATTACAAAAATGTTTTAATTTGAGGTCAAGAAATATTTTAAAAGCGCTTTGGGTCAATAAAACATTTCTTAAAAAATTACGAAATTTAAGTTTTTATACGGTCCCCGGTCCCATAAGTTATATTTAGCAAAATTTTCCTATTACACTGACATGGCAGACAAAAAAAAGTCCCTTTCATATAACACTAAAATTGACTGAATTATGAAACTTTAAAAATGCATGACTTATACCACTTTGAGGGGTCATATCCTAAGTGCTTAAAGTATTCGAAGAACTTTTCATGTGTATATGCACTTTGAAAAAAATAGTATACCAAGTGTTACAATTGAGTTAACTGTTATTAAGTTTCAGATTTTCTAAAATTATTGTATTCTAACATATGTTATATTTTGTAAGGATTTGAAACTATTTCTTTTCATGATTTATTTTAACAAATATTATATTATTTTATTTAACTCCAACGATCGTATGTATGTTTTCCCAGTTCAAAATTTATACTCGAAATTTAACTCACTTTCAAACATACGATAGAGATTAAATTTTACATGTATACTGATGTAAATCCGATGACAATCTAATATTATGATTTTCGGTAGTTACCATTCATACTTATTTTACAGGATAACACAAAAAATTTCGGATCGATTACTGCCAAGAAGTTTAGGAAAAAGTTTTAGATTAGAAAACACAAGACTGTGTTTTCTAATCTACTGTCTTTCTACTGTCTTTCTAATCTTTTCTAACTTTCTAATCTAATCTATAAAACTGGTTGTGTTTCTTAACTTTTATGTGTTTTTTAGAACTGAATCTGAGAATTACCTTAATTTTTAACCATCATCTCAGGATGTTTTGCAAATCATAAATTGTCAATAAAAAATAACAAAAATCAAATACTATATAAAATAGAGGAGACGGCTGAGTTTTTTAACTTTTGATAATTGATTTTTGTGTACTTTTTAGCACTGACTCTGAAAATTACCATTTTTAACCATCACGTTATAATTTTTTTGCACATCGTAAATGCCAAAGTTAAAATACAGGGTGTTTATAAAGTCCCGGACCCATTTTGATGTTTAATAACTCATAAAATAATAAAGATAGATTAAAATTAATAACATAAATGGTTAGATAGACTCAAAAAGTTTCATGACCCTTGTCAATGAACTTCCACGTGTGCCCCCTTCGTCGCACGGAGAATATCAAGTCGATAGCCAATTTCACGCCAGGTAGCGGCAAGCATGTCGGCATCCACAGACGCTATTGCGGTTGTAATTCTGGCTTTTAAGTCATCAATGTTCGACACCCTCTTCCTGTAAACATTGTCCTTTACAAATCCCCAAAGGAAAAAGTCCAGCGGCGTTATATCAGGTGATCTGGGTGGTGCACCACCTCATTGGGGTACCATCGTTCGTACTTCTTTGAATGACTATTTTCCAGGAAGATGGATTGGGCGAGGAGGTCCAATTCCTTGGCCACCCAGATCACCTGATATAACGCCGCTGGACTTTTTCCTTTGGGGATTTGTAAAGAACAATGTTTACAGGAGGAGGGTGTCGAACATTGATGACTTAAAAGCCCGAATTACAACCGCAATAGCCTCTGTGGATGCCGATATGCTTGCCGCTACCTGGCGTGAAATTGACTATCGACTTGATATTCTCCGTGCGACGAAGGGAGCACACGTGGAAGTTCATTGACAAGGGTCATGAAACTTTTTGAGTCTATCTAACCATTTATGTTATTAATTTTAATCTATCTTTATTATTTTATGAGTTATTAAACATCAAAATGGGTCCGGGACTTTATAAACACCCTGTATAACAAAAATCTGATACTATAAAACAGATGTAAAACTTTATTTAATTTTATTGATGTGGTGGTTAAAAATGAAGGTCATTTTCAGATTCAGCGGTAAAAAATGATACTATAAAACAGATATAAAACTGTTTTTATTTAATTTTCCTTATGTGATGGTTAAAAATGAAGGTCATTTTTGGATTCAGCGGTAAAATGTACATAAAATAATTTAATAAATATAATAAGTTTAGTAAATATCATACTCTTGAAGCTAACTGAAAAGCTTAAATTTACGTTTTAAAATTATAGGATTTCCTATCTAAAAGTGCAAGTAAATTAGTACAAATATATTTTATCAGTTTCAAACAACTGAATAAATAAAAACAAAATAGCCATAAACAACAAATACATCATTTGTTCCTTTCCAGAAATATATTTAAAAAAACTCGGGCTTTTTAAACGGGTTTTTTATAAAAAAAACCCAGCCCGGGCGGGCAGCTGGGCGGGTACCCGGGCAGCTACCCACTACAACCCTGATGGCACGCGAAAGAATAAATTTGGCACGACATTGCTTGTGGCTCTAAATCAAAATAAAATGAGATTACATAAAATTGCGACTGATCTTTTCTAAATTCGATTAAATGGAAATTGAAAAAAATTAATTGTGGCATATTATATTCCAATCTGATTAATTACGGTCTCAAAAAATTTTCAAACAAAGACTATATCTGAAAACTATCGACACGAATTGGTTGTTAGACATTACTAAATTCTAATGATAAATTTATGGAAACTTTGAATTTATTTCAAAGCTATTCAAAGAAACTGGTGTTTGCCATTTTAACAGTTTTTCTGCCTATCTATGCTTTCAAGTCACTGTTCTCACAAATGAGTACTATCAAAACTCATACTGAAAGCACTTGTCAGATAAATCTGCCGTTTAGTTTGCATTAAAATTAACCTGATATTAAGATGCAGCAACAGAAATCAAATTACATAGCATTAATTTTTTTTAATTAATTTCTAAAATATATTTGTTGCCATAATTATCATAGTGTAAGCTACATGTATGTTCCTCATATTTTTAAAATCTTAATAGAAAATTTTAAGCAATTTTAATCCATTATTTTTCCACCTACCAAATTTGTTTTTTAGTTGGCACGTCATGGTCACATAAAATATTTTTTGATCAAATTTGGCATGCAGCAACAAAAAGGTTTGCCGACCCTGCCCTACATACTCTGGAACTGGACTTATCATTCTCGGGATGCGTAGGGCAGGCAATATGTTTTGTAAAAAAAATCAATAGCGATAATGAGCTTCTGTTAACAGAATATTTGGAAATATACATTAAGGTAGGTCTCAAATTCACTGCTAAACAATACGAAACTTTCTGACATTTTTAACTGTAAAGGCATCACAAAGAATTCTTGATACTTTTATGTTAGCTGGATGCAAATCTCCCCAATAGCATTTTTAAGCTCCTTTAAAAGCTGGTCCTCATCAATAAGAATTCATATTTTAAAGGAATAAATGAAACTTGTTTATTTTGAAAAGATAAATGAAATGCATTAATTATTGTTTTAATGATAATTAAATAATGAATTAAAACCAGTATTATTTGCACTCAAAAAAGATTAAAAAAAAAATTCTTTACTTTTTTAAAAGTAAAAATGCAAGATACAAATTTAATTGTAAAATAATCCTTATTTGAGAGTAGAAGATAACAAGTATCACAAATATTCAGATTTCTTTTAAAAAGGGGCAAGACTGTTTTTTTTTTTCTTTTAAAGACATTTTTGCTGAAAAAAATACTTTCGTTAAGGGTTACTTTTTGTTGAATGAATGGATGCTTTCATTATACTTCCCACTGAATTATTTGTCAACATAGATCTGTGTTGGAATCTGACATTTTCCTCGGAAAGGATATTTACATCTAAATCATTAACAAGCATAAAATCGTAAATCTTCTGAAGGTGGAAGACATTTCAATGCACTGAGAAGGGGGATTTTTCACTGGTCACCCCTTGAATATATTATCAAAGTATGCTGAAATCATGCTATATTTTTAAGAATCTCATAGAAAAAATTAAATCCCAATTTATGAATACCTATGAGCTTGGTTTGCACATGAGAAGTCCACCTTTTTTCCTCCCCTTATTTCACAATTTTTTTTTTTAATGCCTTGTGCAAAGTCTGATTACGCATTGAGTTGTAGAACAACAGACAACTTAACCTGGAAGGAATCTATAATAATAAAAATAGAAGGTTTTGTGCGTGTCTGTGTTGTGTGGAGACCACTGCACCACGGGTGATTCTGTGTAAAACAAAAAATTCTGACATCCACAGCCAATTTTCTGAAATGTTATGGCAGACTGTGGTGGGAAAATCTTCTCCCGATGCTAATTATTTTTGTTGCAGGTCGGGTTAAACCATTTTTCAAAAGTAAGTTCAGTACATTGTTTCTAGGGATGTACCGAATACTGATTTTAGCCGAATACCAAATATTCGGCTAGCCAAATAGTAACTGCTAGGCTGAATATTCGGCTTGTCGAATACTTTTATATTTCAAAGTTTAAAGGCATTAAAATGTTATTTTAAAACAATTTTACATAATATTTAAAACAGAAACTTTCAATTTGATAATCAAAAGCTTTTTCAAGTAAAATTTATGCTGAAAAAAAAATCTGCTTTGAGTTATTTAAGAAGAGGATAGTTATAAAACTTTTTTAATGAATAAAATTTTAAATTTCATGGCTTCTTCTGTGAATTAAAACAAATGAATAAAATTTTCTTAAATTCTAAAAAAAGCATTTTAAAATCAAAGAGAAATTGTGAAAAATGGAAGAAAAATCGTACAGGATCATATATTATTTGTTTGTAAGGAAGAGACTAAAGTAAATAAATAATACAATCTATTCAAATTTTATATGGCGGCAACTCAACAAGAATAACTGTTCTTACTCCCTTTGATTAAGCAAGGAAGTTTTTAAATGCATCCTAGATCGGTGTCTGGAGCGGGCGATCATTTTCAGAGATTGTAAACGTAAACGTTGTTCTTAAAATCTTAGCAAGAAACAGATTATTTACTGGACAATATTCAGGAACTTGCATTTGTACATAATTAATTCCGATAAAAATCCTCGGGATTGGTTAATTTTCTTAAATACTTAACAAACAGCAAATAAATAATGTAAAAACATTATCTTTTATTTAAATATATGATTCTGTTTCTAATTATTCTGAATATCTTATAAGTTGACTGTTAAATGTAGAAGTGGTATCAGGTTTTTAAAAATATGTTTTAATTTTTTTTTTGTAAGCATTCGGTTGGGCCGAATATTTCGATATTCGGCCAAACCGAATAGTTTGCTATTCGGCCAAGCCGAATCTTTGGTATACCGAATAGTTTGATATTCGGCCAAACCGAATATTCGGTAATACCGAACATTCGGTGAATCTCTAATTGTTTCAGATTCAAAACTATACCTATAATAATAAATATAGATGTTTGTGTATGTGCTGTTTTCTAAAGACACCACTGCACTTTTTCCACAATCCTTTGACGAAATCCAAAGTTTTTCTGTGATTTTTTGACGAAATTCGGTTTCGCAATCCTTTGACAAAATCCGCTATTTTTTCGCAATTCTTTAACAAATCCGCTATTTTTTTGCGGCCCTGTTACGAAAATCGAGATTTTTTGATGAAATTTGTGCTTTTTTCGCAATCCTTTGAGAAAGTCGGCTTTTTTCAAGTGATTTTTTTTATGAAAAGCTTTGTGATATTTTCATTCTACCAGCTACAGGTTAAAAAAACAAACAAAAAACCTGCGTAACTTTTACAGCCTGATGCACAAAAAGAAATAGGATTTTTCACATGTATATTTTTTCGCGGCCCTGTTACGAAAATTGCAATTTTTTGATGAAATTTGTGCTTTTTTTCGCAATCTTTTGAGAAATTCGGCTTTTTTCCCGTGATTTTTTTACGAAAAGCTATGTTTTGCGTCCCATCTCCGATTTTTCGTGTAATTTACGCGCTTCCACGGCATCGCTGTTACCCGCAACTTGTTGGGGGAGAAAATAATGCAAATACCACATCTCTGTCCAACTGTTATTCCATAGCTCTCTCTCTCTATATATATGACTGATTCAAGAATCACTGTGTTCATTTGTTAAATGTAAGGAAGATGTGAAGACGAATGGAAACTAAGTTTGAAAAAACTAAGTTCATTTTATTTGAAGAATTGAGACATCTCTTATGAACATCCTTGTTCATTGCATGCAAAAAAATGATAAGTACAAACACAAACATTTAAAAGAATCAATTCAAATAAACTCCTCAGCTTCAACATGGCTGTAAACTTATTACTCCACAAAACATACTTGGAGCTACTGCTGACCAGGCAAGTACACACCAAAAGATTTACTGAATCTGTATTTATACTGGCAAACACATTACAGTTACAGTTAATTCAATAATATTAGCATACTTTGAGAAAAGGTTATGTAAAAACTAAGTTCATTTTATTTGAAGAATTGGGACATCTCTTATGAACATCCTTGTTCATTGCATGCAAAACAATGATAAGTTTAACAAACACAAACATTTAAAAGAAACACAATTCAAATAAGTTCCTCAGCTTCAACATGGCTGTAAACTTATTACTCCACAAAACGTACTTGGAGCTACTGCTGGCCAGGCAAGTACACACCAAAAGATTTACTGAATCTGTATTTATACTGGCAAACACATTACAGTTACAGTTAATTCAATAACATTAGCATAGTTTGAGAAAAGTTTATGGTTACAATCAAATAAAACAACAGCTTAATAAATAAGTTTAACAAGTAAACATTAACACTAGTATTTGATTACCAACCAACCTACCATTACTGAAAACTGTTGACATGGCATTAAGTTTGCAAGCTATGAGTGTCAAGTTACTACCTCCACAAATAAACCATCTTTTAGATATCTTGCATTAATTAAAGGTTAAGAAGTCCCACAGGAATGATAAGGTAATAAATATGAATAATTAACATTTAAACTTTACATAATATGAGAGTAATGGTTTGTTTACTTTTTGTACTAGGCAGCAACATTTAACTTTTAAACCCTTTTCTCAAACATGAATAAACTTTAAAAACAGCAAATGAACTTTTACTAGTTCAAGCATTGTGGGGATGAGTGAAAGAGAGGGGGGAAACTTATTGGGATAATTTTAAACTTAAAACTAATTATATTGAAAACGCCAACACAACTGACAAGTGAATTTTGTGATATTTTCTTTCTACCAGCTACAGGCTAAAAAAAGACAAAAACCAAAAGCCCGCTGAACTTTTACAACCTGACGCACAAAAAGAAGGATTTTTCACATTTGTATTCACTCATGTCTCCACCACAAATTTATTTACAGAATTGATTATGTTGTATTTGTTTTTCATTTGCTATTATCAATGAAATTTATTTTAATTAATCAAATTAATACAGCAGACACCCTCAAATCCGCAAACACCTAAAATCTACACATCACAGATGTAAACAATGAAACTTTCAGGTCAGATGTAAGGACAAAATTACAGAATTTTTTAGTTTTATATCATTTTGTATGTATTTTAATATGTAATTCTTGATAATATGACTGAAATCGTGCTTTTCCATGAAGGAAGTATAAATTTATTTCTGAAAAAATCAAGATATTGCTGCTGTCACTGGTAATCACAATCTTTATACCAAATTTATGTATGTATTAATCAAGCATTTCTGGTTATTAAGACTGTCTAAACCTGAAATAAAACTTCCTTACTTTACATTTAAGAGGAAAATTTCATTGAATTCACAAAAAATGTATCTTATCTTTATTATGCATATTTTATTTAATTATACATTATTATTTACTTGTCCTCTTTTAATAATTTAATTATTTTTAAAATTATCTTATTTATTATTATTTTAGTTTACTGCTTTACTTAATTATTATATTTAACTATATTGCAAGCAGTCATTATAATTTTTATTGCATTATTCCATTCAAATTACTGTTTAAAAAATGTAAACAAAGCAATAACCAGAAATAGTAGCACTCTTCTTGCCTCTCATTTAAAAAAATTGCATCCTTCTTGCTTTTCGGTAAAAAAAATTGTGCCCTTACTGCTTTTATCAGAATTCATTCTAGGATCAAGGGCAGGCAGGGTGCACTTTGCAATAAAAGGGCACATTAATGTAATGATAAATAATCAACTAATAACTCTTCCCCCCTGACCCACCCCCTAAAAAGTCTTTGCTACTACCCCTTTACCACATTCATGACACTTTGCAGTGCAGGGGTTGATTTTTTCCCGAAAATTAAAAAAAAATCGGTCATAAATTCGAAAATTTGGACATAAACTACATGGCAAATTTTGAGAAATGTTCGCTGAAAAAACCCAATTTCGTCAGAGAATCGCGAAAAAACGCCAATTTCATCAAAAGACCTTTCCGGGGGTTTTTTCTTTCTTATTTCGGCTGAGTTTTCACGGTAGCCGAGAAACGGGGTATAGAGACAGAGAGAGAGAAATTTATGACTGCGTCGGTGCTGGAATTTTACTGAAAATAATTGGTATCTGTATGAGGATGTTGGGGGGGGGAGGGGGGGAGTGAAAAGGAACAGATTAGGAGCAAAATGGGGATAGGACATTATATAATGTTTACAAATAGTTTAGAGTTTGCTTGAAATAAGCGATGAAATTAACTTAAAAGGCGCTATTTTCCCTCGGTCGATTTTCCGAATGATAGGGCTCGCGGGGCGGGGATTTTGGACAGCGGGGGCATCGGGGCGTCAAATTTTGTAAAGAAGGGCAGGCAGGGTGGCTCGCCCCGCGAAAAGCGCATAGAATGAACTCTGTTCAGTAATAATTTGCATTCTTACTGTTGAGATTGTCCTTAAAATGTTGGGAGTACCTACTGATTCATTAGCACGTTCAATTTTTAGCAGATTATTTTTGACAAACTAGGAATTTAAAAAAAAGTGCTGTTTTTATAACTATTTTAGCCCACCTGATCCTACTGCTAATTAAAAAATATTAAAATGTACTTACATTAATTACACAATCCAGAAATCCGACTGTCCTCATAAACCTGCAGCTTCTTAAGGTGGCTGGTGTCCCACAGTTGGGTAAATCCTATGGAAATTTAAGAGAAGAAATTATAAATTCTGTTAAATTTATATTTAAATATATAATTTCAAAACTGTTTTAAACTTCCATTTGTAAAATAAAATTTTCAAAAATTTAATGCAACAAAATATTTATTTTTTCTTAAACTATTTATAATATACAATTTTACAGACACATTGGAGCAGAGTTTCCCCCAGGTTTAAAAAAGGGCAGGGTGCTGTTTGTGGGAAAGGGCATTTTTAGGAGGAGGGGAGTGAAAAGGAACAGATTAGGAGCAAAATGGGGCTAGGACATTATATAATGTTTAAAAATAGTTTAGAGTTTGCTTGAAATAAGCGATGAAATTAACTAAAAAGGGTGCTATTTTTCCCTCGGTCGATTTTCCGAGTGATAGGGCTTGCGGGGCGGGGATTTCGGACAGTGGGGGCATCAGGGCGTCAAATTTTGTAAAGAAGGGCAGGCAGGGCGGCCCGCCCCGCGAAAAGCGCCTAGAATGAACTCTGCTTTTATATTTAAAACTTACTGCCCTTTGTATTTAAAAAGTTGCTCATTCTTGCCTCTAAAAGAATGCACTAACTTTTAAATATTAAAATTGCGTTTAAACATCAAAAGAATACCCTTAATAATCAAAAAGGTTCACACACGACTGAAAAGTGCCAAATATAAAAAATGTCTTATGAAAGTAAAATACATTCTTACAAATCTAAAAAGAGCCCTTACAAATGTAAAAAGTGCTGTTTTTATAACTATTTTACCCCACCTGACCCCACTGCTAATTAAATAATAATAAAATGTACTTACATTAATTACACAATCCAGAAATCCGACTGTCCTGATAAACCTGCAGCTTCGTAAATAAGGTGGCTGGTGTCCCACAGTTGGGTAAATCCTATGGAAATTTAAAAGAAGAAATTACAAATTCTGTTAAATTTATATTTAAATATATAATTTCAAAACGGTTTTAAGCTTCCATTTGTAAAATAAAATTTTCAAAAATTTAATGCAACAAAATATCTATGTTTTCTTAAACTATTTATAAAATACAATTTTACAGACACATTGCAGGAATTTGAATTAATGAGCACAATTTTTACAAGTGCATAGATTTGTGTTTTCACAATTTCCAATTTTTATCATATTTCCTGTTTCAAAAACATTAAAATATTCTTTGCAATTCAGTTAAAGGTTCTTATTACTTCACATCAGAGTTCTATAATATAGACACACACGTGCACGAAAAATTGGCGAAGGAATACAAAAATCGTGTCAAAAGATAGTTTTAGCATCTTACCAAATTTTTCAAGGTGGCAGAACACATTGTTTTTAAATATTTATAAACATATATACCTATTTAATAAACGTTATACATGTCAAAACAATAAATATGTTTATATAACTATGTATTATTTTTACGTATATTATAAGCTTAGGAGGA
This sequence comes from Maratus speciosus, assembly GCA_963932465.1. Taxonomy (NCBI): domain Eukaryota; kingdom Metazoa; phylum Arthropoda; class Arachnida; order Araneae; family Salticidae; genus Maratus; species Maratus speciosus. The sequence continues at coordinate 146,238,968 of OZ010787.1, forward strand.
AGGGGGTTTTATTTTTGATATTGCTATCAATTTTGATACGCTGGGCGCAAGGGCGTAGGAACCGGGGGAGCTGTGGCTCCCCCTGGAATATTTCAGACGGGCTCAGCTCCCCCGGCAGAAATTCTCGCACCACATCTGTTTACGATACATTGATGAATTAAAAAATAAAGTATACTTTTCTAGGAAATTCACACAATAAACAACAAAGGTAAGAGAGAGGGGAGGTGGTGAGCACACTTGTTTGTGCCTTCTCCCCTTTTCTCATTGTTTACAATCCTCCCGATTTCCAGAAAAAAGGGGGTCTTATATAAGTCTACTACAAATTACATGCACCGATAACATATTTATAAAGAGGAGGCCTTTAAAATTGATTTGGAAGAGATTTGTAAAGAATTTGTAAGCAAAACAACAGAAAGCACTTTAATTTTTGGTAAATGGAAGTGGGAGAAGCCTTAAATTTGAATATTGTATTCGGGATCGCACATAAATTAAGTTTCTATGTATCAAGTATATCTATTAAAAATTATTTTAACTGGATTAAAGAGTTGGTGATATTTTGATATGCTTCTATCTTATACTTCTATTTGTGAAACGAGCAACACTATGAAGGAACCCTCTAAAATGAACGAAATGATCCGCGCCACTAGCTTTCCGCAATATGCCCCGGCTCCCCCTGTTTGTACGAAGTTCCTACGCCACTGGCTGGGCGGGTCAGCTAGTTTAAAAATAAACTTCAAATTTAAAGCTTGAAAAAGATACTAATTTTTTCTTTGGTAAAAGAGTCACTCCAGAGACACAGAAGTTCATCTACAGAATGGCACAGCCAACAACAGTTGAAATTTTCATTTGTATTTGTTTTGCATTGAAAATATCAAAAATATCTTGCATAGTGATAATTTGAAAATAAATATCAAATATATGAAAAAATAACAAACATCTTGATATTTTCATATATACTTGATAAGGTGTAGGGCGTAAAATGTCACCTGCATTTTTTTTTTCTAGGGGCCAAACTGCATTTCAAGGTTACAATTTTATGTTACATCATATTTTCTCATTTCTTTTTGCAACCATGTTAACAATATCCTTTCAATTTTTATATGTTAAGGGTGAGAAAACTTTTCTATGAAAGTGTAAAACATGATTGAACAACAACATTTGGGTTCTACTTCTACAAAAAGGTTTAACTTTTTTTTTATATAAAGCTACAAAACAAACAGATTGTCAAACAATTATGTCCATAGAAAGAAAATCTTAACTTTTACATACAATCAGAGATAAGCCTAGTTTAGAAAATATCTTGTGACTGAAAATGCATCAGAAAATTTAAAAAAAAATAGCTAATAAATGAACCTTTGGATATGGTGTGGCATTACACTTTCTTTGGAAGAGGGGTAGCACTAAAATTTAAGATTCTCAATACAGTGTCCTGTTTTAGGAACATATAAGAAAGGAAAAATTTTCATATTAAAAACACATAAAATAGAATGTTGTCATCCAATATTTATTTTAGGTAATCTTAGAAAATCACTTTGAAAAATTTAAATCAAGATATTTAGTTTTTAAAAACGGATCTCCTACCTCAACTTGAGTTACAACTTTGAGTTTGAAGGGGGGGGGGGGGGGGACTTAGGTGAAAGTACAAATGAGAGTGTTCGTTTTACAGAAAATAAAGTGAAAGAAAGCTAGGCGTCAAATTTGACGTCTAGGCATAATTTTGTGGTATTGAAATGCAGTAATTTAGTTGCATTTGACGACTAACAACTGCTAATTTCTAATCCCATTGCTTCATGTATCCAATACTTTACTTACAAAACAAAGCTATTCATGAATAAAATGTGAAAAGACAATTTTTAAAAGAATACAAACAATTTTTGCCGGATTCATTAAAAAAAAAAAAAAAAAAAAAAAAAAAAAAAAAAAAAAAAAAAATTGGTTTAAAAATCAAATTTTTTTTTTTAAATTTAGTTACCAGGCAAAATTTAGAGCCAAATTAGGACCCTTTCACAAAAATCTATTTAATAAAATAGGCCCCTTCACAAAAATTAATTTAATAAAATGGGCCTCTTCACAAAAATGAACTTCATAAACAGGCCTCTTCACAAAATTCCTTTTAATAAAATAGACCCCTTCATAACATTAAACTGTTTTAAAATATGTAATTTGTAAATAACACCAGGTCATGAAAAACAAAAACTTTAGCAAGGGAATTTAAAATTTTTTGTTAAAAAATTCTTGGTTCGAATTTGAGTAACTGGATTTCAACTTTCGTTACAAAATGTTATTTTTCACAAAAATATAACAAAATTCACAAAAATAACTTGTGCTTTTCAGAAAATGGACCCCAAGAATAAAAACCTGCATCGACCCCTGGTTATATAAGATGCTATAAACAAGCTCAAATAATTTGAAAAAGACAATCATACAAACATACATCAAGAGTTTGTGATAAATAGTAGCATTTAAAAAACAAGATTATCGTTCCATGATTATTACTACTACACATCGTTTTAAAAATTTTAAAATGTTATGTTATTATGTATTTGTGTACAGTGAAATGTGTTCTATACAACTCAAAATCTCACATTTTTTGGTTGCATTAGGTTTTAATGCGTTATAAAGATTTTTACTGTACATGAAAATATCAAACATCTTGATATTTTTAAAATAAACATCAGATATATATCCAATGATGTTTGACTATATCAATGAACCTTACTTTCAATACAGTTGGCGATTCCCAACCAAGGTTGCTTCATGTATCCATTACATTATTTATAAAATAAATCTTTTCATGAATAAAAAGTTATAAAAAAAGAAATTAAAAAAAAAAGGCTTTAAGCAGTTTTGTCTACTTCATTTTTTACTTTTTTTTTAAATGAGAGGTTTAAAAATCAAATCTTTGTAAAATTTAATTTAGTCATATACAGGGCTGAAACTAAAGGGGGGGGGGGGCAAGTGTCCCGGACCCCAGAACGAAAGACGAAGATGACACCAAATAAAGATTTTGTTTGTTGCTTCTTCTCACCTCTATGTTCAGCAATGTGTTATTAAAACAGTACTTTTTGGGGCATGTCAAGACATAGAAGGATCTAAGAATGATATGGCATAAGGATCTTGTATAAAACAGATTTTTTTTTCAGTTCCTTTCGATTCCGTTTTCAAGGTTTTAATGAAATCAATATTTGACAAAGCTGATTACGCAATTCAGTATTACTTATTTTAAAAACAGTCGGCTATTAGAAACTTGGTAAAATTCTTTTTGTAAATTTAATTTACTTAGGGAGGGCAAAATCTATGTTTGTCCCTGGTGCAAAAAAAAGGCTAGTTTTGGCCCTGGTTATATAAAATAAAATGCCATAAACATGCTTAAATATTTTTTTAAGAGGCAGTCATACAAACATATATCAAGAGTTTGTAATAAAAAATATCATTTTTAGAAAAATAAAGATTACCGTTCCATTATTAGATACAGTTTTAAAAACGTTAAAATGTTCTTTGCAATTCAATTATTGTTGCATATATGCATTAATTACAAAATAAAAGTATTCATCAAGGTTTTAATGAAATCAATATTTGAAAAATCTGATTATTCAATTCAGTATTATTTTAAAAACAGTCGGCTATTAGAAACTTGGTAAAATTATTTTTGTAAATTTACTTTGCTTAGGGAGGGCAAAATCTATGTTTGTCCCTGGTGCAAAAAAAGGCTAGTTTTGGCCCTGGTTATATAAAATAAAATGCCATAAACATGCTTAAATATTTTTTTAAAAGACAGTCATAAAAACATATATCAAGAGTTTGTAATAAAAAATATCATTTTTAGAAAAACAAAGATTACCGTTCCATTATTTGATACAGTTTTAAAAACATTAAAATGTTCTTTGCAATTCAATTATTGTTGCATATATGCATTAATTACAAAATAAAAGTATTCATGAATGTAAATTTAAATATCACAAAAAAAGGAAAATGTCAACCTCTTTTTATCAACATCATTTATTATTTTTTTAAACTGATCGGTTTAAAAATCATTAAACCTTTTTAATTTAATTTAGCTATATAAAATGCCTGAAACATCCTTATATGTAATGTAAAAGATATAGTTATTCAGTAATATATCATGATTTCGTAGTAGTAAAAGGACTTTTTTGCGTATAAAACTTATGCTAACAGCATATTATTAAGTAAAAACAAGCAAAGCGAAAAAATTAAAATTGGAAACTAATTTCGTTTGCATAAATGCTATAAACGAATTAACTGGCTATACTTAAGTTATTAAATATATTACTGACATTAATAACTTTATAATAGTTACATATTTCTGACACAATGCATATATAATTTCTGAATCGGTACTAAAAAGTCTAGGCTTAGAGATAATATAGATAAATATTTGTAGGTAAATTTCGTGTACGAAAGAAACATTATATCATTAAAATATGTGTAAAAGTAAAATAAACAATAATCATTATGAACTTGCCTTGAATATTGAGAGAAATTGGTTCTTGCTACGAAATTCCACGAAATCAGAAAGAATCCAAGAACAAAGCAAGGACGCAGCCATTAAAACTTTAGGTAGCCGTCTTCGCCGTTGCCACACGACGATAACAAAGATTGAACCAGAAAGTACGTGAAATCAGAAATCAGCAGATCAGAGTCATTTTAAGAAATCCAAGATAGTGGTTATTTCTCTTGAAGGTCCATTGATTAACCGCAATATTGGTGAAGAACTGAACCTGTATTTTTAACAGTGTAGTATTACATATGTATCTATAGATCATATGCAGGGCTGAACAAAAAATCGTATATTTTCCATTATTCATGGTAATAATAGAATTAGATTTTCAAATGCATTATGCGTTTTCCAAATTGTTGATTTAGACATCATCTTTCACTTTAGTAAACTGTGAAGTTTTGTTATAGTATTCTGAATGTGCTACTATGTAGTATTACATACATATCTATAGAACATATTCAGGACTGAACAAAAAATCGTATATTTTCAAATATTCATGGTAAAAGTAGAAATTTAGGTTTTCAAATGCACACATTCAGAATACTATAAAAAAACTTCACAGTTTACTAAGGTGAAAGATGATGTCTAAATCAACAATTTGAAAAACGCATAATGCATTTGAAAACCCAATTTCTACTATTACCATGAATAGTGGAAAATATATGATTTTTTGTTCAGCCCTGTCTATGATCTATAGATACCTATGTAATAGTGTATAGTATGCTAAAAGTTAGCTCAGTTAAACGCATAGCACAGTGGAAATTTTCTATTCTGCAGTTTCGCCAATAAACGGATGTTGTTTAAACCTTTTCTGCAGCCTTGTATATGATCTATAGAATTTATGCACAACAAGTAATATTTAAAAATGATTAAATTTAAAAACTCATACCACAACTGAAAATGCACTTGCAGCAATTATTGTTTGTAGGCTGCAATAATTCAATTATTGTTCATTCTTTTGTAGCCATATTATTTTGTGTGTTCCTGTAAATGAACGATTAATTCTATGCAGGGTTGGCAAGGTTTTGGACACAACGGTAAAAACCACGGTAAAATCCATGGTTTAAACCGTACTGTCCAAAACCCTTCTGTCTAAAACTGTCTTAAACTGTCCAAAACTATATTTTGTAGTAAAATTGTATTTATCAGAACAATGCTAAAACTTAAAAAAATTGGCAAAAAGATTACAATAAAAAAATACCAATTTAGTATTAACAACCTAATTACCCTACGTTATACTACCTAACAATTTAGTAGTAACAACCTAATTGCCCTACGTAACAAAGTAATTACATTAAAAAGATATTAAATTTAATTATGTATCATAATTTTAATGTTATTCATTTAAATAATAGTAGTTAATAGAAGTACTAACGATTTTTATGACGAATACATTCTGATTCTGTTACTGAAAGTCCCGAGCGTTGTTACTGGAAATAATTGATAAATGGAGTTCAGGTTCAGCATACTGATTAAACCAGCTTACTGCTGGCAAATATGTATATGTGTATATTAAGAAATAGTAAAAATAAAAATGATTTTGTTTGATTATGAGATATTTAGTTATTGACTATTATTATAACACTGTATTATATGACTATTATTATAACAACACTATTTAATTCTTAAGAAATAGAATGTTCACTAGAATTAGATTAAATTCATAATAAAAAATACATATTTTAAAAAATAACTTCTACATTTTAAATTAAATATTTGTGTTTTCTTTCATTATCCTATAATCTAGAAAAGATAATTTACAATGAAACATTATTTAAAAGAAATTTCTTTGTAACATTTTCTTGCACAAAAATTGAAACAAAAGCAAATCTCCCCTCCCTATATTACATGTGTGGTATTATATAGAATTTCTTATTATTATAACTCAATTTTAACAGAAGTAGAACTTTTTATGTTACACAGATACTAGAAAAAATTGAACTTTTTTTCATTTACCATAGAATTAAATTGAATGTTAGTAAAATATATTGTGATATAATTATATTTATTCATATGTTTAATAAATGTGAAGTGGTAACATGTGGAATGTTGCTTTTTTAAGGTTTTGGACACTTTAGTACAGTTTTGGACGCTTTAGTACAGTTTTAGACACTTTAGTACAGTTTTGGACAGTAAAACCCACATGTCCTGTCCAAAACTAGTTTTGGGCGTCCAAAACCCCAACCCTGATTCTAAGCCTTGTACTTCAATGATGCACTTCAGTGATATATATTAATGTGTTTAAAATAGTGTAATATGATTAAAATACACCGCAAACAATTTTTCCCCAAAGACCGTAATGTAACGGAATTCTTTTGAGTATCCCTGTAAATGAACCGTACTTGTTACACACTGAATTTTTAATACCGAACATGCGATAGTAATCTCCAATAACATATATCAATTTCATGGGTATCGGATTATATTTACGCGAGTTAGAGCACAGACAGACAGGCAAATAGACAAACCGAATTCATAAACACTTTCCAACTACACTGGTTATCAAAAATTAAGGAAAAGTTACAAAATGCTTATTTTCAAATACGCGAACACTCAAAAGGAAATAATATAATTCGAGTAATTACTATCTCTACACATAGGCGTAACTAGAGGGGGGCCGGGCCCACCCCGAGTAGTTCCAGTGCCCACCCCAGAATTTCAAATTCAAGTGATAATACTATGCTTGCGTTATAGCCAAAATTTTAATTTCCAAATATTTGAAAGGTTACACAAACAAATGTATTATTATATATTTCTGATTTGAAAACTAATGTAATAAAAGCGGTGTATGTGAATGTGTGTGTGAGAGGAGGGGGATGTCAAAGGAGCAACAGTTATGTGGCCCAGAACCCACCAAATCTGAGCGATAGTTTTTTTTCTGTCTAGAGGTATTAGGAAAAATAATTTCTAAAGAGTCCAGTTTCTTTCAACGAGTTCATAAAGGGTCTTCTGCTGTAGTCAGACAGATTCGGTGAGAAAGAGAGAAGGGGGGGGGGGCACAGGAGCCAGAATACAGAATTACATGCAACTGTATCTTTGTACAGTAATGACAGGGATATTTTTCTAATTTCTTCAATACATTCCGGGTTAAGGAAATGACCACAGGAGACAATTCTAAGAAGTGATGATTAACACCACTCCTTTCGTTAGGGCAAACCAGGATATAGTTGTCAAATTGTTAGCCCATTAATTGTCCAAGAGGATCGATGAGAGCACCTTGGCAGGGTGCTTCCTTTCCTTTGAGGATAGGAAGAAGGAATTTTTTGTTATTTTCCTGTTTTAAGCTTGTGGGGTAACTTTCAGTTTCCCTGAATAATTATCAGTTCATAAACAAATTCTGTAGTTTAAAATACGGGAAACTTTTTTTGTGTGTGTTATTGCCACGTGGCACTTTGTTTCAAGCTTCAGAATGTAATTTTGTGAGTAAATTTTTTCCTGATCAGATCTTTAATATTTTGTGTAAAGTGCTTGGTGGAAGATGTTATGTAACAAAAATGAAATTGCCAGAAAATTGAAACGAAAACCTTTTTCTTGTAAATTTAATGTTTGTTTTTTTCTTCTTGGAGCCTATATTTAATAGGTTAACAAATGGCATGTATTAAACTCTCTCAGAAAAACTATCAACATTTAATTTCCAAATATAAAAATTATTAATAATATTTAAATTATTTTATATTAAAATATTAAACGTTAATAAATAATGTATCAAATTTTAAAGACTAATTAGAATCTTGATTATTTTAGCATTAGCATATGATAGGATATCTCATAACATCTTCATCGTAAAAATAAAAGATATTTTAAGAAAATATAACATAACACCTTCTTCCACGAAACTCTTTAATTAATGTCATTTGTTAGTAAAAAAAATTGATAGCGATAAAAATTGGTCAATTTTCACACGGTCATTTTTATTTAAATTTGTTTAGAATGTATTTTGTTGTAGTAGTTATCTTTGCGGAAAGAGCAGATGTTTAATTATGAACACAACATATTGAGTTCAACTGTCATAGAATCTTTCATTAGATAATTGAATTTCAATTCTTAAACAATACCAATTTAGATACCATTTCAGCCCATGTCTCGGTCTGGGGAAATTCAGGTAATTTTTAAACGATCTAGGAATGACCTGTTTCTTTAGTTTTAATATCTCGTTCAGATTAAAAGAAATCTGCTGCGCCCGGCCTGATTTATTAACTATCTTGGAAGGGGTTGTGATGTAGTGGGCCAGAGCTTTTTGGTTCACTAAGCTCTTGTGAGATGATCGTTGAAAAATAATACATATTTCTTACCAAAGTCCTTTATTAGAACAACTAAAATAGATTTGAATAATGTAATAACATACTTTACCATTCATAGGTAGACACTCTCACTTTTTATTAACACTTCTATAATTCTCATAGCCAACCTGAGTAAACGATTTTTACTCGCATCTCTTCCGTTGGTAAAAAACGACCTGACTTGATCAGTGTTTCCAGTCTACTGTTCAGCCTCCTCACCAGCTCCTGCCTGAGCCTTTTCTTTCTTTCCCTTTGGGGACGAGTAGCCACACATTGTCCAGTCCTCCCTATTTCTTGGAAAAGTGGAAATACCCTGTTGAGCAGATCCCAAGGGCAGAAGTATGCCAGCTATTTCCCCTGCATGCCTTTACACAAAAGACTATTGTCCTCCACGGAAATGCCTGTTGCTTCCCCCGTCGAAAATTTGTGGCGAAGGTACGATATCACAACACCTCCCCCCAAAAGAGATTTCCACATAAAATATTTGGCATGAATTCACGTAATAAGCCCTTTTAATAGATTTCCCGAGAGGTCAAGCACACCATTAAATCAGCAATAAAATATCATTTAGACTTTTGACCCAATTATGGAAGTTCTACTTACATTCAAGAATACCCACTCTCAGTTTCAAAGGACATACCAAAAATATGAAATTTTCAGAATTTTCCTTACACATAATTAATCAAAAGAATAAAAAGAATTTACATTTTTGATGCTAGAACAATTAATTTAAATTTAAAATATTTGAATATAATACTAACTCAAAAAAGAAAAAAAACCCTATAACACGATCTAGGTAACTAAAATTTTACATACAGCACAATATCTTAATAAAACGCCCTAATTACAAGTATTAAAATTTTGAACACTAAATTCCAAACAGAAAATCCAACTCTGATTCTAAATCTTCCTACTTAGACCATCTACATTTCCATGTAATTTTCCTGGCTTATGTGTAATTTCAAAATTTAATGGCTGCAAAAATAGAGCCCAACGTGCAAACGAGAGTTTGTACCAACCATTTTCTTTAAGTACACTAATGGATTATGATCCGTTTGTATTTCAAATTTCTGCCCATCCAAATAATAATTTAACTTTTTTAATCCATATACTATATCCGCTAATTCTCTTTCTATCGTGCTATAATTTTGCTCCGCACGAGAAAATTTTTTGCTAAGATACAAAATTGGATGCTCTTCACCTGCAATAATTTGATATAAAACAATTCCTGCCCCATACAAACTCGCATCTGTTTGCACAATGAATTTCTGCTTAAAATCAGGCGCATATAACACAGGACTTTTCATTAATTTTAACTTTAATTCTTCAAATGCATTATTACACTTCTCGTCCCATATGATTTTTTCTTTTTTTCTTTTCCCTTTTAAAGCTTCTGTTAACGGCGCTGCTATGGTAGCATAATTCTTTATGTACCTCGCGTAATATCCTACCATTCCCAGATATGCTCTTAGCTGTGTTTTCTTCGTCGGAATTGGAAAATCTTTAATAGCCTGCAATTTAGCTTCACTAGGAGACCTTTTTCCTGACCCAACTTCGTGTCCCAGAAATTTTACTAGATCTTGCGCGAATTGGCATTTGGATGGTTTCACAGTTAGATTTGCTTCTTTTAACCGCTTAAGAACCGCCTCCAGATCTTTTAAATGCTGTTCCCAGGTCAAAGAAAATATAGCTATATCATCGATATATGGAAACGCAAATGGCTCTAACCCATATAAAACTATGGCAATCAATTTACAAAAATAATATGCTGAATTTAAAAGTCCAAACATCATGACTTTAGGTAAAAAAGTCCCAAATGGTGTTACAAAAGCCGCATATCTCTGAGCTTCTTCCGTGAGAGGAATCTGAAAATAACCTTTTGTCAGATCCATAACAGTAATAAAAGGCGCTGCACTCACTTTCTCAGCGACTTCTTCAATGTTTGGCAAAGGGGAAAATTCAGTTCTGGTCTTTGCATTTAATTTCCTATAATCCACACAAGGGCGAGCGTCTTTACCCGCACTCTCAACCAAAATCATAGGCAAAGCATAATATGATTGCCCGACTTCAATCACATCCGAATCTAAAAGTCTCCGAATCTCTTCATGCATAATCTCTAATTGCCTCGGCGACATACGATATGGTTTTGATCTTACCGGCACATCATCCGTTAAAACAATGTATATTTTAACTAACGGGGTAGTCCCAGGGTCCGTAGAAAAAACTTTCACATGACGCTCAATCATTGTCCTGAAATCTCATATTTGTTCTGTAGAAACGCGTTTTTCCAAATTACTTTCTTTTACTAATTCACAAAAGTCTAATTGAATGGGATCCGCAATGGGATAAGGAATTTCCGTTTGATCCTCAATTTCCTCACACTCCTCATCAATCAACAAATTTACAAATTCAGGTCTACTATAATATGGTTTAATTAAATTAACATGATAAATAGTAGACTTATTTCTCTTTTCCGGAATATCGATAGTATAATTAGTTTGAGATATTACACTAGTAATTGTTCCCGGCCCTATCCAATTAACCGCCATTTTATTTGGTTTCGAAGTAGCCAGAACTAACACTTTATCTCCAACATTAAATTTTCTATACACCGCATTCTTATCATACCATTGTTTTCGTTTCTCCTGACACACTTTCATTCTTTTACACGCTAATTCTTGACAATGTTTCAATCTATTACTTAAGTTCAAAATATAGTCCACTGCATTCTGATTTACCGTTTCCTTTTCCATCCAATTTTCATATAAAAGAGTATGTGGCATTCGTAAATTCTTACAATGTACAAGCTCAGCAGGGCTAAATCCCGTGCTTTCATGACTTACAGTCCTCAAAGCAAATAAAGCCATTGGCAAGACTGCTTCCCAATCTTTTCCTGCCTCCAAACATAATGTCTTTATAACATTTTTTAAACTACCATGCATCCGTTCAACGCTATTCGATTCTGGGTGGCAAACTGAGCTATGTACAAATTTAATACCGAACCTATCAAAAAATTCCGATGTCAACTCACTTGTAAATGACCTACCCTAATCACATTGTACCTCTTTTGGATAACCAGTCCTAGAAAATATTTGTATTAGCCCCTCAATCACTGACGGAGAAGTTAAATCTTCTACTGGAATCGCATCTGGATATTTTGACGCAACACAAATTGAAGTAATCAAGTATCTATTATTTTTCTCGCTTAAACTCAAAGGGCCTACACCATCAATATTTATCCTGGAGAAAACTTCTGAAATTGTTGGCACGAGCTTCAAGGGAGCTTTCTTTTTATCTCTATTTTTACCAACCTTTTGACACAGATCGCAAGTTCTTACAAATGTCTCAATTTCCTTCTAACAATTTGGCCAAAAATATCATTTAATTACCCTATCTTTTGTTTTAGTTGCCTCTAAATGTCCCGCAACTTCCTCATGACACATTTTCATTATTTTCTCTCTAAATTCTAATGGCAAACAAAATTGTAATTTCTCATCCCCACTATTTGAATGTGAAACTCTTACTAATTTATTTCCCATTATTTTAAATTCCTTTTCTTCTACATTATTCGCCTTTTCCCATAATGTTTTTAAAGATAAGCACTGTTTCTGAGCTAAGCTGAAATCTTTCGCTGTAATTTTATTCAATCCCACATTATCTTTCACCTCCCATTTCGGTAATAACATAAGATCTTCGATTTGACTTTCATCCTGTCTATTCTCATCCATTTGAACAACCTGCGTTTCTTTGTTTATTGAGCAATCCCCAATTTTATCTACCCTACCTGGTTGCTCTTCTAACTTTGCATGCTCAATAAACGACATTTCATTATCAGCATCCCGTTGCTCCATTCTTTTTTTTAAAGAATTCCTCCTACTACGGGTAACTACCATATTTATAGGAACACCATTTCCTTTATTTTGCTCAATAAGCTCCGCAGTTTTATTACCTAAGAGATAGTAACCTTGCTCCGACTCCGATGGTTTAATCACCGCCTTAGTCGTGATGCAACCAAAATCCCCTTTTATAGTCACCCATGCTAATGGTAAACATTTACATTCATTATCAAGAGGTTGACGTACCCAAGTTATATCTCCAGTAAAATCCTCTGTTTTAACCCGATTTCTATCGCATAGATCAATCCCTGCTCCCGTGTCCCTCAAATAGTGTCTTTCAACCCCATTTATTAGAGCTTTTTTTAGATAAGGTTTTAAACAATCCCCTAAATCAACATCATTACCTAAATGATAAACTGTATTGAACTGATTTTTCTTTTTTAACCATTCCGCACAATCTGGTTATATGTGCCTTGGTTGATTACAAGAAAAACACCTAATCTGCCTTTTCCTCTCAAAAACCTGGTCTTGTTTAAATTTATCATTTTTAAAATTTTCCGTTTTATTCTCTAACTCCGATTTAGCTTTTACTTCACCCTTAATTTTCGGATTTAAATTGCTTCTTTGCATCTCTGAATAAGGTTTTTTTCCCAAGATTTTTTTTTCTGATTTCCTGAAACTACTTCTAATACTCTCATATTTGTCACATTTACCAGCAAGCTTCGAAGCATCTTTCATTTCATCCCATTCATCAATAAATTTTTCTTTTACTTCAAAAGGAACGCGTTTTTTTACTTGCTCAGTGAGCATTAGTTCTTTTAAAGACTCAAAATCCTTTATTTGTAATGATTCCAACCAATTATCCAAATAACCCCTTAATTCATATACCAAGTCTACCCATAACGCTCCAGGTTTCCTTTGATGATTTTCAAACTTCTGTTTTAAAGCACCTGTTCCCAATCTAAAACGTTTTAATAAAACTTTTTTTACATGTTGAAAATCATCTCCTAATTCTGCTGGTTGTTTCACTATAATTTCCGCGATATCTGATGGCAATAAGGGAATTAATTGGCTAACCATATCCTCTTGCGACATTTTAGCTTTTGCCGACTGTTTTTCAAAGATCATAAAGAAAAGTGTGAATGTCAATTAATTTAGAATCAAAGCGTGGAACTAATTCTTTCAAATTAATTTTTGGATTCTTATGCGAACCTACATTCATATCACTAGACGAAAGACTAACAGTTTCCGAAGAATTTTGAATTCTTAATTTTTCTTACTCAAATTGTCTTGTTTTTTCACGTCCTTCGTTTTCTTTACGTTCGGCATCCTTTTTAAGAATACATTCTAAATTCGATTTAGCAAAACTCTCATTATAATCCGATGCTTCTAAAATAGCCTGAATTATAATTTTTTTCTTATCAGTTGCCGACACGTTGGTCTCAAATTCCTCTGCCAGCAAAAGCAAGATATTTTTAGTATATTTCCCTAGAAATTCTTCCATGATTTTCCTCCAAAATATACTAATCACAAAAATACACAAATATATACAATTTGTAAAACACCAAAGAAAAAAAAACAACAACAAAAAAAAACAATAAGGAATAGGATTTTATCCTTTAGATATATTTCAATGCATAAAACAATAATACAATTTTCCTACCGAAAATTTTCATGCACTTGTTATATCCTTTAAAACTGGGTAAATCCTCAAAATTATTTTGATACTCATAGTACCATATAAATACAATTTATATATAAACAATTAATCCCGCTTTTTCCTACAGCATACCCATAAAGTTTCAAATAACTTTATTGCTGTAAAAAACAAAAGCTGTATATGCCCCAACTTTATAACTAAATGTTACATCCACAACTATGATTAATTTTAATGATTAATATTCTTTTATTAATCAACCGTAATTTACTATCCCCAAGTAAATTATGAAATACATAAATATTAAATTTTCAAAACCAAATGAATTACCGTAAAGACCTTAAGAAACCCGTTTAATATAAAAATTCTAACTAAAAATTTCGATCCCGAATTAATAGCTACCCTAGACTTTTTATCTATTAAACATATACAAATTACCAAGAACAGACATATAAAATATTAAATCCTAACAGACCTCTCTGGAAAATTTCATAAAAGGGCTTACCTTCAAATGTAGACATTTCTCTACACTGCTCCAAGGCTTTCCTGCACTTTTTTTTTCAGGTACTGTCGTATCTCCGGAACTAACTTGATTTCCGCCGGGAAATTTACACACAAGCTGTCTCCATGGATTCCTAAGGGCAATCGATGAATAGTCTTCTATCCACTGCACTGGACGTTTACTGAAGAAATTTTCTATATCGTCGGATTCTTAGTCCTTGTTACATACCAGCTAACATATTCGACACTCCAGATTTCACAGTTCCTCACCGGATACACTTGAAAATCTTTCTCGTCAAACACAAGATTTCATCACCGACTGTCCTTGTTTCTAACACAGTTTCCTTCTGTACATCAACTTCACGTGGGTCCAGTCTAATTTATGCTAGACCTAATTAATCCGTAAGCTGCCACCATTTATAATACTATAGCTGTGATGTAGTGGGGCAGAGCTTTTTGGTTCACTAAGCTCTTGTGAGATGATCGTTGAAAAATAATACATATTTCTTACCAAAGTCCTTTATTAGAACAACTAAAATAGATTTGAAAAATGTAACAACAAACTTTACCATTCATAGGTAGACACTCTCACTTTTTATTAACAGTTCTATACTTCTCATAGCCAACCTGAGTAAACGATTTTTACTCGCATCTCTTCCGTTGGTAAAAAACGACCTGACTTGATCAGTGCTTCCAGTCTACTGTTCAGCCTCCTCACCAGCTCCTGTCTGAGCCTTTTCTTTCTTTCACTTTGGGGACGAGTTGCCACACATTGTCCAGTCCTCCCTATTTCTTGGAAAAGTGGAAATACCCTGTTGAGCAGATCCCAAGGGCAGAAGTATGCCTGCTATTTCCCCTGCATGCCTTTACACAAAAGACTATTGTCCTCCACGGACCTGTTGCTTCCCCCGTCGAAAATTTGTGGCGAAGGTACGATATCACAGGGTGAAATTGCTCAATCTATAAACGCATTTTCGTTTGCAAGTCTTATTGGATTTTAAACTGACTGTTTTGAATATATGAACGTCCTTTAGCTGCATACTTCTAAAATTAATATTTCTGAATTTTTGTAAACGTTTTTTTTAAAGGGGGGGGGGGGGGGTATTTGTTTATAATAAACATCATAATATGATTTAATGTCCACTTTTACTTGTGTGCGTTTTTCATTCCTATACATTAAAAACTAGGGATGCAACGGATATTCTGTATTCGACATATTTCGTCATAATACCGAACATTCGGCTAGCCCGAAGATATTGTAACGACATTTTTAACAGACTTATTTTGCTTTCTGTGAAATATGCTGACGTAACTAGAAAAGCTGGAAATTGCCGACATTCACATCCAAACAGTAATATATGCTGTGTCACTGACCAAAATTTGGTCGCTTCCAATGATTTCTTTATTTTTCATACAAAGCAAAGTTAATATGATGAAAATCTCACTAAAATATCTTTATTATTGTTAAAGTTATAAACGAAAATTCGGGTTCACTTTGCAGTGAGTCACCCTATATTTTTTATTTACTCTATTGTATTTTTGATGGAAAAATGAATTGCGATGTAGGTTTACTGTGCAAAAAATATTTGTCTTAACCGCATTATATCGCATGAAAGCTTTTTTCAAAATTTTAGGAACACTCTGTATGTACAACTTCTGATAATCATTGCCCACTCTAGTACATTTGAAACTTCATAGATAAATCAAAAGGAGCAATAAAGGATTTTTGGCTGAGTTGCCACCATTTGAATAGTTTTTTTTTCTTAGTTTAGTTCCTTTCTTGCAAATTAGCACTATATGATTGTAAAATTTTCCTTCAAGGTACTTAAAAATGTCTTTTCGACTTTAAAATATTTTTTTCGAAAACAAGAAAGTTTTATTACTTTATTTTAATTCACTTAAGAAGCTATAGAGTTTTTAACGTTTTATTATTTAAAGAGGTTTTAAAACTATTCTCCTTTTGAATAATAACTTAAAACATATATTTTTTTGTTGTGTAAAGCATACTTGTGAAAAGCAATCAAGTTCATGGAAGTATTTGTGCTAAATATGATGTGAAATTGCTTAAAAAATTTTTTCAATACCTTTAAACCCTGTAATATTGGAGTATTCGGTCAGTGAAATTTTCTTGTGTTCGGTTTAGACATGTGTCGTATACTTGGTATTCGGCCAAAATCACTAATCGGTCCATACCTTTAAAAACCTTTCGAATGCGATATAAATAATTTTGACGAAAGCAACTTTATTTTTTCTTTCTTTTTTTTTTTTTTTTTTCATTTCATAGAAAAAGAAAACAAAACTTTAGCTTATTTATTTTGCGCGAAAAATATTTTCTATGCGAGTTTTAATTAATCGAATCTCTCATACTGAATTCTGATAGAGATAATCAATTTTTAAATTAACACACAACTTCAGAAATAGTCATAATTTTATAATTATACGTACAATTAAAATTTAAAAATTGATTAAACAGAATTTTAAAAACATTTTTGATTTGTCTCTTTTTGAATATTTTATGCATTATTTTTTACTATATGTCCACTTTACTTCAACGATATGTCAACATCGCGATTTAAAAGTTATGTTATTATTAAGTATTTTATACATGTAAACATTTGATATTTGTTTGCATAAATAAAAATTTTCCAGTGCTGAGTAATCCAATGAATTTTAAATAAAGGGCGAAATGAACTATAGTTCATCTCCCAATTTCAGGCCTGAAATGTTTTATAATAGAGTAGGCATTAAAAATATTTTATGGTGATGCAATAAACTTTTGTTACGCGTAATCATATACCAATTTTTAAGCAATCAATATTATACGCTTTCCCTTTCACTTAAAATAAACGATTGATGTGAACGCTAAATTAAAAGAGGGCCAATTAGAGGTCAAATTTGAATTTTTCCTGTAACAAACTCAGGCTGATGTACTTTTTTACTGCAACTAAATGAAACATGGATAGTCTTTTCAATATTTAAATGTGTTTGGTGTTTTTCATTTGATATTTTCGGGGCAGAAAGTAAATGAAAAAAAAATCCCTGCCGGCCAGGCCTACAGGCAGAGGTAGATTTCGAAGTTAAGTATACTAATTTCACCAACAAAAACTAAATCATTATTAGATATAAATCCACTTTAACAGTTTTATCCGTCTGCTTTTGACGAGTTTTTATTTCCTTTTTATAAAATAGATGGTTTTATCAGAATCATGTTAAGGCGATATTTAAAAAATATTTTTCCATACTCAACAACTCGAAATTTTCTGGCACATTTTCAGATTAATTTTTAATAAAAAAAAATATATATATGAAACATGCTGACGTGATTTTTGAAAAGATTTATAAGCGACCTGTGTTTTTATTTTTCTTTCAATTAATTAAAACTTGATTAATAAACAATTATTTTCTCAGTAGGGCAATATATTTCGTTTCTAACACAATCGGTTCGGGAAATTCCGTTCAAAATGCCCACTTTGACATCATTTATTGAGATATATTCTACCTCTATCAAAAAATCGATCATTACTGTACATTCTATAGTTTCTGAATAAGAGAATCTAGCAATTGGATGCGTTTGAGAGCAAAAATGGATTTAAAAATGAGTAAGAAAATAGACAGTTTGGATTTGAATACACCCTTACTTAGATGATTTCTTTTTTCAACCGCTATGTATTTTTAATTTGTTTTTTCTGTAAGAATTGGGCCTATCCAAAACTTGTCTATCTAGATGTTGTAGACAATATTAAGAAGATATATGATAAATTTATGTTGATTTTATATCTTTTGAATTGACAGAATTATGAATTTTTTACTTCTTCAATCCCTCTTTTTGTTTTCGTTTTTAATTTTTTTTGCGGTACGAATTGGTCCTATCAAAAACCTGTGAATAGAAAAGTTGTAGATAATATTAAGGAGATTTATAATAAAATTAATTGGAATTGATATCTTGAGAATTGACGAAGTAAGGCATTTTTTTCTCCCAAAAACCCCATTTTTTGCACTCCTTGAGCCTATTTTAAATTTTATCAAAAATCTGTGATGCATGAGTTTTTGGCGCTATTTTTAGAAGTAATAAAAACTTTAAACTGGTTTGATATGTACAAAAATTAAGAAGTTATGGGGTTTTTTCGGTTTTCACAAAACCCCTCCCTATTTCCATCCCCTTTGTCCGATTTTGCCCATTAACGAACTTGACCGAGATTTTATGTCCCTTGATTTTATATATCAGTTTGGAAGAGATTTGTGCAGAATTGCGGAAGTTATCGTGTCCAGAAGAAAGTGATAACACAATTGCTTCGGGAAATTCCGTTCAAAATGCCCACTTTGACATAATTTTTTGAAATATATTCTGCCTCTATCAAAAAATCTATCATTGCGGTACATTATATAGTTTCTGAATAAACAAATCTACCAATTAAATGCGTTTGAGAGCAAAAATGAATTTAAAAATGAGTCAGAAAATAAGCAGTTTGGATTTGAGTGCATCCTTAATGCAATGATTTTTCCAACACAATCCGCTTCGGGAAATTCGGTTCAAAATGCCCACTTTAACAGCATTTTTAAAAATATATTCTGCCTCTATCAAAACATTGACCCTTACGGTACATTATATAGTTTCTGAGTAAGAAAACGTACCAATTGGAAGCCTTTGAGAGCAAAAATGAATTGTAAAATGAGTCAGAAAATACGCAGTTTGGATTTGAATACACCCTTACTTAGATGATTTTTTTCCTCAACCGCTATGTATTTTTAATTTGTTTTTGCTGTAAGAATTGGTCCTATCCAAAACTTGTCTATATAGATGTTGTAGACAATATTAAGAAGATATATGATAAATTCATGGGGATTTTATATCTTTTGAATTGACGGAGTTATGGATTTTTTACTTCTTCAAACCCCCTTTTTGTTTTCGTTTTTAATTTTTTTTGCGGTACGAATTGGTCCTATCAAAAACTTGTGAATATAAAAATTGTAGATAATATTATGGAGATTTATAATAAAATTAATTGGAATTGATATCTTGAAAATTGACGAAGTTATGAATTTTTTTCTCCCAAAAACCCTATTTTTTGCGCCCCTTGAGCCCATTTTTAACTTTATCAAAAATCTGTGATACATAAAATTTTGGCCCTATTTTTAGAAGTAATAAAAACTTTAAACTGATTTGATATGTACAAAAATTAAGAAGTTATGGGGGGTTTTCTGTTTTCACAAAACCCCTCCGTATTTCCATCCCCTTGGTCCGATTTTGCCCATTAACGAACTTGACCGAGATTTTATGCCCTTTGATTTTATGTATCAGTTTGGAAGAGATTGGTGCAGAATTACGAAAGTTATCGTGTCCAGAAGAAAGTGATATATATAGATAGATAGATAGATAGATAGATAGATAGATAGATAGATAGATAGATAGATAGATAGATAAAGTTTTTTACTGAGGGTGGTTTTGGGTTCTAGGAGTCATGATCGGTGTAGATCTGCAAAATTTTTCAGAAATGCCAACATAGGAACGATCCCAATAGGTAGTATTTCATACGAAATCTACCTAAAAGATCAAAATTTTATTTGGATACTTACATTTTCCTTGAGTATGTACAAAATGCAATAATTTTCTTTAAATAAATAAACATATAAGTAGTTGGGAGGGAAAGGGGCTCCAAATAAAATGTGCCTATGGTTTCAAGAAATTTTAAATATAGCTGAATATTCGAAAAGCAGCAAAATTGTTGTTTTGCCTTTTTTAATGCCATTGTGGGAATATTCATGAAAGATGAAAAACATAATGAAATAAATGCATGCGCCTTTCATTGCGTTTCTTAGGATTAATAATATTATTAAAGGGCTCAAATTTTTTTTAATTTGATGCACGAACAGGCTAATTATTTTGCATATTTTCTTTTACAAAATAGCAAAATATACAATAAATATGATGATAAATTACCGGTAGCAGATTGTTAGCAAAGAACAAGAACTAAATATCTTTTTCACATTTATAATCTCTTACGGTTGAAATAAAACGATTATTAAGGTAGACAAAATTATAAAAAATATTCTAAGATTGAATAATGGATATTCAGGTATAAATTTTATTAGGTTGCTTCTACTTCCAATACAAAAAGTAAAACGCTTCTTATTGCAGCAGTTCGGACAAAAGCATTTACAGAATTTGTTTTTATATTTTGATCGATCATGACTCCTATATACCCATAAACTACCTCCAGTTTAAATGTTGATTTTTACATATATATCTGATTTATGAACCGATGCGGATGAAACGCAGCATGTCATGTACAAAACATACCAAGATCTCAACCGATTTCGTTGGTCAGCTTCTTCCGTCAACTTGTTTCAAAATTGCTCAAGAAGCAGAAAATAAGATATATAAATAAATAAATAAAATTCAAAAGGGTGTGCAAAAGAATTTGAAATTCAAATTTTTTTCCCTTTATATATTCCGACTTGATACAACGATTTAGGAGCATTTTTTGTTGTGCCTCTATCTTAAACTAAGTCGGATGTGCCAATCCTAAAACTTTCTTCTATCTCTTATTTTTTTTGTTAATACTTCAAAATTCGCTACCACAGTGCCAAAATC
The DNA here is from genome assembly GCA_963932465.1 of Maratus speciosus. NCBI lineage: Eukaryota > Metazoa > Arthropoda > Arachnida > Araneae > Salticidae > Maratus > Maratus speciosus. Next base: position 146,260,353 of record OZ010787.1, read on the forward strand.
TAATGTCAATCTATGTCCATCATCATGATTCTAAAGGTATAGGTTCGTTGAATTGTTCACTTTTAAAAAGGAGATAGAAGCATCTCATCTCTCAAACAAATAATTTAATTTCGGTACCTACCCTCTTAGATGTTTGCATACAAAATTCCCAAACCAAAGAGTATAAAAGCAACAACTTTTCGCAGTATGCATCCAAGTCTAATAAGGATCAATTTACGTGAACGTGTAATAGAATAAAAAGTTTGATTAAATTTCGCGCCTTAGTTTTTGAGATATAGCTATCGAAGAATTGTGAAAAATGCTGCATAGCACCTGTTTTATGATTTGCACGAAAATCTAATAAGCACCAACTTATGTGTTTGATAAAATTCCATGCATTAGTTCTTCCGATATATGACATTTGCTAAAATCATGTACATCCGGGGGAAAATGCAGCATAAAAACGCCACCTGTTGGACGATTTACACCAAAACCTAATCTGCAACAACTTATGTCAACGTCTAACTGAATCTGAAGTTTGGTGAAAATCCGTGCATTAGTTCTTGAGATAGAGCTATTGCGAAAATTGTGAAAAAATCAGCATATCAGCGCCACTTTTTAGGTTAATTACGCCAAAAACTAATCAGCACAAATGTATAACAAGGTATAACTGAATCTGAAGTTTTAGGGAAATCTGTGCATTAGTTCTTGAGATTGAGAAATGCAGCATAGCAGCGCCATCTCTGGGGAAATTTACACCAAAAACTAACAAACACCAACTTATATCAAGGTATAACTGAATCTAAAGATTTATCAAATTCCGTGCATTAGTTCTTGAGATAGATTGCCCGCAAAATTTGTGTCAGATACAATACAGACAGGCATTTTCTAAAAACAGTCAAATCATATTCAGGACCTTCAAAAACGTATAAATCCGTCGAAAACCGGAAGTCAATTTTTTTTTACGAATCCAATATTTTCTTCTTGTAAAGATAGAAGAAAGTAAAAAGGCTGAAAAATAAAGTCGGTAAGGTATCCAGCTTTCAGTGAACAAATGCCGTAACACAGAATGGAAATGTTGACCCACGTCTCCCCAATATAAAAACTGTTCTTTCTCCCCTCAAAATGTTCTTTTTTACAATTTTAGAGTTTTGAAACAAATTTAGAATTTACATTAATAATTTCCAGAAACATTTTCGTTAAATTTCTCGCTTATTTATTCTTGAAATAAATAGGTTCAGTTTACTTTGTTTATATAAAATCACAAGGGATCGGAAAACTCATCAGTTTAGACAGGTTCCAGTCTTTTAGCAGGTATGATTTGATTGTAATGGTATTCCTTCTGTCGTAACTACAAAAAATTTCTCAACGAACTCTGTTTAAAACAGGTTTTACTGTATTCGATTACACAGAATGATGTGTTTCAACATTTTGTTAATAGAAAAGTGGAATTTGGCAAGGTTCATTTTTTTAAAAGTCGAATTTTGGAAAATCGGGATGGTTCAGGTACTGTCTTAAAAACCTGGAAAATAAAGAAATGTGTTTGGACTCTCGGACATTAAGCAAAGAAAAGTAGTCTATTTGGACCTAACATGAAAAGTTGCGACGAGAAGAAAAGTAGTCTATTTGGGTCCAAACAGTCTACTTTTATTCTCGTCGCAACGTTTCATGTGTGCGCCCCCTTTCATGTTTTATAACCTTCGTAGGATGTCATGAGATCAGAAGTTACCAGATGACTTCGTTGAAAAGTTCGTTTCCGCCTCTTTATTTTGTTGATGACCACATAACGCTTGGAAAAGAAAAGCCTTGAAAGATTTATTACTTTTCGTCGGATAAAGAATATAAAGTTTGGTTTATTTGCTTTATCCGACGAAACACTAAAAATATTTCAAATGGTCTTTCTTTTTCAAGCGTTCTGTGGCCATCAGCCGAAGAAAGAGGCGGAGATGGGCATGCCAACGACGTTCACTGGTGACAGCTGACCTCTAGACATCTGACGAAAGTCATAAAACCTGAAAAGTTCTGTGGTCAAGAAAAGTAATCTATTTGGACCCTAAAAGTCCAAACAGATTTCATCTCTTGACATTGAAGCTTTTGTGTGGCCAGGCGGTCCGTTTGATGTTTTATGACTTTTTATCGGAAGTCAAGAGGTCAGAGGACCCAAGTGAACGTCGTTGACATGTCCATCTTTGCCTCTTTATTTTGTTGATGACCACAGAACACTTGAAAAAGAAAAGCCAGTTTATATATCGTCAGTTTTTCGTAGGGTAAACCAATTAAAAGCAAATAAACCGACTTTAAACGCCGCTTAAGAACTTATGAGATTGGGGGCCTGTGCCCACCCCACAAAATAGTTCTAGTTACGCCTATGTCTCTACAATACAGCTAGTCCATATAACATCTCATTCGTGTCACACATGGTCACAAGTGTGACAGTCACTACGGTGAAGCAAAAAAATAGGAAATTCCATACATCTCATTATGAGCCTTAAATGATCACTATATGGGACGCCACTGAGACGTCACTGTGACTGCTGCTTTGTGACGAGTCACCATGCGATTTTACAATGTAGTTACATTGTGACTCTCATGTGACTGTCATTCGTAGACTCAATTTCAAAGTCATCGTGGACGCTGCATTGTGATAAGTTACCAAATAATGTCACATTAAAGTCACATGATGACTTTCAGGTGACAGAGAGACTACTGTGAAGTCACCATTGTGCTCTTTTGGGAAAAGTCTCCATGTGACTATAATATGATATTATTTGGTGACTTATCATAATGCAACGTTCATGATCACTATGAAATTGAGTCTAAAAATGACAGTCACATGAGAGTCACAATTTAACTACATTGTAAATTCACCTGGTGACTCGTCACAAAGCAGCAGTCACATTGACTTCTCAGTGGAGTCAAATATAGTGATCATTTGAGACTAATAATGTATGGAATTTCCTATTTTTTTGCTTCGCCGTAGTGACTGTGACACTTGTGACCATGTGTGACATGAATAAGATGTTATATGGGCTAGCTGTGTTGCAGAGATAGTAATTACTCGAATTATATTATTTCCTTCCTGAGTGTTCGCGTATTGGAAAATTAGCATTTTGTGACTTTTCCTTAATTTTTGATAACCAGTGTATGTTGGAAGGTGTTAAAAAAAAAGAAGAAAAATGTACTGGATTTCATTCATTAAATAAAATTTCTGGTTCAAATGTGTTTATTTGAGTGGGAGTCTCCAGTTAAAAACGTGAGCAATGAGGAAGGCAAATATGATCATGTTTCGTTCCTATCCTTTCACGACTTTTATTGTAAACCTATAACCGGATAAAATTGCTAAATATCATTAACACAGATTCTTTACTACCACGAAAAAAATTAATGATTCTAAAAGAAGTATAAAAAACATAATTTTTGAAGCTAGTTATCTAACATGTGTGGACCATTTCCTAATTATTAAATAAATATAAAAAGAAAATTATCAATCATTTCATTCAATTATCATGTTAAAATTCTGACCAAAAAAAAGTTACTATCACCGAAATTACAGAGTTACTGGTCTTTCAGAACTGCTTGCTTTTTCATTATTTTATTTTATTTATAAATTCTGAGTTCATTCATAAAAACTTTACAATCTGAATATCAATGATAATTTCAATGATGTTTTCCTCTTTAAAAGTCTTCATGATTTTTTATTCTCTTTTGTTTTTTCTAGCAACAACTTTTGATTGTCTGCCAATCTACTAATTTTATCGCTCATACATCACATCACTTTTAAGTATTGCATAATTTCAATTTTTAAATAATCGGCTAGAAAAAAATTGTATTTTCGAAAGAAATTTGTTTGAAAACTGAAACTCAATTTACTGGCATTTTATGATTTTTTTAAATAATTTTTAAGCATAATTTTAAAAAATATATATAATATTAACAATTAGCATTTGTTTGCGACAAAAATACAAAGTAATTAGGGGAAGAGTTACCATAATTGGCTATTGAGTTCCCAGAGAAAATTAAAAAGAAAAAAGCAGATTAACCATACGATATCGCACTTTGGCGCACTGGAATTTGTATACAAAAAGATAGATTTTCATTTTAACTTGAGTATGAATTTAATATCTAGTTAATTTAAATTGGTTAAAATATACGATGCATCAGAATATGCTTGTAATTGTATTTTAATTATTACTTAAATTTCTCGATTTTTAACTATACTATTATCGTCTGCCAAGTTCTATGTTTCATATTTTATCTCTATCTTAATTACCACAAAATACGATGAATAAGCCGCATAGCCCATACAAAAAGAGAAGGAAGATTTTTTAATCTCATGCATAAACATTATTTTTATTGGGTGATTTTACAAATGAGTTCTAAACGGAATATCCTACTTTAAAAGAATTTATAAATATTTTTCCCTATTAGCCCCTTAATTGTGTCGCACGCACGCAGTTAAAGAAACTCTAAATTACACTATCTGTGATTATTGAAATGCCAGATGATTTAAGAAATATTTTATTCCTTTACCTGAAAACTGAAAGCAGTCAATTTTCTTTTCTAATACTCATTTAAATGTTTAAATCTCTATTTTCTTATTATTCTAATTATATCTGGGATGAAAGAAACCTAAGAACACAGGTAAAGGGTTAAAATAATTGATTTCTTTTTCATCTAAAAATTATATAAATAATGATTTTTTGTTTATAAATTAACGCATATGCATTTTATAATGTATTTCTTCCTTTTATTTTTTTATATTTATGTATATATATATATATATATATTTTTACAAAAACAATAAATCTAGAAAGAATACTGCATTTGATGAGAATTCATAAGCATAAGTTGAATTCATAATCAGTTTGAAAACGGTTATCGGCTGACAAAAATTAACGCATATGCAATTTATAATGTATTTCTTTCTTTTATTTTTTTATTTATTTATTTATTTTATTTTTTAACAAAAACAAGAATAAATCCAGAAAGAATACTGCATTTGATGAGAATTCATAAGCATAAGTTAATTTCATAATCAGTTTGAAAACAGTTATCGGCTGACAAAAATTAACTTTAATCTTTACTGTCGATTCCATAATGAACTGATCGTGTGTCTGATATGGTAGTGAAGCTTAAAAAAAACAGTAATATTCACTATTTCGTAATCCGTTTTCTGTTTAATGGTATTGAAGGCTAGTCATTTTTAGACTATCGAAAGTAATAAAACAATAGATTTTTCTGCTGTTCGTTTTACACAGTTCATAAACATTTCTTTAGTTATAAAATCAAATGTTAAAAATACGTATGTTACATTAAATATCAATTCGGAAGTTATGTAAATTTGAATGGCATAAATACTTAGCGATGTTATAGCTAAAACAATACTATTAATCATCAAATACGTTCATTGTAAATGACGTCATAGAAGCAGAGATATTCTAAAAACAAGATCTTTATGAATCTAAGCAATACCGAAGATTAAGATATATATATATATATATATTGAAAAGGAAAAAATGTTGTCTGAGCCGGTAGATAATATTTATGTTACTTCACAAGCATTTTATATCTGCTAGAAACATGTTAGGAAAAATTGCAAATTATCGAAATTCTCTTCTCTAATGTGCAACACAATTTTATCAACAAATAAAATTTTTATTTGATGCGGGTTTTAATCCTCTGTAACATCGGTATCCGATCCCTAGATCTCTAGCTTAAAAAGCCGTAGCATTGGCATTGCACCACGAACGGTAACAATGAGTTAGTCAAAATTACGTTAACATTTAAATGGATAAACACTTATTGAACATAAGCATTTATTGAACTCTTATTTCTTCTGTAGTTAATCTGTCACACGTTCCGTATACCTGAAACACAGAAAAACGATCACTTGTTTAAGTATTAACAAACTTTTGTCTAAATAATTAAAATATTACAACTATTTTGACTAACCCTATAATTTCTTTTCATTAGCTTTTTATTTTGTTTTTTCTTTTCGCTTCTATTTTGCAAATTTCCGAAGGTTTTTTTATCGTTATTTTTTTTCTTTATTTGTGCTTATTTTTTCCTGACTTGCTATCTTCTTATACGAAGTCTTGAATTCAAAGGCAAAAAGAAAAAGTCAAGTCAAGGCGAGCGCTTACATTGTACTTACGTAGAGAGTACTTCAAGGAGTGCTTCCTTTTTATAGAAGCTTTTGCGCTTTTAATATTATATTAGGTAATTCGGACTTAAGAAAGTATGATTTGTTGCCAAATGATATAAACAGCTACGAAAATAAATCTGATTAAATACTGTGCTTGTCCTTGTATGTATTAAATAAATTGTTTCTAATTTTGTATATTAGATAAATTGCTTCTTTTCATCTACATCAGATAAATTTGCTTATCCTTGTATACATTCAATGAATTGTATAAATATTGAATATATTCCTTACGTGTATGAAACATTGAATAATATGTGCCAGGAAGTACTTTTGAAAATTGTCCCTCTTACGCCAAGGCCATTTTATTTATCTCCCCAAGTGAAACAGAATTAAAGTACCCTTCAGGATACCCCCATAAAATGGAAGTACCTTTCAGACTTGCCTCCAGTAAAGATAAGTAAATACAAAGAGGAATTACAAGTAATCTTTAGTATGCTAAAAGGTGAAAATAAAACTCGGTACCGAGATTCAAACCAACTGCTGTAATATTTTCGAGGTATGAACTCAGAAAGTGGAGTTAAAAAGTTATCTATTGACATCGATGTATTCATTATCTACTAAAAAACAACTTTTCAAAAGTAAAAAAAAGCCAAGAAAAAAAAAAAAAAAGAAAAGAAAAAAAGATGAAAGTTGTGGCTAAAAAATAGTGTGATATCAAATTTCCAAGCTTATATTATGGTGCTTATTTAACATTTTCCATTAAAAATTTACCATATGTAAGTCGAGTACCTAAGTATGCGTTGATAGAAAGCCTTTTCTCCTTTACTAAATACATAATAACGTGTTTCTGAAAATTAATTTTTTTTAATTATGCATGATGGGCTTGGCGGCCATCTTTCCATATTTTACACAAATTTCTAAGCACACAAGTTCATTGTTAAGATTGGAAGTTCAAAATTGTTAAACATTTTATTCTTTTAATTTATGGAAATGAGCGCCTAAAAATTTGTGTCTTGAAATAAAGCTGAAGAAACTTCAGGTTTCATCTTATGATTCTCTTTTTTCGGAGGGGGGTTAATTAATTAGTTAAAGCAGTAAAAATCAATTTGTTTTTTCAAAATAAAAATCTTTCTTAATTTATCTGTCTGCAGCTAAAACTAGAAGCTCGAAATTCTTAATAATGCAAATATGTTACGAGCTTGAGTGCTTAGAAATTTGTGTAAAATATGGAAAGATGACCGCCAAGCCCATCATGCATAATTAAAAAAAATTATTTTCCAGAAACACGTTATGATGTATTTAGTAAAGGAGAAAAGGCTTTCTATCAACGCATACTTAGGTACTCGACTTACATATGGTAAATTTTTAATGGAAAATGTTAAATAAGTACCATAATATAAGCTTGGATATTTGATATCACACTATTTTTTAGCCACAACTTTCACCTTTTTTCTTTTCTTTTTTTTTCTTTTTTTTTTCTTTTTTTTTTCTTTTTTTTCTGCTTGGCTTTTTTTTACTTTTGAAAAGTTGATTTTTAGTAGCTATCAGTTCTTTTTTTTAAAACAAATTATATATAACTGAAATAATTCTACTAGCTCAAATTAAAATTAGTCCTTGTATAGCCTTTATAAGCAGGGAGCAAACACAATAGTATACATTTTGTTTACCTATCATTCATTTTTTCGAGTGATTAATAATTTAAAAGTAAGGAAAGTCAATTTCTTCTTTCAAAGTATCAGTCTTTCCCAATTTATATCTCGTTAAAATTTTCTACGAAAGATGAAAATTCAGTGAAAAACAGAGTCAAAATAAAATATATATTTACAGTTAGTCTGTCAGTTAATTGTTTTTTCTAACGTTTTTTTGCTGTCGGTTTTGCAAAATAAATTTACCTTTACAAATACTTACGGTTAATCCGAGAATGAAACCCCGCAGGCATCTAAAGAATCTAAGATCTGTAAATCTAGCAATTCTATACATAATAAAGGAACATTTTTTATTTAAAAAAATCTAAAAATTTAAATATATAAACTGTACATATAACTTCATCTTCATTTACATCGTGTTATAGAGAAGAAAGAATAAATATGTAATTTTACTCAAGTCTGTTTATCCATACCTATTTGCATAAATGTGAGGATATTAATTTACTATAAAATTTCCCCTAAATTGATTATCTTTAATAGTCTATTATTAAAGCCGCATATACATTAGAATTAAATATTTTTCGGTTAAAAATTGCCTGAAATCTATAGTCTTATCGTTCGTCAAATTTGTTTTATGTTTGTTTTTTTAATACCCAGACTTTTTCTGAACTCTGACAAAAAAATCACAGACATATTGAAGTTATCCACATTCTTATCTCTTTCTATCGTATTTCCTGTTTTGATGGGAGGGGGTGAGGAAGAGCCCTTATGAACTTCGTTTTGTTCTCAGAATTCCGAATTATTCATTCAAATGATCTACCTACATAAGTCTTGTTGCAGAATTTTCATTAACTAAGAGTTGCATCAAGTTATACATAATGTGAATCTATTAAATTACATTTGTGAAATACTAGATGGGAGCCATTGATATTTCCAGATCATTTGCCTACATTTTAAACTTGAGTCATTTACTACTATTCATTAATTTTCTATACGAATTAAAGAAGTCGTTGTTTCCATGCCAACTGTACCTTTCACTATTGCTTGCTTGTTTGTTTGTTTGTTTTATTGAACACGTACATCATATCACATGCGGATCACGGCGGGAATCGAATCTGCTTCCATCTACGCTCTCAAGCGATTAGCGGCATGGTGTCTTATCCACTCAACCACGGTAGGCCACTATTGCTATCTCTAATACCCAGATACTCAAATTTAACCAACTGCACTTTGAATCATGGTCATAACGGAGAACATTTATATGTTACAGCAGTGTTGCCAGTGGGCTACTTTTTTTTAATTCAGATTTCTTGATTGCCACCACTTATTATAAAGGTAAAATTCCCTTTGTTTTCGCCTTAATTAATATGTCATTAAATAAGGCGCATTTTACAATTTCAAAAAAGTGGTGCCAATCAGGTATCTGAATTAAAAAATGTAGCTCATCTGGCAACACTGTGTTAGAGTGGTGACATATGCACAAGTCGAGTACTCATATTCAATTTTTTGTCCAAAGTACGGTAACTCAATTTTAAGTAATAGACGAGGAAGATTTCAATTAAACTAACCAGAAAAGTTAAAAAACATTGGCTTCCTGGTTTGATTTTATTCAAAATTGTTTTAACCAACCAAAGTTAATGTCCGGGATCCAGATAAATTTTTCTCTGTTAGTAAAATTAGATTGATCAATCAGTAGCCTCCATCCTTGCAGGCTTTTCTGTGTTTACTGCAAACATCAAAAAGTTCGGAAAAATGCAGACGTCTGATTGATCAATCTCATCCTGCTAATACGAAAAATCTATATTGATCCCGGCCTATTCAACGCCCTTTAAATATTGGAGAAAGCCTTGACACGTGTCAGAAAAACATCACACAAAGCAGGCAAAACAAAGAAGAAAAATCATTCATTGGCTCGTTCATATTCACGAGCCAATGAATGAGTTTCTCTACTTTGCCTGCTTCGTGTTATGTTTTCGTGATGCGTGTCAAGACTTTCTCACATATTTAGGGGACTTTGGCTTATTTCACCACCATGAAGTTATGAAAGGAGAGGAACAGACATGTCAGTCTTCCCGTATCAAAAACTAGATGCCAAAAAACACGAGTTCTTTCCTTCTCTTCTGCCCTTTTCTCTCTTGATTTTGACTGATAGCAGCCCATTTAGTAGTCTCCAGTACAAGATGCCGCTATATACGGTGGACGCAGGAGGGAGGCTGCTAGCATTACCAATGACATAATGGAGGATATTCCAAATATGGGTTCGAGGCTGAAAAAGTCACGTGATACCGGTAATTTACCCAAGGGACTTCTAACTGATAAGAAGGGAAGATACTACTACTTTGCCTCATGAACCGTTTCATTGGCTAGCGGGGATTTATATTACACGTCTACGGAACCTTCCCTTCTTTACGATAGAAGTTTTTACCATTACCACGTGATCAAAATGTAGATGGAATATCCTCCATAGGCCAGTTCATGATGTTTAAAAGTCACACGAAGTTGGATCGAGGCTAACGAAATAGACAGGCTACCGCGGTGGGTCCGAATCTTCTTTTTTTACAAACAGCTGGAGTCAGGTGATATTCTTTTCGCGCACCTTCATTGGTGCATTCGAGCATCACGTGACTCCAACGGTCTGTAAAAAAGAAGAATCGGACCCACCGCGGTAGCCTGTCTTTTTCGTTAGCCTCAGATACAGCGGCTAGAATACCTAGTGTGGAAATATGCTATCCAAACAATGCTAAAAATTTGTATCCCTTAAATGTGCGACGATACTGCTAAAATTTCAAGTGTCGATCGCAGCGACATCTGCGGGATATTCGTAAAACTAGTATTACATTGTACAGACTATCAATTTCTTGCAGTTGTAGAAAATATCCTGCAGATGTCGCCGCGATCTGCATATTGCAGCAGTATCATTGCACATTTAAGGGATACAATATGTTAGCGCTTTTTTAACTATTACAGGGATAGCCGATTTCCACACTATATATTCTAGGCGCTATAGCCTCAGAGTTGGATCATCTTTACACGATGATTAGTACAAAGCTGCGCGCCGATTTTTTTGTGTCCATTGCCGTGTACAGATAATCAACTTCGTGTGACGTTATGAACTGGCCTTATATGTTTTTGGTCACAGTTTAGGAAAAGCTTGAAATGACTTCATGTATATCTACTCCGAGGCAAACGAAAAAAACAGGCTACCGCAGTGCTACAGCGCCTAGAATATATAGTGTGGAAATCGGCTATCCCAGTAATACTTAAAAAAGTGCTAAAATATTGGATCTCTTAAATTTCAAATGATGCTGAAATCCAATGAGTCGATCACAGCGATATCTGCAGGATATTTCCTAAAACTTCATGACGATTTGGTTACAGCGTCTAGAATACCTAGTGTGGAAATATGTTATTAGAAAACGCTAAAAATTTGTATCCCATAAATGATCGACGATACTGCTAAAATCCCAAGTGTCGATCGCAGCGAAATCTGCAGGATTTTTGTATTACATTGTATAGACCATAGATAAGAGATAGGGGTGGAGAGTGCTTTGGTAATCCTAAAGTGGCACCAACATAATAGTCACGTGTTTATAACAGTCACGTGACTTTTACCGCCAAGGTACAGCGCCTAGAAGATACAGTGTGGAAAACGGCTATTCCTATAATGCTTTAAAAAGTGCTAAAAGCTTGTATCCCATAAATCTCCAACAATGCTCAGCGGCAATATGCTGATACGAGCGCAATCTCGTAACTCTTTTCAATATAAACACTGTGTTTTCAAAAATTATAGAATGTTAAAAATCGGAAACTATAAATATAAGATATTTTGGTCTTTTATAAGCTAATTTAGTTGAGGAATGACGTGAAATAGGTTAAAGAGTCCTTTTAGAATGACCATCGTTTTTAAATCACTACGATGGCGCTACGATCGACATATTGTTATTCAGCATCGTTGTACATTTATGGGATTCAATTTTTTAGCACTACTTTGTAGCCGTTTTCCACACTGTATCTTTTAGGCGCTGTAGACAAGGGCTAGCATATGTTTGCGAAAGGAAAATAAACAAATTACCGTATCGTTAAATTAAAGTGAGAATCTTCTTTTACTAATTTAAAACAAATTTTTAATTGCTTTGTTTTACTTCGTTTATGTTTTTGCACTACTTCACATGCATAATGTGGATGCTGAGTATTTTTATATTTTTTTTTCCACGACCGGCAACAATTTTAAATTGCCAAGCAAGCGATAACGAGCGAAATCTTGAAACCTTTATATCAATAGGGCCGGTCATGTTGATGCCGCTTTTCAACGGAATTCTCTACTGAAAGCACACTCCACCCCTATATCTTCTCTATGGTATAGTCTACACTGTTAAAAATATCGTGAAAAATTACCTCTGTTTTTAAAGGCTATCTATTTTCTGACCAATGAAAACGCTACATAAACACCTATGAAGCGTTCTCATTGGTCAGAAAATAGATAGCCTTTAAAAACGGAAGTAATTTTTTACGATATTTTTAACAGTGTAGCAATATCTTGCAGTTATAGAAAATATCCTGCAGATGTCGCTGCGATCTGTATACTTCAGCAGCATCGTTGCACATTTAAGGGATACAATATTTTAGCACTTTTTTAAGTATTACAGGGATAGCCAATTTCCACACTATGTATTCTAGGTGCTATAATTTGGTCTAGACGCTATAGCGTTTTTTTTTTTACATTTTATTAACATACATCTGACTTGTGTGCTTGGCGTCAAGCCCGCTGTAATAATACGATGTTTATTTTAAATTTGAAAGTATATCACAAATGTCGCTGCGGTCAGCTACCTGGATTTCAGCGTCAGTGCACATTTAAGGGATACAACTTTTTAGCGCTTCTTGGATAGCAAATTTCCACATTATGTATTCTAGACGCTATAGCGGTGCATTACACGTGTCTCTTTCTTCTTTAAAAAACATCCTGCAGATGTCACTGCAAATGACTGTTTGGAATTCAACATCGTTGTACATTTAAGGGATTCACTATTTTCGCTTATAAGTATTGCTGGGATAGTCGATTTCTACAACATATAATCTAGGCCTATATCGGAGCTATAGTGTCTAGAATATATAGTTTAAAAACCGGCTTATTAAAAAGGTGCTAAAAAATTGTATTCCATAAATGTTGAACGAGACTGAACGATGAATGTCGATCACAGCGATATATGGTAATTCCAACGTAACTGTTTCAAAAGACATCAATTGAGAAAACGTTAGTAGTAGATAAAGGAGAGTTCACCTGCCACAGGATCAGGGATTTGGGCAATGGGCAACCATTGAACAATCAATGATCATACTCATCTTTCAATCAATCATAACAATTATTAAAATCATGTTGATGTTCAGATTAACACTTGGGCATGTATCAAGAATTAAGGTTAAAACGGTTTAGTTTACAAACACTTGTTCTTTTTTATCTCATTTTGTCGTTTTCGCCAATATATTCTTAGAAAGATGTGTGAATACGAATACGTTTTTATTAAATATATATGTTTACCACGTTCTTTAAAATAAGTGTTAAAAAATATTCATGTCTTCGTAAGTATATATATATATATATCAGTAAGCATATATGTCTCTCTCTCTCTCTTTCTTTCTCTCTCTCTCTCTCTCTCTCTCTCTCTCATATATATATGTGTGTGTGTGTGTGTGTGTTTCTACAAATCTAAACATATATATGTGTTTAAAAATTTATGTATAAGATATAAATGTTTAAGTAAAAGCACACATCCATGTTTACACATATCTATATCCATAAAGTTAAATGCTTATAGAAGGGTTCTTGTATAAAATATATATGTATAAAGTTTATTAGTTTAAAAAAAAGTTTTACAAAAAAAGTTTTAATAAAGTTAAAAAAGTTTTAACAAAATGAAAAAAAAAGTTTTACAAAAAAAAAGTTTTACAAAAAAAAAAAGTTTTACAAAAAAAAAAAAAGTTTTACAAAAAAAAAGTTTTACAAAAAAAAATGTTTTACAAAAAAAAAAGTTTTAACAAAATTTTCAAAAAAGTTTTAAATATGTTAAAAAAAAATTCTGAAAGATTACAAACTATATACATAAAACAAAATTATTTACAACGAGCATAGCTATTTATATATATTGCATAAAGGTATGTGTAGGTGTGTTTGAATATGCACGTTGCACATATCTAACAATGTGTTAGAAAGGCTTGTATAGATGCTATAAATAAACACTCATATAAAAATCAACAATTTTTTATTTAAACAAAGAAATTTACAGAAAGTATATTTACAAAAAGACATATTTACAAAAACATTTTCTTGATAATTCTACATTATATTAACAATTTTCATCAGCCATACAATCTTGATCAATTTTATAATGTCCGTAGGCAAAACTTGATATTCCATCATCTAGCAAGTAGCGCTTATCATCAAAAGGACTTAAGCTAATTTTATTCTGTGTTATTGTATATAGGTGATGGTTATCTTGAGCGATCCTTCTCTGCTTCTCCATGCTAGTTTTCACCTGTTGTAGACATTCTAAATAATGTTGATGCTTGATTTTCAGTCGAACAACATGTGTAGACACACCCTTTGCCCGCTTCTTTTCTTCACTCGAGGATTTCAGGGAGTACATTTTGGATTTTAGACCAACGAACTCAAGGGCTAAATCTCCATTAAGCTCATCCTTGAATTTCCCAATCACCTTCTTATTGATATCCGAGTAGAGCGAATGATGCTTTGGATAGTCTGAGAAATCGAAATAGCTTGCATGATGTTCCATATCATCAAAAATATTTTTTGTTTTAATATGATAGCACAGCGAGTCCGTATCGGTGAATAATAGCTTTGCATCATCTTTATACTCTTTTTTAATAAAATCATAGTGAAATCTGTACATTAATAACTTGGATAGTTCTAAGATTGTGAATCCGACAAAAATCGGTCGATTCATGAGTATGTTAGTTTTCATCCTTTCTACGGCACTTATGTCTTCATCATATGTTTTAAATGACATAAATGTGGGTGAGGCTACCAATTTCTTAGCTCTTTTTTCATTATTGCAAAGCACAATATTCCGCCTCTTTCTTAAATTTTCCATAGTTTTTCCAAAAACCAAGTTGTTCATTAATTTAAAAAACTCTTTTTCAGAAGAGGAATTTGCTTCCTTTCTTTTCTCTGTATTAAAATTAATATAGCTCTGTAGCCAGGGTGCCTGTTTAAATTGAATAGCTTTATGCACGGCTGTCAGTTTTAATCCAAGCTGCAAAGAATATTTCAGATTTCGATAATGAATGACATAATTTTGCTTATCTCGAAGATTCGGGGTAAGTTTCGGTGTACCTTTAAATTTTTTATTCCCAAGCATCCTCTTCGCGATAGATGACAACATCTCTTCATTTACAGTCAGGCGTTCTGGAGCCAGGGGATATTCGTTATGAAATTTATGAAGCTTCTTAGGATATTTAAGGTCCACGTCAAAAATATATCCAATTTTAGAATCATCAGATAGAGAAAGAATCCACTCTTCTGTAATATGACTTGTCGCACACCATTCAAATCCTCCAAATGGTAAAAATTGAGACATAGCCCATCCATAAAGATTGTTTGCATCCCAATCCATGATGAAGCTGGGTGCTTCATTTTCCCTAAAATCGAGTGTATTAGGGATGTTCGCTCTGGCATGTCTATGACAAATCATACTAATTCCACCACGTATTCCATTTTCGATCATTAACAACATATCAATATCTGTGAGTAACTCTAAAGGTGTATCGCTCATTTTCAAGGATGCTTGCCACGCGAGCGAAGGTACTGTATATAAATGACAAGGATCGATATCATAGTACTGTCGACATAGTCTACGAAAATTTTGGAAAACATCGGCAAGGAGTAAAATATCTGTTTTCACATACAGATCATGATATTCACCTAAACTCTGAATATTAAAGGTTTTCCATACGTTCAAGGCATGGTGATAGTCTTCATCTTTAATATCTTCATCTGTGAGGCTGTTATAGAATGCTGCAGGTGGAGGTAGTTCCTTTTCATCGAATTTTTCAAAAGAGGTGAAGTAATCGTAAGGGTATACCCCTTTTCTTGTAAGCATATGCAAATTAGTATTTTCGGGGAAATTTTCTTCAAGTATGGTGAATTGCTCAGGATTAAGGTTTCTAACAAGCTTTTCTAAGGAGTGGGTCAAAAACTGGAATGAATCTAAAAAGATCATCTGTATAGGACATGTCGGCTTTCTTAACTTAAAGGTTATATAATTTTCCATAGAGGAGGCAATCACATCAATTTCGTGATCTTTAAATTTACCAATTTTACTCATTAGATGATGCCCATCATAGTTTTTCAGATTATGAAATATAACAGGAATTGTTTTACATTGCTTATTGTTTAGATTACAGCCTGCATGGGCAGCTCCTCTGTATGCACCCGTCACATGGTCATGGTCACGAACACGTTTTTCACATAATGGTTGGTTACAAATAAAACAAAATTCAGCTTCTTGAAAAGCTTTTTCTTGTACAGGTGAAAGCTTCATAGATTCGATATTTAATAACTTTCGTCCTAATACATCTTTTATCTTCAGCATCTGTTTTAAAAAATGGTCTACACAGTCTTTGTCACGATAAACTTTCGCTTTCCACACACATCTCCCATTGGGTCCAACAACAACATAAGCATACCCACATGGAAAATGATAAGTTGTTTTTTCAGTATACGATGGTGTGGTAGAGGGTGCAGCAGGCGCAATAGGTATAAGAAGACTCTCAAAGTCAGCATACACAACATAGGGTATAGGATGCTGTAGATGGACCCCTGTAAAAGATAATATATTATCATCTTCTTTCGGCAAGTGTATCCTTTGTACAGCATGTTGAGAACAATATTTTATATGCTTATCCAATAGATCTTAACTTGAAAACCGATGCAAACATCGATAACAGTAAAAAACAACTCCATTATGATGTGTCAGATCCCCTAAAAGCCTTGAAAAGCTTCTAATTAGGCAATAATGTTGCTTTTCACCATCACTAACTAATAATAAGTTGATGACATCAGAATCTTCTTTAGGAGATATATACAGTGGACAAACTTCATCCTCTTCATATCCAAACACATTGATCCGTAAATTGTTCAGTTGTTCGATAATAGGTATCTTCTGAAGTGAAACAGGGCATTCAACATTACCAAGCTGGATATCCCTCTCATATGGGATATAATGAGAAACACGTTCAGGATTTTTTGAACAATGTAAGTTTAGCTTAAATGCCAAAAGACACCACACTAAGCACTTGTTATCTTCGTTTTTAATATTGAACACTGCTTTTTTATCATACAATTTCTTAGATAAAGCAATATATGAACTTGCAGCAAGAGGGTGATATTTGGCAATCTTCAATTCCAAGTGCTGAATGTTTCTAAGCTTCCACCCTGAACCTCTTTGCACAAATTCTTCAAAGGATTTTAATATTTTAGAGAATCCTTCTTCAATGTGTTGCGTAATAGTTTCTTCAGTAAGTTCTGTAAAACATTGACATCGAAAATAGGATTGAATCTCTTCCATCTCCTCGTTATCAGCAATACGTTCAAGTACTATCTTTTCCACCATATACCATTTAATGGCACCTTTAGTCTGAACTTCCTCTGTTAAACGTTCTTGAATTTCAGCTTGTAAGTGGGTATGAAACACAATTAAATCACTTTCTTCACGCTCATCAGGATAAAGCATGACAGTTTTAAACACATTAAGCACATCCGATTGATTCTGCTTCAGCTTCTTAGACTTTACATTAGATGAAATCCTTTTCCGTTTCGCACTCACAGGAAGTATACGGGAGTGTTGGGTGCGTATATGTTGTTTCAACTCAAAGTTTCGTCCAAATATTTTATCACATTCATGGCAAGAGAATTTAAAACTTTCATGTGATCTTATATGTTGTGTCAAATTGTCCTTTCGTGTGAAAACTTGATCACATTTATCACACTTGAATGTTGATCGTTCATTATGTACTTTCAAATGTCTTCGCAAGTTAGATCTAAATGTAAATGACTTCTGACACAAATCACACGTATACACCTTATCATTAAAGTGTATCTTCATATGTTGAAACAAGTCGTAAGAGGTTGAAAAGGCCTTATCACAAGTTAAACATGCAATCATCTTCTTACCAACAGTTAAAGTCTTGAACGGTTCTTCAGCTGTTATATCAACATCCGGGGCATTCAACGATGGATTGTTCTTTGGTGAAAAATCTTGAGAAGGCTCATCACGCTTAAAAGTTGTTGCTTCACCATTCATATGAGTCTTAGAATGTCTTCTCAACTTAGATCTGCGACTAAAAGACTTCTGACATACTTCACATGTGAAAAACTTTTCCCCGGAATGTATCTTCAAATGCTGATTCAGGTTAGAAATAGTTGAAAATGTCTTATTACAACTAAGACAAGTAAAATTCTTCTTCACAGGCACGGAACTTTCCAAAGGCATGGCTTCGTCCGAAGGCATAACTGCATCCATAATAGATTAATAAGAAAAAAAACTTTAACGCTTAAAAAACAGTCTTTTCAAACTAAACAAATCACTTAGATAAATGTAAGAGCAATTAAAGACACGTCTTTTCACTACCAAAATTAATCATCAAATGATGAAAGTCCGCTTTTCCGCCGTCTATTTATATCCAAACATTCCCCACTCCACCGATCTCAATCTGGTGGTGAAATATTCTACTTAGCAAGAAAATAAAGATTAAATCATGACAAAATATTTCATTCAGCGAGTAAAGAAAAGAATAAAATCATAAGAGTATTTTTTTACCTATTAATAACACTCTAAGAAATCATTAAACCCGAAGACTTATAATTTATTCTAGATATAATTAAATTTCACTTTCAAATGATTATATGCAATTAACATTATTATATACTTATATGAAATTGATATTATTAAAAAGACTTTACCAAGTCTAATACTTAGTGACTTTCATAGCTTATTTTAGAAATTAACTGTTAAAAAATGTTTTATCCAAACAGAAATAGTTATACCTTAGAGCTGTTTCTCAATGTATTTTTCAAAACTCTCAATCATAAAGTCCTGATTTCCTTACATATCAATAACATATGTTTTATACATTGAATTATACATTTCCAATTCAAGTGAAAATTTCTAAAACCTGTATACATATTAAATAAAAAGATATAAAATACAACTGAGTAATAATAAAAAAATCCAACTAACAATTCAAAATTTTAAAAATACATATGATTATTTTAGTATGTTAGTAAATTTTGTGTTATTTTATCCAAATGAATCAATATACAGTTTCATAAAAATATTACTGTTCGACATATAATACTAATTTTGAATCTATATGTAACTATTCTAAACTGAATAACTCTAAATTCGGAAAAATATAATTACAGAAATTTTTAGTTTAACGATAAATAGCAATTTTAAATTATATACTTAAACTAGTAAGACATGAAATTAATTAAATCGAACTATCTAACTGAGATAATTTATATTTTTGATGTAATTTTATAACAAAATAAATTTTACTTTAAAAATATTAACCAAACTTTCTAAAAATTTTATACGCACACGCACACGCACACACACGCACACACACACACACACACACACACACACACATATATATATATATATATATATATATATATATAAGTATACTAAACATAAAATTAAATAATATAAAATTCAACTAACAGATCATCTACATTTAAAATAAAATACATATAATAATTTCAATATATCAGTAAATTCTGTGTTATATTACGATCTTATATTGAATTTAGTGATAAATAATTTTAAATTATATACACGGACTACTAAACCATGAAAATTAATTAAAATGAGCTAACGGATTAAGTTTTTGATACGTTTTCAAATATAAATCGAATTCTACTTAAAGAAAATATTACAAACAGACGTCATATTATTGAATTTCGAATTGTTTAAACCAATCACACTCATTTCCTTTCAAGCATAATTCATATTAAATTCCTTGTGTAACACGGAATACTATTTTCTCTTAAGACAGATAGGTATTCTTAATACATACAATAGTGGAGACATCAGTTAAAGTATTTAACCATATAGCATAATTACACGACTTTTAAATTTATTTATTGTTGAAGTGCTAATTTCAGCATTAAACAAAAACTAAACCATAAATTGTTATATCACGATCTTTTAAGGTATTGCATCATCCTTTAAAAATCATAATTTAGATTAAATTATTGAATCCTTAACCTAAAATATCATCAAAACCCAATTATAAAAATTAATTATTTGCTTGTTGCAACTTCTAAAAGTATTGCATCATCCCTAAAAAACCCTAATTTAGATTAAATCAATGAATCAATAATCTCGAATAACATCAAAACTCAATTTGAGAAATAAATTATTTGCATGTTGCAACTTCTAAAAGTAGTGCATCACCCTGAAAATAAGTCCTACATTATTCTATCGCAACCTTTTAAGGTATTGCATCATCCTTTAAAAATCATAATTTAGATTAAATTAATGAATCCTTAACTTCAAATAAAATCAAAATCCAGTTCGAAAAGAAAACAATCTATTATTTTCACTAAATTCTTACAAACATTTCATAATCAAATCATTTTAACACTCATTTTTAAGCTTTTACATCGATTATTCAAATTAAAAATTATGTTAATTAACATTTTTATTCTATATTCTAACTAAATTCTAATCAACATCCCTCAAATTCATTCAAAAATCAAAGTTATCCAAGTCTGATTACAAGCAATACAAATTGTCAGCCTCAGAGGTATTAAAACCATTATTTTCAAAAATCCGCTCGCTAGGGGGCAGCACTGAGGAAAAAAGTTTAAAAAAATTAAATTTTAATCATATATAACTAAATCCGAGAAAAAAAGGTAAACACTATTAGTAGTGGGAAAAGGGGGGTTCCAAAACCGATTCTCTAATGAAAACATTAAGCCCCCTCAAAAAAAAAATTATCCCTCCTACCCCCCTCCTACTGTAACACGATTAAATAAAAAATATCCTTTCCAATCGAAAAAAAATTCTCTGAAACCTCGTCCTACTATAGTATGATTCTCCCTCCACCTCCACCACCCCAGCAATCGAACCCCCTTTTTCCCACTACTAATAGTGTTTACCTTTTTTTCTCGTATTTAGTTATATATGATTAAAATTTAACTTTTTTAAACTTTTTCCTCAGTGCTGCCCCCTAGCGAGCGGATTTTTGAAAATAATGGTTTTAATACCTCTGAGGCTGACAATTTGTATTGCTTGTAATCAGACTTGGATAACTTTGATTTTTGAATGAATTTGAGGGATGTTGATTAGAATTTAGTTAGAATATAGAATAAAAATGTTAATTAACATAATTTTTAATTTGAATAATCGATGTAAAAGCTTAAAAATGAGTGTTAAAATGATTTGATTATGAAATGTTTGTAAGAATTTAATGAAAATAATAGATTGTTTTCTTTTCAAACTGGATTTTGATTTTATTTGAAGTTAAGGATTCATTAATTTAATCTAAATTATGATTTTTAAAGGATGATGCAATACCTTAAAAGGTTGCGATAAAATAATGTAGGAATTATTTTCAGGGTGATGCAATACTTTTAGAAGTTGCAACATGCAAATAATTTATTTTTCAAATTGAGTTTTGATATTATTCGAGATTATTGATTCATTGATTTAATCTAAATTAGGGTTTTTTAGGGATGATGCAATACTTTTAGAAGTTGCAACAAGCAAATAATTTATTTTTATAATTAGGTTTTGATGATATTTTAGGTTAAGGATTCAATAATTTAATCTAAATTATAATTTTTAAAGGATGATGAAATACCTTAAAAGGTCGTGATATAACAATTTATGGTTTAGTTTTTGTTTAATGCTGAAATTAGCACTTCAACAATAAATAAATTTAACAGTCGTGTAATTAGGCTATATGGTTAAATACTTTGACTGATGTCTCCACTATTGTATGTATTAAGAATACCTATCTGTCTTAAGAGAAAATAGTATTCCGTCTTACACAAGGAATTTAATATGAATTATGCTTGAAAGGAAATGAGTGTGATAGGTTTAAACAATTCGAAATTCAATAATATGACGTCTGTTAGTAATATTTTCTTTAAGTAGAATCCGATTTATATTTGAAAACGTATCAAAAACTTAATCCGTTAGCTCATTTTAATTAATTTTCATGGTTTAGTTGTCCGTGTATATAATTTAAAATTATTTATCACTAAATTTAATATAAGATCGTAATATAACACAGAATTTACTGATATATTGAAATTATTATATGTATTTTATTTTAAATGTAGATGATCTGTTAGTTGAATTTTATATTATTTAATTTTCTGTTTAGTATACTTATATATATGTGTGTGTGTGTGTGTGTGTGTGTGTGTGTGTGCGTATAAAATTTTTAGAAAGTTTGGTTAATATTTTTAAAGTAAAATTTATTTTGTTATAAAATTACATCAAAAATATAAATTATCTCAGTTAGATAGTTCGATTTAATTAATTTCATGTCTTACTAGTTTAAGTATATAATTTAAAATTGCTATTTATCGTTAAACGAAAATTTTCTGTAATTATATTTTTCCGAATTTAGAGTTATTCAGTTTAGAGTAGTTACATATAGATTCAAAATTAGTATTATATGTCGAACAGTAATATTTTTATGAAACTGTATATTGATTCATTTGGATAAAATAACACAAAATTTACTAACATACTAAAATAATCATATGTATTTTTAAAATTTTGAATTTTTAGTTGGATTTTTTTATTATTACTCAGTTGTATTTTATATCTTTTTATTTAATATGTATACAGGTTTTAGAAATTTTCACTTGAATTGGAAATGTATAATTCAATGTATAAAACATATGTTATTGATATGTAAGGAAATCAAGACTTTATGATTGAGAGTTTTAAAAAATACATTGAGAAACAACTCTAAGGTATAACTATTTCTGTTTGGATAAAACATTTTTTAACAGTTAATTTCTAAAATAAGCTATGAAAGTCACTAAGTATTAGACTTGGCAAAGACTTTTTAATAATATCAATTTCATATAAGTATATAATAATGTTAATTGCATATAATCATTTGAAAGTGAAATTTAATTATATCTAGAATAAATTATAAGTCTTCGGGTTTAATGATTTCTTAGAGTGTTATTAATAGGTAAAAAAAATACTCTTATGATTTTATTCTTTTGTTTACTCGCTGAATGAAATATTTTGTCATGATTTAATCTTTATTTTCTTGCTAAGTAGAATATTTCACCACCAGATTGAGATCGGTGGAGTGGGGGATGTTTGGATATAAATAGACGGCGGAAAAGCGGACTTTCATCATTTGATGATTAATTTTGGTAGTGAAAAGACGTGTCTTTAATTGCTCTTACATTTATCTAAGTGATTTGTTTAGTTTGAAAAGACTGTTTTTTAAGCGTTAAAGTTTTTTTTCTTATTAATCTATTATGGATGCTGTTATGCCTTCGGACGAAGCCATGCCTTTGGAAAGTTCCGTGCCTGTGAAGAAGAATTTTACTTGTCTTAGTTGTAATAAGACATTTTCAACTATTTCTAACCTGAATCAGCATTTGAAGATACATTCCGGGGAAAAGTTTTTCACATGTGAAGTATGTCAGAAGTCTTTTAGTCGCAGATCTAAGTTGAAAAGACATTCTAAGACTCATATGAATGATGAAGCAACAACTTTTAAGCGTGATGAGCCTTCTCAAGCTTTTTCACCGAAGAACAATTCATCGTTGAATGCCCCGGATGTTGATATAACAACTGAAGAACCGTTCAAGACTTTAACTGTTGGTAAGAAGATGATTGCATGTTTAACTTGTGATAAGGCCTTTTCAACCTCTTACGACTTGTTTCAACATATGAAGATACACTTTAATGATAAGGTGTATACGTGTGATTTGTGTCAGAAGTCATTTACATTTAGATCTAACTTGCGAAGACATTTGAAAGTACATAATGAACGATCAACATTCAAGTGTGATAAATGTGATCAAGTTTTCACTCGAAAGGACAATTTGACACAACATATAAGATCACATGAAAGTTTTAAATTCTCTTGCCATGAATGTGATAAAATATTTGGACGAAATTTTGAGTTGAAACAACATATACGCACCCAACACTCCCGTATACCTCTTGTGAGTGTGAAACGGAAAAGGATTTCATTTAATGTAAAGTCTAAGAAACTGAAGCAGAATCAATCGGATGTGCTTAATGTGTTTAAAACTGTCATGCTTTATCCTGATGAGCGTGAAGAAAGTGATTTAATTGTGTTTCATACCCACTTACAAGCTGAAATTGAAGAACGTTTAACAGAGGAAGTTCAGACTAAAGGTGCCATTAAATGGTATATGGTGGAAAAGATAGTACTTGAACGTATTGCTGATAACGAGGAGATGGAAGAGATTCAATCCTATTTTCGATGTCAATGTTTTACAGAACTTACTGAAGAAACTATTACGCAACACATTGAAGAAGGATTCTCTAAAATATTAAAATCCTTTGAAGAATTTGTGCAAAGAGGTTCAGGGTGGAAGCTTAGAAACATTCAGCACTTGGAATTGAAGATTGCCAAATATCACCCTCTTGCTGCAACTTCATATATTGCTTTATCTAAGAAATTGTATGATAAAAAAGCAGTGTTGAATATTAAAAACGAAGATAACAAGTGCTTAGTGTGGTGTCTTTTGGCATTTAAGCTAAACTTACATTGTTCAAAAAATCCTGAACGTGTTTCTCATTATATCCCATATGAGAGGGATATCCAGCTTGGTAATGTTGAATGCCCTGTTTCACTTCAGAAGATAGCTATTATCGAACAACTGAACAATTTACGGATCAATGTGTTTGGATATGAAGAGGATGAAGTTTGTCCACTGTATATATCTCCTAAAGAAGATTCTGATGTCATCAACTTATTATTAGTTAGTGATGGTGAAAAGCAACATTATTGCCTAATTAGAAGCTTTTCAAGGCTATTAGGGGATCTGACACATCATAATGGAGTTGTTTTTTACTGTTATCGATGTTTGCATCGGTTTTCAAGTCAAGATCTATTGGATAAGCATATCAAATATTGTTCTCAACATGCTGTACAAAGGATACACTTGCCGAAAGAAGATGATAATATATTATCTTTTACAGGGGTCCATCTACAGCATCCTATACCCTGTGTTGTGTATGCTGACTTTGAGAGTCTTCTTATACCCCTTCCTGCTGCACCCTCTACCACACCACCGTATACTGAAAAAACAACTTATCATTTTCCATGTGGGTAAGCTTATGTTGTTGTTGGACCCAATGGGAGATGTGTGTGGAAAGCGAAAGTTTATCGTGGCAAAGACTGTGTAGACCATTTTTTAAAACAGATGCTGAAGATAAAAGATGTATTAGGACGAAAGTTATTAAATATCGAATCTATGAAGCTTTCACCTGTACAAGAAAAAGCTTTTCAAGAAGCTGAATTTTGTTTTATTTGTAACGAACCATTATGTGAAAAACGTGTTCGTGACCATGACCATGTGACGGGTGCATACAGAGGAGCTGCCCATGCAGGCTGTAATCTAAACTATAAGTAATGTAAAACAATTCCTGTTATATTTCATAATCTGAAAAACTATGATGGGCATCATCTAATGAGTAAAATTGGTAAATTTAAAGATCACGAAATTGATGTGATTGCCTCCTCTATGGAAAATTATATAACTTTTAAGTTAAGAAAGCCGACATGTCCTATACAGATGATCTTTTTAGATTCATTCCAGTTTTTGACCCACTCCTTAGAAAAGCTTGTTAGAAACCTTAATCCTGAGCAATTCACCATACTTGAAGAAAATTTCCCCGAAAATACTAATTTGCATATGCTTACAAGAAAAGGGGTATACCCTTACGATTACTTCACCTCTTTTGAAAAATTCGATGAAAAGGAACTGCCTCCACCTGCAGCATTCTATAACAGCCTCATAGATGAAGATATTAAAGATGAAGACTATCACCATGCCTTGAACGTATGGAAAACCTTTAATATTCAGAGTTTAGGTGAATATCCTGATCTGCATGTGAAAACAGATATTTTACTCCTTGCCGATGTTTTCCAAAATTTTCGTAGACTATATCGACAGTACTATGATATCGATCCTTGTCATTTATATAGATATACAGCACCTTCGCTCGCGTGGCAAGCATTCTTGAAAATGAGCGATACACCTTTAGAGTTACTCACAGATATTGATATGTTGTTAATGATCGAAAATGGAATACGTGGTGGAATTAGTATGATTTGTCATAGACATGCCAGAGCGAACATCCCTAATACACTCGATTTTAGGGAAAATGAAGCACCCAGCTTCATCATGGATTGGGATGCAAACAATCTTTATGGATGGGCTATGTCTCAATTTTTACCATTTGGAGGATTTGAATGGTGTGCGACAAGTCATATTACAGAAGAGTGGATTCTTTCTCTATCTGATGATTCTAAAATTGGATATATTTTTGAGGTGGACCTTAAATATCCTAAGAAGCTTCATAAATTTCATAACGAATATCCCCTGGCTCCAGAACGCCTGACTGTGAATGAAGAGATGTTGTCATCTATCGCGAAGAGGATGCTTGGGAATAAAAAAATTAAAGGTACACCCAAACTTACCCCGAATCTTCGAGATAAGCAGAATTATGTCATTCATTATCGAAATCTGAAATATTATTTGCAGCTTGGATTAAAACTGACAGCCGTGCATAAAGCTATTCAATTTAAACAGGCACCCTGGCTACAGAGCTATATTAATTTTAATACAGAGAAAAGAAAGGAAGCAAATTCCTCTTCTGAAAAAGAGTTTTTTAAATTAATGAACAACTCGGTTTTTGGAAAAACTATGGAAAATTTAAGAAAGAGGCGGAATATTGTGCTTTGCAATAATGAAAAAAGAGCTAAGAAATTGGTAGCCTCACCCACATTTATGTCATTTAAAACATATGATGAAGACATAAGTGCCGTAGAAAGGATGAAAACTAACATACTCATGAATCGACCGATTTTTGTCGGATTCACAATCTTAGAACTATCCAAGTTATTAATGCACAGATTTCACTATGATTTTATTAAAAAAGAGTACAAAGATGATGCAAAGCTATTATTCACCGATACGGACTCGCTGTGCTATCATATTAAAACAAAAAATATTTTTCATGATATGGAACATCATGCAAGCTATTTCGATTTCTCAGACTATCCAAAGCATCATTCGCTCTACTCGGATATCAATAAGAAGGTGATTGGGAAGTTCAAGGATGAGCTTAATGGAGATTTAGCCCTTGAGTTCGCTGGTCTAAAATCCAAAATGTACTCCCTGAAATCCTCGAGTGAAGAAAAGAAGCGGGCAAAGGGTGTGTCTACACATGTTGTTCGACTGAAAATCAAGCATCAACATTGATTAGAATGTCTACAACAGGTGAAAACTAGCATGGAGAAGCAGAGAAGGATCGCTCAAGATAACCATCACCTATATACAATAACACAGAATAAAATTAGCTTAAGTCCTTTTGATGATAAGCGCTACTTGCTAGATGATGGAATATCAAGTTTTGCCTACGGACATTATAAAATTGATCAAGATTGTATAGCTGATGAAAATTGTTAATATAATGTAGAATTATCAAGAAAATGTTTTTGTAAATATGTCTTTTTGTAAATATACTTTCTGTAAATTTGTTTGTTTAAATAAAAAATTGTTGATTTTTATATGAGTGTTTATTTATAGAATCTATACAAGCCTTTCTAACACATTGTTAGATATGTGCAACGTGCATATTCAAACACACCTACACATACCTTTATGCAATATATATAAATAGCTATTCTCATTGTAAATAATTTTGTTTTATGTATATAGTTTGTAATCTTTCAGAATTTTTTTTTAACATATTTAAAACTTTTTTGAAAATTTTGTTAAAACTTTTTTTTTTTGTAAAACATTTTTTTTTTGTAAAACTTTTTTTTTGTAAAACTTTTTTTTTGGTAAAACTTTTTTTTTTTTTTTTTTTGTAAAACTTTTTTTTTTGTAAAACTTTTTTTTAAACTAATAAACTTTATACATATATATTTTATACAAGAACCCTTCTATAAGCATTTAACTTTATGGATATAGATATGTGTAAACATGGATGTGTGCTTTTACTTAAACATTTATATCTTATACATAAATTTTTAAACACATATATATGTTTAGATTTGTAGAAACACACACACACACACATATATATATATATAGAGAGAGAGAAAGAGAGAGAGAGAGAAAGAGAGAGAGAGAGAGAGACATGTATGCTTACTGATATATATATATATATATATATATATATATACTTACTAAGACATGAATATTTTTTAACACTTATTTTAAAGAACGTGGTAAACATATATATTTAATAAAAACGTATTCGTATTCACACATCTTTCTAAGAATATATTAGAGAAAACGACAAAATGAGATAAAAAAACAAGTGTTTGTAAACTAAACCGTTTTAACCTTTATTCTTGATACATGCCCAAGTGTTAAACTGAACATCAACATGATTTTAATAATTGTTATGATTGATTGAAAGATGAGTATGATCATTTATTGTTCAATGGTTGCCCATTGCCTAAATCCCTGATCCTGTGGCAGGTGAACTCTCCTTTATCTACTACTAACGTTTCGCTCAGAGAAGATCCAGAAAATGTTGCTGCTATCGACATTTGTCATTCAGTATTTTTCAATATTTATGGTATTCAATTTTTAACAATTTTTGAAGTATTACTGGAATAGCCGGTTTCCACACCATGACCGTGATCTAGGTAGATTTTTCTCTGTTATCGCAACGTGATTGACCAATCAGAAGCCAGAATTTTTGCTAACTTTTCACTGTTTGCAAAAATGTACCTGGATCCCGGCCTATATTTCTAGACGTTATAACTGAGCTCAGGAATAGTACAGCAAGCAATCTCTGTATTTTGATACATTAAGGCCGGGATCCAATTAGGAACAAGTGTGTCGCTATAACGAAGTAGTGACATATCGCCAATAAAGTTTTATTGGTAGAAGTGATAAAAACAAATCGTTAAAGGTCTTTGCGAGCGTGTCATTATCGTCAGGCTAATGCATATTGAATTATTTCCCTAGTCTAATAAAGCTCGTCTATGCGCGTATCGTCTAATGGAGGATATTCCAAATATGGGTTCAAGGCTGAAAAAGTTACGTGGTACCGGCAATTTACCTAAAGAACTACAAACTTATGAGAAGGGAAACAGGAAACTACTATACTGCTTTCTCCCATGAACTGTTTCACTGGCTAGTGGGGATTTACATTACGTCGACGGAGCCTTTTCTTCTTTACGTTAGACTTTTTTGCCTTGACCACGTGATCATAACGTAGATAGAATATCCTCTATTCAAGAAAGTAGATTGCCGTACTATAGCGCCTAGAATATATAGTGTGGAAATTGGCTATCCCTGTACATAGATTAAGGACCAAGATGGGACATTTACGGCAAAATCTGTAATGGCAACAGTACTAGCGTCACTATCGGCAAGGGGGAAGAACTAACAAACCTCCGAAATTTACCTATGTTGAAGAAATATGTTTATCATCTATTGTTTGAATATATATTCGTTCCTAAAACGAAGCAGGTATCAGACGATATTCTATTCATGCTTGCTTTAATTATTTAGCTGCTCTTTTTTTTACCGTACTTGTATTGTTCATTTTTAACTTACAAAATGATAATTACACTAATAATATAAAAGAAAGCCGCCAGAAAATTCTGCTAAGAATGTAAATATGTAAGTTTATAAGATTAAATTGTAAAAAATCAAATTCAGGTATTGTGTCAATTTATTCATATCGAATAAAATTTTATTGTGTAATGTCAGTACCTCTATTTATTTTTAACTTTTAGATTTATACAATTCTAAAAATTTGTCGAAAGGAATTTTTCTCTATCTGTAATATTATTATTATTATTTCTTATATGTTAATATTATAAACATTATTAAATTGATTGTACGTTATTTATATTAAAAATAATATTTTTATTTTATCTGTAAGGAAGTGAAAATGCATAAATTTTAAAAGATTATCGTACGATTGTTTAATACGTTAAACTTCATAAATTTATAAAACACGGGCTATAAAAATTTTCCTGCCAAAGGGGAATAATTATGAAATTTTCTGGGACTTGTAGAGTTCAACATTTCGTATATTTTCATATTACACCATTGCTTTTGATATATAGCATTCAAGACGAAATTTTTACCAAGTATTCGTTGCACTTAAAACCGTTCACTAATCATGTAAAGAAAAAAAAAAAAAAAAAAAAGGATACATCCGTGCATGAACATAGAATAGATATTAGATATATAAAATAGAATGTCTATTCTATGTTCAGGTATCGGTGTAAGATTCTATCGAAAACGTAAACATGCAATATTAAAAAAAGAAAGATCACAATAAGGTAGATACTCAATAATAAGCATACTACAAGGAGGGGGAGTTTCTTCCCCATTGTCACTAAATGCTCTACGATCGCAATCGCATTACCATTACGCTCTATGGGAATGTCCGATCTTGGATGTTAATCTATGTCCCTGTAATACTCAAAAAAGTGCTAAAATATTGTGTCCCTTAAATGTGCAACGATGCTGCTGAAATATACAGATCACAGCGACATCTGCAGGATATTTTCTCAAACTGCAAGATATAGCTAGTCTATACAATGTAATACTAAATCCCGCAGATGTCGCTGTGATCGATACTTGGGATTTTAGCAGTATCGTCGCACATTTAAGGGATACAAATTTTTAGCGTTGTTATGATAGCATATTTCTACACAAGGTATTCTAGACGCTGTAGCCGTACTTTCGGCAAAAACTTGAAATGAGCATGCCTCCTGTGCATATATCACCACTCTTATGTATAAAGGCTCCCTGTTATGGTGTTGATTCTGAGCGCTGTTTGTTAAATTTCTATATTTGTGTTTTAGAGAAAGAAATACAGAAAAGTACTGTTACTATGGAAACAACAACTTCTTTAATATCGAAATGTATAGCAAAGGAGTTCAGAATCAGTACTTTAAATAGTTTCGAATATGTATTGTTGTTATGACAATCAATACCCTTCCTGGATGTGAAAATGCAAAATTGTGTTCAACATAATGGAGGATATTCCATCTACATTTTGATCACGTCGTCAAGGTAAAAACTTCTATCGTAAAGAAGGGAAGGCTCCGTAGACGTGTAATGTAAATCCCCGCTAGCCAATGAAACGGTTCATGAGGCAAAGTAGTAGTATCTTCCCTTCTTATGAGTTAGAAGTTCCTTGGGTAAATTACCGGTATGACGTGACTTTTTTCAGCCTCGAACCAAATTAGGAATGTCCTCCATTGAGCGCAATCTAGATAGATTTTTGGCTGTTAGAGAAACGAGATTCATCAATTAGAAGCCTGCATTTTTGTGAACTTTTCGCTGTTTGCAGAAATGCAGGCTATTGATTGGTGAATCTCGTTTCGCTAACATCGAAAAATCTATCTGGATCCTAACGTACATTTCTACAAACATTGCACTTCATTCATCGCACTAAAAAAATGACTCAAAATTTTCCTTATATAGGTCGGGATCCAGAAACAGCAAATATTCTCAAACATGCAGGCTTCCGATTGGTCAAACTCACTTCGCTAACAGCGAAAAGTCTATCTGAATCTTAGCCATAGTTTTCTTCGATGAAATCAATGCAAAAGGATAATATAAAAGAAAAGTATAAGATTTCTAAAATGTTTTGGCGGGTTTATCGCTATTTGGCATAATTTGCAAACTTTAGAATTATTTAACAGTTTTTCGCTAATTATGAATAGAAAATTTATGTTTTTAAAGCTGAATTTTATAAAAGCACATAGATTGAGTAAATATCCGTCCAAAAATTCAATCCTTACTTTTTTCTTTCCATTATTTAAGTCTCTACCTCGATTGAAACGTAAGGTGTGACGAAGAAAAGTAATTTGTCATTTTCAGTATATCGACGTTATTTTAAAAAATCTATATCTCTGTTTATAATTAATTTATGAGGATGCATTTGATCTCAAATTGAAGATCTTCTTGATTAGGCCCTTCTGGTTTTAGTTTTATTTTTCTGCGATGATTGGTTCTTTTGATATCGGAAATTTTACGCTGCCATGTTTGGTCGATTTAACATGAAGAAGTTGCCTTCAGTATAATAAGCGGTTACGGTGTCTCTCTGTTATTCTTGGCGTTTGTTTGTTTGGCGGTGTTAGCATTTTTTTCAGCTTGGCTTGGCAGAACGACCGTCCTGCTTGATTGTGAAATGCATCCTGATTTTTATTCTTCAACTACTGAAGTAGTCCTTTCCAAAGTTTAGGCAATTCAAAAATTACGGAATTATTGAATATGGTTCCTTAGTGTAATGGGTATAACAGAATGAAAATAAAATCTAGAGGGATAAATAATTCTGCAATTGTTAAAATTGTTTTGTATATTTTCTTCAGACTTCAATTTGTCCAATGCACTAGGTTTTTTATTATAGGTACCTGCACCAAATAAGGCTACGTTAAGGTTTCAGATCACAATAAACTGTGTTACATCAGAATAAAGATTTTAAATATTGTTTGATGTAATGTTATACATATTTTTACAATATTAAATCAGGCATACTCTTCTCGCTGTTTAATTGTGGCCAAGAGAGTTCAAAACAAAAGACACTTAAGTCGCTTTATTAGGAGTATATGTTTTAAATAAGGCGATAATTTAATAAATACGTGATTTAACATTAATTAACAGATGTGTTGAGCTATTACACCGAAATAGAACAAAATAAAGTGTTCTTTTTGTAATACAATATTTTATGGCCATTTAAGAGCATGCCGTTTTGAACAGCCAAAACCGATTATTTCATTTGACCTTCAATCTATTGAGCTCTCCTTACCATCCCTTTTATAGATTCCATAGTTTTCTACATATATTGACACAGAAAATGTTAATTAGTTTTGCTAATAATAATACACGATGAAAATGACGAGTCTCCAATAAACTAGCCCTTATACTGTCTGACCTTCTTAGAAATTTCTTTTTTCACATATTTTCCTTTCAAATACAAACAGAATTTGAAATACAGAATATTTCAATATACATTCTAAAAGACCAATTAAATTATTTTGAGCATTACCTAAGGTTGTAATATTCAATCAACAACTAATTTTGATTTCGTATGAAAGTTTACTTACTGTTTTTAACAACGACGTGCCGAAAGATTCAGTGGTCCTAAAATGACAACGAAGGTTTGTTCGGTTGTAGTTGAAACCAGCCGGAAGTAGAGAAGAAATGGGGCTCCGACGCCGGGAGGAGGCGTGAGGTGCCGGTGGTGGTGGTGGGCGCCTCCTCCCGAGACCATCTTGTAAGAGGAGGTGTAAATGTGGAGGAGGGAGGGCACCTCCTCTCGAGAATGTCTTTTAAGAGGAGGGGTAAAATGGGGGTAAAAAATTTTGAGAATGGGGGGAGGGCGATCAGTATATTTCATGTTGTAAGAGAGGGGTTAATTGGAGAGGGGGAGGAATTTTTAAAGGGGAATTTTTCGAGATTGAATTTATTTTTACTCAGCTGTAGTACGAGGTTCGAATGAATAATTAATTAATTAAAAAAGTAATTAAATTAATTAATGAGAAAAATTAATTTAGAAATTTCAACGAGGGGGCTTAGAATTTTTCGTGCAATTTTATTAGTGTAGTATAGTACGAGGTTCGAATGAAATATTAAAAATGGAAATTAACTTAAAATATCAATTAAAAAGTAATTTAAAATAATTAATAAGAAAAATTAATTTAGAAATTTTAATGAGGGGACTTAGAATTGTTGTGATTGAATTTTTATTTTTTATTTTAGCGGAATTTTTGGGAGATTGATTTTTTTTTTTTTGGTGTGTTGTAGTACGAGGGGGTATTTTTTTTACTGTCGGTTAACTAATTAGTAATTAAAAATAGCA
The DNA here is from genome assembly GCA_963932465.1 of Maratus speciosus. Classification (NCBI taxonomy): domain Eukaryota; kingdom Metazoa; phylum Arthropoda; class Arachnida; order Araneae; family Salticidae; genus Maratus; species Maratus speciosus. The sequence continues at coordinate 146,294,246 of OZ010787.1, forward strand.
ATTAAAAATAAAATGAGGAAATATTTAATGAAGCGACTTAGAATTTTTCCAGCAATTTTATTAGTCAACTAAAGTATAGTACGAGGCTCGAATGAATTATTAATTTATTAAAAAAGTAATTAAAAATAATTAATGAGAAAAATTAATTTAGAAATTTTAATGAGGGGACATAGAATTGTTGTGTTTGAATTTTTTTTTATTTTAGCGGAATTTTTGGGAGAGTGATTTTTTTTTTTTTTTTTTGGTGTGTTGTAGTACGAGGGGGTATTTTTTTTACTGTCGGTTAACTAATTAGTAATTAAAAATAGCAATTAAAAATATAACGAGGAAATATTTAATGAAGCGACTTAGAATTTTTCCAGCAATTTTATTAGTCAACTAAAGTATAGTACCTAAGTTTGTAATATTCAATCAATAACTAATTTTGATTTCGTATGAAAGTTTACTTACTGTTTTTAACAACGACGTGCCGAAAGATTCAGTGGTCCTAAAATGACAACGGAGGCTTGTTCTGTTGTAGTTGAAACCAGCCGCAAGTATTGAAGAAATGGGGCTCCGACTCCGGGAGGAGGCGTGAGGCGCCGGTGGTGGTGGTGGGCGCCTCCTCCCGAGACCGTCTTGTAAGAGGAGGTGTAAATGTGGAGGAGGGAGGGCGCCTCCTCTCGAGAATGTCTTATAAGAGGAGGGGTAAAATGGGGGTAAAAATGTTTTGAGAATGGTGGGAGGGCGATCAGAATATTTCATGTTATAAGAGAGGGGTTATTTGGAGAGGGGGAGGAATTTTTGAAGGGGAATTTTTCGAGAATGAATTTATTTTTACTCAGCTGTAGTACGAGGTTCGAATGAATAATTAATTAATTAAAAAATTAATTTAATTAATTAATGAGAAAAATTAATTTAGAAATGTTAACAAAGGTGCTTAGAATTTTCCGTGCAATTTTATTAGTGTAGTATAGTTCGAGGTTCGAATGAATTATTAAAAATGGAAATTAATTTAAAATATCAATTAAAAAGTAATTTAAAATAATTAATAAGAAAAATTAATTTAGAAATTTTAATGAGGGGACTTAGAATTGTTGTATTTGAAATTTTTTTAGCGGAATTTTTGGGGGATTGATTTATTTTTTTGGTGTGTTGCAGTACGAGGGGGTATTTTTTTTACTGTCGGTTAACTAAATAGTAATTAAAAATAGCAATTAAAAATATAATGAGGAAATATTTAATGAAGCGACTTAGAATTTTTCGAGCAATTTTATTAGTCAACTAAAGTATAGTACGAGGCTCGAATGAATTATTAATTTATTAAAAAAGTAATTAAAAATAATTAATGAGAAAAATTAATTAGAAATTTTAATGAGGGGACTTAGAATTGTTGTGTTTGAATTTTTTTTTTTTTTTTAGCGGAATTTTTGGGAGATTGATTTTTTTTTTTTTTTTTTGTGTGTGTGTGTGTGTGTGTGTACACACACACACACACACACAAAAGGGGGTACGAGGGGGTATTTTTTTTACTGTCGGTTAACTAATTAGTAATTAAAAATAGCAATTAAAAATATAATGAGGAAATATTTAATGAAGCGACTTAGAATTTTTCCAGCAATTTTATTAGTCAACTAAAGTATAGTACATAAGGTTGTAATATTCAATCAATAACTAATTTTGATTTCGTATGAAAGTTTACTTACTGTTTTTAACAACGACGTGCAGAAAGCTTCAGTAGTCCTAAAATGACAACAAGGGTTTGTTCGGTTGTAGTTGAAACCAGCCGCAAGTAGAGAAGAAATGGGGCTCCAACGCCGGGAGGAGGCGTGAGGCGCCGGTGGTTGTGGTGGGCGCCTCCTCCCGAGACCGTCTTGTAAGAGGAGGTGTAAATGTGGAGGAGGGAGGGCACCTCCTCTCGAGAATGTCTTATAAGAGGAGGGGTAAAATGGGTATAAAATTTTTTTGAGAATGCGGGGAGGGCGATCAGAATATTTCATGTTATAAGAGAGGGGGTTATTTGGAGAGGGGGAGGAATTTTTAAAGGGGAATTTTTCGAGAATGAATTTATTTTTACTCAGCTGTAGTACGAGGTTCGAATGAATAATTAATTAATTAAAAAAATAATTTAATTAATTAATGAGAAAAATTAATTTAGAAATTTTAACAAAGGTGCTTAGAATTTTCCGTGCAATTTTATTAGTGTAGTATAGTTCGAGGTTCGAATGAATTATTAAAAATGGAAATTAATTTAAAATATCAATTAAAAAGTAATTTAAAATAATTAATAAGAAAAATTAATTTAGAAATTTTAATGAGGGGACTTACAATTGTTGTATTTGAAATTTTTTTTAGCGGAATTTTTGGGAGATTGATTTATTTTTTGGTGTATTGCAGTACGAGGGGGTATTTTTTTTACTGTCGGTTAACTAAATAGTTATTAAAAATAGCAATTAAAAATATAATGAGGAAATATTTAATGAAGCGACTTAGAATTTTTAGAGCAATTTTATTAGTCAACTAAAGTATAGTACGAAGCTCGAATGAATTATTAATTTATTAAAAAAGTAATTAAAAATAATTAATGAGAAAAATTAATTTAGAAATTTTAATGAGGGAACTTAGAATTTTTTGAGCAATTTTATTAGTATAGTACGAGGATCAAATGAATTATTAAAAATGGAAATTAATTTAAAATATCAATTAATTAAAAAGTAATTAAAAATAATTCATAAGAAAAATTAATTTAGAAATTTTAATGACGGGACTTAGAATTTTTGAGTTTGAAATCTATTTTTTTAATCAAGTGTAGTTCAATCAGTTGAATTTTAAGAATAATTAAAAATATTCATTATTTAAAAATAGTAATTAAAATTATAATTGAAAAATTTCAATGAGAAAATAACTTAAGGAAGGAACTTCAGAAATTTTTCGAGAGTTTCATTTAATTTTGTTAATGAATTGAGTGTTATGAGATAGTTTCATTTGAAATAGAAATTTTTTGAAAAAAAAAAAAACAATGGAAATTTTTAAATCTTTGTAGGAATGTGAATGTTTTTTGAATAAAATTTGGGGAAGGATTTTATTCTTTTAAATGACATGTTTTTTAAAGATATTATTTCGAATTGCAGTCATGTTTTCACAAATATTTCTCGGTTATATATATAAATGAATTAAAAGTTTTGCATTAAACGGTAAGTAATTTTAGACTATCATTAGTTAGGTAAATGAAGTTATACTTTTGTGTCGTGCTTTCTGACTAAACTTTACTTATTGAATGAAAAAAATATATGTAACTAGAAAATTTGATGAATATTTGAAGAAAAAATTAAATTTTCAGTGATCTTTTAATCTAGTCAATGTACTAAGCAAAAATAAAATAAAACTTAAATTATACTTAACAAATATTTCAAAACACACCACAAGTATTGAGAGACTTAATACCATACCATAATTTTTTAAAAAAGGGATACATATTAGCTGATTTCGTTTTATATAACATCAAATTTTACTGTATGCGTGTATTCTCCATATGGAAGAACACTTTGGTAGATAAGCGGCTCAACAGTTCGCATGATAAGTACATGACTCACTTTTCTTGAGAGTTTATTTGCTAACGCAGTGAGGAATAGGGATTAGATAATTCTTAGTAGTTAAATATTAATTAAAAAGGAATTAGAAATTTGGTTTAGCACTTTATTCTTTTAAATGAGATGTTTTCTAAAGCTAATTTTTAGAAATCACAGGTTTTTTTTTCAAACCATTTTTCAGTTACGTTTTTGAATTGAAAGAAATGTTTTAGATATTTATCGGTTATACGCTTTGGTTTAGTCAATACTATTAATGAATTCACTCATATTTGCTCATTTAGGAACCTTTCACAAATATTTTGCTAAGAATTTAGAACATATGAAAATATACAGATTATCATTAAAAATATAGGATCTTCACACGTGTTAATTAAGTACAATTTAATATAAAAAAATTGTAATTCTTATTTAACTTTTAATCTAGTAAATTTGTGAAGGCACACAAACTTCAAAATTTTTCTTAACATAAATAAATATTATTTTAAGATCATTTTTATAAATATTAATACACGAAAGAAATGATTGCGCTTTTAGTGCATGTAATCATCAAAATTTAAATAAATATTTATCACTTTCAAATGAAAATGATATGCCTTCCGTTTAATTAATGCGTAATTAAATATTTCGAAGGATTTTGATTAATTAAAACAAATAGAAGAGGCATTCTTTTCAAATTTATTAAGAAACAGACAAGTTATTATTAGCCAATACTTCAAATCACTGCAAGCTTTTAACATGATGAGTCATCACTGAGAACTTAATGTTATTTACACACATAAGTGTCATTCTGCTCTTACATGTAATCAAGCTGAAGGTTTTAATTAATATGTTATTAATATCGAGGTATATGAATAGTAATGCTAGTTACACTCTTTGAAATATATATACATTCCTATATGTGTCTTTAAAACCTGACATAGTCATTCTGCGCAGTGTTTGTGAGATATAGATTTAGTTCCCATTTATGTTACGTAATAGAGATCACGTGATTTTCCCCACCAATCGCAGTTCATTCTTTATCATTATTCTGAGATAGTATTGTAAGTATCATTTTTTCAGGAAATGTATAGTGTTAGAGAAGTGAATGACCAGAATTTGAAATATTTCGTCAAAATAATTTACATATTAACTCACTTACATAATTTTTATGCATGTATATATTAACTAACTTGCATAAATTTCTACGACCATGTCTTTTGAATACATTACGATCTGACTGAAGTTTTCAGGACATATTTGTCTCACATATTTAAATTTAGATATTTAAGCTACTTTTTAAAATTCTTGATTAAATTTCAGAAATGCATATGCTTCAACAACAAACATTTTCTAAATGTATAAGAGAAATAAGTATTCACATAAAAATTATACTTACCTTTAACAAACACATCTACTTCATACATTTTATCGAAAAATGAAGAAGACAAGTTCTTATCTGATTCAAATGACTAACAAGCTGTGAGTCATTCATGGGTTTTTCTCCCGTAGATAACCTCACTGATTAGAAGTACATTAAATTTTCGACTATATATTTATATTATTAAAGTTAGGATTGCAATTAACACATATCCTTTAATTGATTTTTATAATAATTAAAATAATAATTCAATTAATCTTTTAAAAATAAATTATTTTTAGTTTTATTCATTCTTAACAAGATATATAAAAATTAAAAAAGTCATTTAAATACAAGTGAACTATTTTCCCTATTGCTATACTCGACTTGCGCGAAATAAAATAGAACCTTCCACTACTCTTACCTGGAGAGGACAGTCTGATAACATCCCCGCTTATCTACTTAAGCAAGATCACGTGATATCCCCGAGCATGCGCTATGCTAACTAGTGACGTGGTCGATCGTTGATAAGATTTCCTGATAAGATCTTGTATTCATTTCTTCCCAAGCAAGTGTACGAGCTCGTCGTGTCTTGGTAAGTAGCATTTAAACTTCAAAGTATTTTCCTTAATTAGGCTTTTGAGAAAGAAAATTTAGAAAACTATGTCGGCCGTACTACATCAGCGACCCTTGGCATTTATATTTAGCAACTTCGCTCGCGTGGCAAGCGTCTTTGAAAATGATTGATACACTTTTAGAATTGCTTACTGATATTAACATATTACTTTTAATCGATAGAATTTCTCGCACGGTTCGAACACACAAACTTTTGATCAAATTTCTCATTTTTATTGGGCAAAACGCTAACCACTATTCTAAGTGGGCCCCATGCTTTTTTCGCATAAATATGCTTTCTATCTTTTGAGTTTTTTAGCTACTTTTTTCATAAATTTATAATTCATATAAATTCACATATACTTTATTCATTTTAAGAAGCTATTTTCATATTCTATCTTTTTCATTATGATTTAAATAATTTTTGGGTTAAAACATTAATTTTTCCTAAAATAATCAAGTTTTTTTTTTTAGCTTTATTCAAATTTTTAATATACACTACTTAACATTCGATAACATACATATGTACTTTTATATTTTATCATTGGTAAATTAATTAAACTCTAAATATTCAAACGATAATTTCTATGACTTTAGAGTACCCATTTTAAATAATTGATTCGTTCATTATTATAAAGAACAAACATAAAATTAACAAACGACTAAAATAAATAAATATATATAAGATTCTAAAAGAAGTTCAACTATAATTTTTTTTTCTTTTCAGAAAAATTTCACGATTAAATAAATATTCGTTCATCAAACGATTTAAAACTTCTAAATTTTATTGTTATTTCCCAAACATATTAGAAATATATATTCATATAAGTATATGTGTATACGTATGCATGTATTTATATATATATATGCGTGTGTGTGTGTGTGTGCGTGTTTGCGTGTATTTGTATGTGTGTATTTGTATATATTTGTATGTGTGTGTGTTTTATTTGTGAATGGGGGAAAATTTTTAAAAGGTAATCAAATTCAAACTAATAATAAATTATTTAAAAATATATATCTAAAATGTTTCAAGACAGTATAAAAGATTTAAACAAATTGATAAAAATGCTTTGAAGAACATTTCAAATTATTAAAAAATGTTTCATTAATATTTTAAAGTTAATAAATTTTAATAGCTATGTACATTCATGCTTATGAGCTATGTTTTGAAAAAAAAATCGTAAGTTTAAAAATGATTTCTTATTTAATTAAAAATTAACTAAATAGTTATGTTTTTTATACATATGTTAACAAAACAAATGTTTTAAACATTTCGATACTAAAAATAAGTTAGCCAATGTAAACTTTTTTGAATATGCATATACTATATATATGTTTGTAAATTTTAACGTTTTATGTTTTTACTGACTAGTGAACACATTACACCTTTCAATTATTTATCCTAGCTATCGTTTCTTTACACAATAAACCAAATAACCAATACAAAAAAACAACCAACCAACTGCTTTTCAAACGACTATTTGATTATCATAACAACCTAAAACCTTTTATCTGCACATGCGCAAACATTTTAATAAAGTAGAGCCTACATTTTTAATCCAATAAACAATGTCTAATCAAATAGGTTATGTCCTAACTTGAATTATATCTTTTCTGTGACATTATTAAACCAGCTAACATAACATTACTAAAGTTACTTGCAAAAATAACATGATAACTTGTTTTCATTATACTAATTTAATAATTTTAGTAGGTTTTATATAATAATCGACATGTTTGGTTATCTCTCATTATAGTTTTCTAAAATATATCCAAAAAAGTTTGCTACTGTTAAAAACAAGTCAGATAGTTTTCACTCTTATTATTTCAAAACATTCATATTAGAACATATAACATAAAAAACTTTAATTAAATAATCACTATTTTTCACAAGTTTGCAATATAAGTCTTTTTTTATGCTAACTAGGGTTAGTAGTATTCAGACTTAAAAATATCTTTATAGATTAAACATGAAAATTAATTCGTCTAACAAACCTTTTACTATTTTTAGTTAAACTTAGTGTCATGAAATAAAACAGCAAAGCTTAAAATTATACTTTTCAGTTTTCTTACTATTACAAATTATTGTTGTAAAAATATTAAATACTATTACATTTTAATTTTAAAATTCCTTTTTATATAAACACATAATAATAATACTTATCTAATATGGCAGCTAGTTGAACACACAACCATCTTGTAGAAAAACTCGTAGAGAAATGAAATAATTCCAAGTCCTTATCAGCTAATCTTATCACTGATTAGATTATCACAAGATCTATGTGACGTCACTAGTCACGTCAAGGGTCACGTGACGTTTGTCACGTGATTAGGGGTGCCTATTCTATATTTCATAATTAAAAGGTCTCTTTTCTAATTGTAATTAGCAAATTTCCTTTAATTAGTTTTTATAAATATGCGTTTATTAAATTAATTATTAGAATTAATTATTAATTAAAAATTATTAACTAACTAGAAAAATAATTTATTAAGTCTAATAATTAATAATTAATTCTAATAATTAATTTAATAAACGCATATTTATAAAAACTAATTAAAGGGAATGACACTTATGTGTGTAAATAACATTAAGTTCTCAGTGATGACTCATCATGTTAAAAGTTTCCAGTGATTTGAAGTATTGGTTAATAATAACTTGCCTATTTCTTAATAAATTTGAAAAGAATTCCTCTTCCATTTGTTTTAATTATGAAAATACTTCGAAAAATTTAATTACGCATTAATTAAACGAAAGGCTTATCATTTTCATTTGAAAGTGATAAATATTTATTTAAATTTTGATGATTAAAGTTACATGCTCTAAAAGCGCAATCATTTCTTTCGTGTATTAATGTTTATAAAAAAATGATCTTAAAATAATATTTATTTATGTTAAGAAAAATTTTGAAGTTTGTGTGCCTTCACAAATTTACTAGATTAAAAGTTAAAAGGGAATTACATTTTTTTTATATTAAATTGTACTTAATTGTGTGAAGATCCTATATTTTTAATGATAATCTGTATATTTTCATATGTTCTAAATTCTTAGCAGAATACTTCTGAAAGGTTCCTAAATGAGCAAATAGGAGTGAATTCATTAATAGTATTGACTAAACCAAAGCGTATAACCGATAAATGTCTAAAACATTTCTTTCAATTCAAAAACGTAACTGAAAAATGGTTTGAAAACAAAACAAAAAAAAACTGTAATTTCTAAAAATTACCTTTAGAAAACATCTCATTTAAAAGAATAAAGTGCTAAACCAAATTTCTAATTCCCTTTTAATTAATATTTAACTACTAAGAATTATCTAATCCCTATTCCTCACTGCGTTAGCAAATAAACTCTCAAGAAAAGTGAGTCATGTACTTGTCATGTGAACTGTTGAACCGATTATCTACCAAAGGGTTTTTCCATATGGGGAATACACGCATACAGTAAAATTTGATGTTATATAAAACGAAATCAGCTAATATATAGCCCTTTTTAAAAAAAATTATGGTATGGTATTAAGTCTCTCAATACTTGTGGTGTGTTTTGTAATATTTGTTAAGTATAATTTAAGTTTTATTTTATTTTTGCTTAGTACATTGACTAGATTAAAAGATCACTGAAAATTTAATTTTTTCTTCAAATATTCATCAAATTTTCTAGTTACATATATTTTTTTCATTCAATAAGTAAAGTTTAGTCAGAAAGCACGACACAAAAGTATAACTTCATTTACCTAACTAATGATAGTCTAAAATTACTTACCGTTTAATGCAAAACTTTCAATTCATTTATATATATAACCGAGAAATATTTGTGAAAACATGACTGCAATTCGAAATAATATCTTTAAAAAACATGTCATATAAAAGAATAAAATCCTTCCCCAAATTTTATTCAAAAAACATTCACATTCCTATAAAGATTTAAAAATTTCCACTGTTTTTTTTTTTTTTCAAAAAATTTCTATGTCAAATAAAACTATCTCATAACACTCAATTCGTTAACAAAATTAAATAAAACTCTCGAAAAATTTCTGAAGTTCCTTCATTCAGTTATTTTCTCATTCAAATTTTTCAATTATCATTTTAATTACTATTTTTAATCAATGAATATTTTTAATTATTCTTAAAATTCAACTGCATACTACACTTGATTAAAAAAATAAATTTCAAACTCAAAAATTCTAAGTCCCCTCATTAAAAATTCTAAATTAATTTTTCTCATTAATTATTTTTAATTACATTTTAATAAATTAACAATTCATTCGAACCTCGTACTATACTTTAGTTGACTAATAAAATTGCTCGAAAAATTCTACGTCGCTTCATTAAATATTTCCTCATTAAATTTTTAATTGCTATTTTTAATTACTTTTTTAATAAATTAATAATTCATTCGAACCTCGTACTATACTTTAGTTGACTAATAAAATTGCTCGAAAAATTCTAAGTCGCTTCATTAAATACTTCCTCATTATATTTTTAATTAGTTAACCGACAGTAAAAAAAATACCCCCTCGTACTACAACACACCAAGAAAAAATCAATCTCCCAAAAATTCCGCTAAAAAAATTTTTTCAAACACAACAATTCTAAGTCCCCTCATTAAAATTTCTAAATTAATTTTTCTTATTAATTATTTTAAATTACTTTTTAATTGATATTTTAAATTAATTTATATTTTTAATAATTCATTTGAACCTTGTACTATACTACACTAATAAAATTGCTCGAAAAATTCTAAGCCCCCTCGTTAAAATTTTTAAATTAATTTTTCTCATTAATTAATTTAAATACTTTTTTAATTAATTAATTATTCATTCGAACCTCGTACTACAGCTGAGTAAAAATAAATTCATTCTCGAAAAATTCCCCTTCAAAAATTCCTCCCCTTCTCCAATTAACCCCTCTCTTATAACATGAAATATTCTGATCGCCCTCCCCCCCATTCTCAAAAACTTTTTACCCCCATTTTACCCCTCCTCTTATAAGACATTCTCGAGAGGATATGCCCTCCCTCCTCCACATTTACACCTCTTCTTACAAGACGGTTTCGGGAGGAGGCGCCCACCACTACCACCGGCGCCTCACGTCTCCTCCCGGCGTCGGAGCCCCATTACTTCTCTACTGCCGCACATGTCAAGGACACATAAACTGTCAGGTATATGTAGCCATTTGTCGGCCCGAGATTATTTCCTACAAGATACAGGCTGATTGACTTATTAAAGCATGGCCTTATTTGGTAGAAATACCAATATCAGTCAAGTGGTCTTTCTTTCTAGTGAAAAATTTTCTGTTTTTCTGCCTATGTAAAAGTGTTTGGATTTATTAGCCTTGGTGTAATGTACCTCTTAAAAGCCAGATAATTGATCAGGTTTAACTTTATCAATATTCCTGCAAAACATCGCTTTTTAATTTTAGGGTTTATAAATGTCTTTAAAAAACAAGATGTATTTGAAAATCAAAACAGTTGGATAAATTTTTCGACACTGGAAAAGTAACCCACCGCATCAAAATCCTTTCCAGGGCGAACAAAGAAAAAGAAACTATTGCGTGGCTAACCCATATAAAGCGGTGGTTCGATGTGAAATTCATTATATGTTTTATTCGCAGCCGTTCACTACGACTTTTATTACAAATCGATCCAGAGAAACTTGCTAAATAAAATTAATACATTTTATTTATTCCCATGTAAACATTTAAGGATTCTAAAGATAGTTCAGATTAACAACACGCAATTATTTCAAAAATACAATTAGGTAGATTTCATTACAAAAAGCTACCTATTGCAGCCGTTCGGAGGAAAGCGATTTCAAAATATTTTGGCATATTTTCATCGATCATGACCCCCAGACCCCGAAACCACCCTCCGTTCAAAATATATATATATATATATATATATATATATATATATTTATATATATATATATATCTGACCTATGTCGCACTGTAACTCTCGTAATTCTGAACCGATTTCGATGTAATTCGGTGTGTACATAGTACATACCAATGTCTCGACCGAGTTCGTTGGCCTTCTTCATCCGCCGTTTTGCTTCAAAATGGCGGCCATTTCAAAATTTTTTAAAAATTTGAAATTTGAAATGTGGTACCAAAAAATTGAAAATGGAAAAATATTTTTTTCTTATGTATTTGACCTTTATACAAAGATTTCGGGGCAGTTTTTGTTTCGTCTATATCTTAAGAAATGGCTGAGTTATAGCATTTTGAATTTCTAGCGTGGCTGACATTTTGAAACGTCCTGATTTTTGTCACGTAATAACAGGCGTATTTATGAACCGATTTGGATGTACCTGGGTGTGTACATAGTATATACAAATATCTCGACCGAGTTCGTTGGCCAGCTTCATCCGCCATCTTGTTTCAAAATGGCGGCCATTTAAAAATATTTAAAAAATAAAAAAATTAAAATGAGATACCAAAAAAATGGAAAATGAAAAAGATTTTTTTCGTATGTGTTTGAACTTAATACAAAGATTCCGGAACAGTTTTTGTTTCGTCTATATCTAAAAAAATGGCTGAGTAATAGCATTTTGATTTTCTATTGTGCCTGACATATTAAAACGACCTGATTTTTGTCACGCGATAACAGGCGTATTTATGAACCGATTTGGATGTAACTTGGTCTGTACATAGTACATACCAATATCTCGACCGAGTTCGTTGGCCAGCTTCATTCGCCATCTTGTTTCAAAGGGTTGCCATTTTAAAAAAATTAAATTTAAAATTTAAAATGAGGTATTAAAAAATTGGAAAATGAAAAAGATTTTTTTTATGTGTTTGGCCTTGATACAAAGATTCCGGAGCAGTTTTTGTTTCTGAAAATTTGTTCTTTTGTTTATATCTTATGAAATGGTTGAATTATAGCACTTTGAATTTCTAGCTTGGCTAACATTTTGAAACGATCTTGTATTTGTCACGCGATAACACACGTATTCGCCTATTTCGATGTAAGAAGGCATGTGGATAGTATACATCAATACCTCGACCAAGTTCGCTGACCAGATTCATCAGCCATCTTGTTTCAAAATGGCGGCCATTAAATTAAAAAATATATATATATTTAAAGTGAGGTGCAAAAAAATTAGAAATTGGAAAGGTTTCTTTCTTAATATTTGACCTTGATATAAGGAATCAGGAGCATTTTTTGTTTGTCTTTACCTTAAAAAATGGCTCAGATATAGCAGTTTCAATTTCTGTTGTGGGTGACATTTTGAAAAATCTGATTTTTTGCATGCGACAGCACTCGTATATATCAACCGATTCCGATGTGAGTGAGCATGTGCACAGCAATTACTAAGGTCTCGACCAAGTTCACTGGTTAGCCTCATCCACCATGTTGTCTTAAAATGGTAGGCACTTTAAGAAATCGCCGAATTTGGCAGCCAGATATAAGTTACTTTAAAGAAAAGCAGCTTGGATAAAGCTGACTAATTTCGCGAAATTCTCATTCATTATATTGATAAAAATTAGTATTGAATCTCCTATATTCGGTTTCCACTAAATTGAGTTTCGTGTGTTTGAATGATATAAGTTGGCTTTTTTAAAATAAGGAATATGAAAGCTACCTCTTCCTCCCGGCACTGGCCGGAAACTACTTTTTTTTAGAAACTACTTTTCTAAAAATTAAGGTGACACTGCTCTGACTTATAAAAAAGTATGAACAAGAAGTTTACTTACTTTTCTACTAAAATATCAAGTTAAAATTTTGACAAAAATGTATCAAAATTACTAATAATCAGTGCTAGAATACGCCTCTTTCGCGTTTTCATAGTTGTATTCTATGTAATAAGTTCAGAAATATTTTGTTCAATATGTCAAAAAAGTTCTACATTAAGGGGAGCATACGTCCCCAAATTTCGAAAAGCAGTTCATGTTTGGGCGGTCAGCCTCAGTTTTTGTATTTTAAAAACATTTTGAATTTTAAAAAGATGAGAAATTTATGTAGTTTAAGAGAAGGTAAAACCGAAAGATTTATAAAATTTTGAAAGCTTTAAAGGAACTGTTTTCAAAATTTGTCAACTTACTATTATACATTAAGATTGTAACGGTAATAATAACAGTTTTTTTATTATTTTAAAACCACCGTAATTCTATTTTAAAATGCAAGCAGAAAAAATTCAATACAACAATTTGTTTTTCCTCTTAACAATAGTTTTTAAACTGGATTAGTTTAAATTCCATTCATGAGCTTTTCTTTGATAATCAGCTAAAAACATGAATCGATTGAACAACAAGAACAAAAAAATATAAACCTACAACAGAGACTATTTTCATCTTTAAGTTCTATCTGAAATTCATTAAATCCTTTATTCTCTGTAGTTTACTTCTATTTGGCTTTTATTGCAGATCGATTTAGATGAACTTTCTAAATAATTTTTAAATATATCACTGGAAATAATTTAATGATCTCACAGATAGTGCAAATTCAGATCACAGTTTAAAAAAAGAAAAAGAAAAAAAAATAGATTCTGGTTGTTTAAAAATATGGGGTATAAATTCTCTATTTTTTAATAAAGTTTAATTTAAAAAATATTTTCTCTCAAATATTAAGTTAAAATTTTGAGTTAAAATAAGAGAGTTAAAATAAGAGAAACATTGAAAATTCGGGGCAAAATGACACTAAATTTAACAGTAAAGTTTGAAACTAGGACTGTACAGAACTGAATACATAAACCACTATGCTTCATAACCCACATCGGTTAATAGCAATAAAAAGATAAGTGCCAGTTAAACTGATGGCATTGAGCTCACAGGCTATTCACATTAATTGTATATTATACTGTTATTTCAAAGAATAATGTCCCTCAAAAAATAAATGAAGGGAAATATACCCCGTTTGCCCCTTTTATACTTAACCAATGAACCTCCAAATCAAATCAGGGAAACTCCTTAACTATAATAAATCAGTATATCAAATTTGAAGAAAATCAGATAATTCTGCATGAAAAAAAGAAACATATCGCTAAATTAAGGGCGGTCTAACTCCTTTAACCCTTTTATACTTAAATAATGAACCTCCAAATCTAATCAGGAAAGCTCCTTATCAGAACGAACATAGAAACAAAAATAAATTAAAGTAAATTGAATAATTCTCCATGAAAATCCATTTATCTAAATTAAGGGGAGGGGACTTGCCCCCTTTTCGCCCTTGTATACTTAACCAATGAACCTCCAAATCTAATGAAGGAAGCGCCATATCGGAATAAATCGGTATATTAAATTTGAAGCAAATCGAATAATTCTGCATGAAAAACCCTTTTATCTAAATTAAGGGGGAGGCCAGCCCCTCCCCTTTATACTTAACCCATAACCTCCAAATCTAATCAAGGCAGCTTCTTAACATAATAAACCGGTATCCCAAATTTGGAGCAAATCGAATAATCTGCATGAAAAACCCATTTATCTACATTAAGGAGGAGGTCTACCCCCCTTTCCCCCTTTATACTTAAGTAATGATCCTCCAAGTTTAATCAGGGAAGCTCATTAACATAATAAACCGGTATACTAAATTTGGAACAAATCGAGTAATTCTGCATGAAAAACCCAATCATCTAAATTAAGTGGGGGACCAGCCCCCCTTCTCCCCCTTTATCCTTAACCAATGAACTTCCAAGTTTAATCAGGGAAGCTCCTTAACATAATAAACCGGTATACCAAATTTGGAGCAAATCGAATAATTCTGCATGAAAAGCCCATTTATCTAAATTAAGGGGGGACCAGCCCCCTTCTCCCCCTTTATACTTAACCCGTAAACCTCCAAATCTAATCAAGGTAACTTCTTAACATAATAAACCGGTATATCAAATTTGGAGCAAATCGAATAATTCTGCATGAAAAACCCATTTATCTAAATTATGGAGGGGGTCTACCCCCCCTTTCTCCCCTTTATACTTAACTAATGAACTTCCAAGTTTAATCAGGGAAGCTCCTTAACATAATAAACCGGTATACCAAATTTGGAACAAATCGAATAATTCTGCATGAAAAACCCATTTATCTAAATTAAGAGGGGGCGGGCAGCCTTCCTTCTCCCCCTTTATCCTTAACCAATGAACTTCCAAGTTTAATCAGGGAAGCTCCTTAACATAATAAACTAGTATACCAAATTTGGAGCAAATCGAATAATTCTGCATGAAAAGCAGATTTATCTAAATTAAGGGGGGGGGGGGGGTGTCCAGCCCCTTCTCCCATTTTATTATTAACCCGTAAACCTCCAAATCTAATCATGGCAACTTCTTAACATAATGAACCGGTATACCAAATCTGGAGCAAATCGAATAATTCTGCATGAAAAACCCATTTATCTAAATTAAGGAGGGGTCTACCCCCGTTTCCCCCCTTCATACATAACTAATGAACCTCCAAGTTTAATCAGGGAAGCTCCTTAACATAATAAACCGGTATACGAAATTTGGAGCAAATCGAATAATTCTGCATGAAAAACCTATTTATCTAAATTAAGGAGGGGGGGGGGACCAGCCCCCCTTCTCTCCCTTTATCCTTAACCAATGAACCGTCAAAACTAATCAGCGGAACGCCTTATCAGAATAAACATAAAAAAAATTGAAGCAAATCATACATTTTAATCAAGAGTTATCGCGTTACGTACATACGTATGTACGTGCATGCATACACACAGAACCGACGGGTACATTAGCTCTCAGGCTTAGATAGCCTGTGAGCTAAAAAGAGATTGGATAAGCAGATGGACTCCTTTGAGAAATTATGTCTTAAACCAACCGGTAAGTTTGACTCAGAAAGCTTCATTTCCATCTCGCATTTCGGCAAATCCGAGGGCAAATCTCATCTCGATGATTTTTCCAGCATTTCGACGCTTCCAGATGGGAAGCTGCTCGATGGTTTGTTCTCCCGCGGTTTTTAACCTTCCGGAATGGGAAGTCTCTCGAGAGTGTCTCTCGCCCTTTTCAACCTTTCCCGATGGGAAGCCTCTCGCTGGTTTCTCTCGTTCTTTTCGAAATCTCCCAACGAAAAGCCTTTCGAGGATTTCGCTCGCGCTTTTCAACATTTCGCTATGAGAAGCTTTTCGAGGATTTCTCTCGTCCTCGGCAGAGAAGAAAAGTAAGAAAATTTATCGAGAGTACCAAGGGACGAGATAGAGAAAGAGGCACGACAATGAGCTGTGAAATGAAGCCCTAATTTTCAAAGTTTCTCTTATTTTAGCCCTATCAAGATGTCACATACCTGGAGCCCACCGATAAAAATTATTTATTAAATATAAAAATTTCAAAGAGGAAGGTGGGTCGGGTGATTTCGAGGAAGGAGGACGTGAGAGTGGAATCATGCGGGGTGCAATTTTAAAAATTTTACCGAACCCTTCCTGTGGCATATAATCGAAAAGCCCTTTGACCACTCTTTCATACTATGAACCTTTCTTCGCCCAAAGGGGGATGAGGAAGGGGCGAACAAATTTTTAAAACCGTAGCCGATTTCTATAATAAATTTAAATATCACTTTAGATGTGGGTTTTTTATGCAGTCTTCCGGTAAATATTAATTATTGAACATAAAAATTTTAAAGTGGCGGCTGTGTGAATTCCGGGGCGAAAGAGTGGGCTCACGGGGGGGTGGGAGGGGGAGCAATTTTCAAACTTTTTTTGGACCAGTCATGTGATATGTCATCGGTAAGCTCTCGGATGACTCTTTCATATTATGAGACTTTCTTCCTCCCCTCCCCAATTTGGCCCCCACTGCGAGGGTAGTTTTTTCCGTTTTTATCATTTTAGATCATATTTTTTTATGGAACCCTCCGCTAAATATTATTTATAATATATGAAATTTCAGGACACTTTTCCAAATTTAGCCAAGACCCCTCATGTGACATATCGTTGGAAAGGTTTGTGACTACTTATTGATGCTATGCACTTCCGGTGGACGCCCCCCCACTTCCCCCCCCCCGAAGGACACTTTTCCAAATTTAGTCAATACCCCTCTTGTGAGATATCGTTGAAAAAGTCTGTGACTACTTATTGATGTTATGCACTTCCGGTGACAGTCCCCCCCACTCTTTGCCCCCCCCCCGGGGACACTTTTTCAAATTTAGTCAAGACCCCTAGTGTGAGATATCGTTGGAAAGGTCTGTGACTACTTATTGATGTTATGTACCTACGGTGTCCCCACCACCACTTTGCCCCCCCCGGGGGCACTTTTCCAAATTTAGCCAAGACCCCACATGTGAGATATCGTTGGAAAGGTCTGTGAGTATTTATTGATGTTATGCACCTCCGGTGACAGTCTCCCCCAATTTGCCCCTCCCGGAGGACACTTTTTCAAATTTAGCCAAGACCCCTCATGTAAGATATCGTTGGAAAGGTCTGTGACTACTTATTGATGTTATGCTCCTTCGGTGTCCATCCCCCCATTTTGCACCCCCCCCCGGGGGACACTTTTCCAAATTTTGCCAAGACCCCACATGTGAGATATCGTTGGAAAGGTCTGTGACTACTTATTGATGTAATGCACCTCCGGTGACCGCCCCCACCCCACTTTTCCGCCACGGGTTGTTTTTCTAAATTTAGCCGGGACCCCTCATGTGACATATTGTTGGAAAGGCTTATAACCACTTACTCATGTTATCCACCTCCCGCACCCCTCCCCCCCTTTGCCCCCACGGGGAGGGCTTTTTTATAAATTCAGATCCAGACTTCTCATGTGACATATGGTTGGAAAGGCCTAAAGACCTGTGACGACTTAATCATATTATGCAGCTGCTCTGTCCCTCCGCTCGCTTTGACCCCTCCCCCAAGAGATCTGGTCCGAGGTTCATTCGTTTCGATATTATATTTTTTACAAGATTTTGAAGTGCGTGCACACCACACCCGCCTGCTATCATATATCAGTGCCGTATATAGCAGGTAACCTGTTCGTGATTTCATATTACAAGATTACGTATAAATTAGGGGCCCGATTAAAGGAGGTGCCCGCTAGCGGTCGAAGTCGCCTAGTCTTTATTAACATCGACGCATTCCAGTTCACCCGAAGACGATTCTTGATAAATGTATGACGTATATAATACATAATATATGATTTATAAAAGAAATTTGCAAACTGCAGTCATCGAGAAAAAATTTACACAATCGAAAATTATCGATATGTCCATACAATCGAGAAAATCGAGAAAAACATCTCGTTATCGCCCATCACTAAGCTGAAGTATCGAATACTCAATTTTTCGAGAAAAAAATCATGTCGGCAATTTTGAAGCGAATTTTTTCTGTTTCATTTAAAATAAGCCATCAAAATTAACTCAAGATATTTTGATGACTTTTTATAAAATGTGAATGAAAGATTTCGATTTTAAGCTGTAAAAATTTTAAATAATATGGCAGGTACTTTTTTAGTTAATGAAAATTAAAAATGAAACTTGCATTTTTTTTCCTTATGTCATTTTTAAAATCCAAAATAAAACAAATATTCGCACTTTTCTATAGAAAAATTTAATAACTAACTTTGAATACTAAAAACTTTCAAAAATTGTTGCCTAATGGAAAATAATTTAAAGAAATAATGTCAGTTTTTAAACCGATTTTAATCATTAAGAATAAACAGAACAAAAAATAATATATGAACAATTTTGTAATAGTATGTACAATAAGATATTTTGTTTCCTGGTTAATGTATTTAAATCTGGAATTTTTAAATCGATTTTTCACTCACTACCTGGTAAGCTAAGGTTATAAAAATTATAAAAGCAGGTGTGTTTTCAATGACAATGTAACATTTTAATATTTTGAGAATTTAATTATAAATTAATAATATGTTTCCCTAAGGAGGGTCCAGAAGATAAATTGCTAAATATTGTTTATGGTTATAATTGTATAAGAGTTACAAGAAGAATGGAATTAATTATGTTCCAAATCATGCACGCTAAAATATGCCAATTAGCTGTGAAACTGCAACAATGAAATATTTTAAATATTAAAATGTAAAAAATAAAATATAAATAAAATATAAAGAATGTAATGTATATTTTTAAATGCACTTTTATCATTAATTAATTAATTAATTATTTTATGATTTTATGTTTCAAAAAACAATTTAGAAATCGTGAAAGGTTGTTTAAACTATGCTTTTTTCCTTTTGCATATGTTAAAAAAACAGAGAGAAAATGGTGATTTTTAAAATAAATGCACAAATTCATGCTTTTTTAATCGTAAATTAAACGAAGAAATTTTCCATAATAGGGGTCCACGCCAAATTAACACATTGTAGTGGACTTGAATAGCAGTGATGAAACTAGGCTTGATAAGATAAACATTGAATGTCTATAAAAGAATGTTTACCTTTTATGTCCCAAATTATGAATTTATGAAAATTTTATCTTCTAAAGCATATTTTGTGAAATTTTGAAACTACATTAGAAGATTTACATAATCATTTAATGAATTTTAGAAGGATTTTGCAAAAATTAATTAATTAAATTGAATTTATAGGGATTTTGTGCAATATTTGTAACTCCCCTCAAGTATTTTATTTAGACTGTTTTTTTTTAGTATTTTGTAGAATTACAAAATATACAAATATAATTTCTTACAATATTTCCGAACAGAAACTTTCGCCCCCCCCCCCCACCACCACCACCACCACCACACACACACAATCTGTCAACGTCAAGAAAGCTGAAAAAGATTCAAAGGCAAAAGAAATTATAGTTTTTTTTCCCTTTTGTGCAACCAATAATATTTTTTGGAACAAGATAAAGTAAAATATCTATAATTCATTCTAAGCAGTATAACTAATCTAACAGTATCTACTAATCGATGTATTAAAAAGTTTTATGACAAGTTATTTTGATGGCACTTTAATGTACCGTCGGGCATAAAGGGTTAAAAACAGAAAAACTTTTTTACTTTCATATTTATTTAATGAGCAGAGAACCTGGAGCAACTTAAAAAAAAAGATTTTGGATTTTTTTTAAGATTTTTCTTCTTTCATTTATTGCTAAAATATGAAATTCTGTATTTTTAAAATTATTTGTGTAATTTTTTTTAATGTAATTTTGTTAATTTAAAGTTTCCAATTTAAAGTCTAGAAAAAGGTCTTTTTTTTTTATAGTTGCTGACTTTGTCTAGAATAATATTAATTTTTTGTGATTTTATGGATTTAAATGGTGTGCATGTTTGTGTGTGGGGGGGTGGGGGGGGTAGAGAAGAAAATTTATTGAGATTTTTACCATACGGAATTTATAGACAATTTTTAAATGATATTACAAGTATTTTTCAATGAAAACTAAATTTTTATTAAAGAATATTTGCCATGTCATATCATTTAAAAATTGTTACAACTTATAATCTAAATTATTCACTCTCGTTGTATAAAATGTTATCAAAATATCTTAATTGAGTTAATTTCGATTGTTTATTATAAATAAAAGCGAACAAAATCATAAGGTAAATAATGCATAAATGTAAATAAGGTAACAATATCTTCAAAATTAATTTTCCCTCACTCTTTTCAAAATTCAAATGGAGAAAAAAGTTGGTGATCCTCACCCTTATCTCCTTATATCCTTAAAACCACGCGACCACACGACCAATGAGGTGGCTGTATTTCACCTATCTGTGATTTTGGACCTCCATTTTAGAATTTCGTAGGCGGAGGGGAGGGTGCTGGCTAGAATACATTCCTTCTTTTCCTTTCCACACCTGCCAATCAAACTGATGTCCGCTAGTTGAAACTTACCTGAACACGTTTCGACTTGTCTGAACTTGTTCATACATGTTCTGACATGTTAGAACATGTTTCTGAAGGGATTTGAGGAGGGATTCATTTTTTTTTAATAATGTAAGCATGATTTTGACAGGCTTTTTATAATACCAATACTTTTAATGTGTAATTGTTCATGATAATTTATAAAATTACTCTTTGTTTTCCCATTTTTTCAAGCTTTAGTGAGAGTTGTGTATTTAATCATCGTTGGGGTTTTTTTTCTTTTTTTTTTTTTTTCTTTTTAGTTGTTAGAAATTTAAGTTAGTGGTTTTGTAATAGTAATCAGTTATTTTTAGTCAGAAAATAATAAATATAAATGATTGCATAATAAACATTTTATAATAAATATAAAAAAATTTGTTAGACTTAAATATTTTTTTAAATGAGATAGATTTTCTGAAATTGTAGTAATTTGCTTAATTAGTAGATTCTAAGATGATCAACCTTGACTTTATTCATGAAGATACTTCAATATGAGAAGCAATGAGTGATTGATGATCGCCTTTTAGAACCTTGATTTAAATTTTGTTTTAACGATTGAGTTCAAGAACCAATCACTGGTCGATTTTAAGAATCTCGAATCAATTCAGTTTGATGATTGACTTTTAAAAAAATCAGTGAGCGATCGGTGGCTGTAAACCAGATATGTTGTTTCGAATGTATCGTGACTCTTAGAACCGACCTGATGTTAAAACAATTTGCGTTTGTTAATATGGTAAGTGTCGGCAGCTTTTGGTTGCCTTGGGGTAAACACCTGGGGAAGTATAAATAGCGGTGAAATTTTTAATCTGCATCATTTAATGATTTCTTCTGCTAGCGACCAGACGTGACTTTTAGTGTTTTATGCTTTTCCTGTAATTTATTCGTGAAGATTGTTGCATTCTTTTAAGAGTTCAATCTTTTTTCTTATTACTCTATTATGGGTGCTGTTATGCCTTTGGATTAAACCATGCCTTTGGAAAGTTCTACGCCTGTGAAGAAGAATTTTCCATGTCTTTGTTGTAATAAGACATTTTCAACTACTTCTAACCTGAATCAGCCATGAAGATCCATTCAGATGAAAAGTTTTTTACATGTGAAGTATGCCAGAAGTCTTTTAGCCGCAGATCCGATTTGAGAAGACATTTCAAGATTCATTTTAATGATGAAGCAACAACTTTTAAGCGTGATGAGCATTCTTAAGCTTTTTCATCGAAGAACAATCCATCGTTGAATTCTTTGGATGTCGACACAACATCTGAAGAACCTTTCAAAACTTTAACTGTTGACAAGAAGATGTTTGCATGTTCAACTTGTGATGAGATCTTCTCAACCTCTTCCGATTTGTTTCAACATATGAAGATACACTTTAATGACAAGTTACGTACCTACGATTTGTGTCGGAAATTATTTGGATTTAGATCTAACTTGCGAAGACATTTGAAAACCCATAATGAGCTATCTTTATTTAAATGCAACAGGTGTGATCAAGTTTTCTCTCGGAAGGACAATTTAATGCAACATATAAGATCACATGAAAGTTTGAAATTCCCTTGTCATGAATGTGATAAAATTCTTGAACGAAATTATGAGTTGAAACAACATATTCGTACCCAACACTCTCGTATACCTCTTGTGAGTGTGAAACGGAAAAGTATGTCATCTAATGTAAAGTCTAAATAAACAGTCAAGTTTGAGTATTACTCGCAGACAGAGGGTTCCGTAGAATAATTATATGCATTTGTAATTGTATTATTAAAAAAAAAAAGTTGCTAAAAGAATACTAAGGCTTTGTAAAAAACTATACAACGTAGGGTTGGGTATAATTGTATATACTAGAAAAGTGTAAATGGATATACTCTGAAAGTTAAAAAGATATGGAGCTTAAATGATATCAAAAATCAATATCTATATAAATCATTTTTTAATATTATCCTAATCTGTTTATGACGAACTTAATTCGGTACTGACAATAAAAACAGTGCATATTTGAACTTCATTTGCATTTCATAAAAGTAAATACAGAGTAGTAATAACCTTTCTTTCTACAGTGTAGCTAAAACAAAAACCTTTGTTCAAAGTTTCAATTTGGCATTGTGTTAAGCGCGCTTCAAAAAATGGTCGCAAAGTTGCAACACAGCCTTCGTCAGTGCCGCGATATTCCAGATAGGTTTGTAATTAACTTTTAAAGTCACTCGAAGCCTATTGAGACATACACTGAATGCAAATAAGTCGCGATTCCATAGTATTTATGTAATTCGTTTTAAATAGGACAATTTTAGAATTTTTAATTTTTTTAGATGTTATACTCCTATATTTTCTGAACATTTTTATATAATTGTTTCCTTGAAATTCCCATTAGAACAGAAGTTATGGCTTTTAGAATTATACCCGCTCAATAGCTGAAGCGGCGTTTCCGAAAATTTGAAGTCATTTTTCTCCAAATGATGTTTTTGGGCATAACCCGCAAGATACCTCAAAAACTTCTGAATATTTTTTCATGAAATTTTCAAAACATATATTTCATGTTAGTCTGTGTAAACTGAACCTAAAATTTCCTTTTTAGTGTCCAGAAAAATATTTTTTTTAGGTGATTATACTGTTGAAATTTTCAAAATTTGGTGTTAGCTAAATACAACTCTGCATTAAAAATGTAAAGATGCTATAAATACAAATTTATTTAGGTTCAGAATAATTATTACAATCTGAAGTATAAGTAGGCACCAAAATTGCCATTCTACTTGCAATATTTATTTTGTAATCCTGCGCGTAAGCTGTTATACTAATTTTCTGCTCGACAAACGTCTGACAGTTTCAAGCTCCTTATAAATACTAATTCTGCATCTTACAATTTTTTTGAATACATGAAATGAAAGAACATGCTTATATCTTTCATCCCAATAAAGATTGTGTTTTAAAATCATATACATTTTAAGACATTAAATGTTGAAAATGGTAGGGTTTTTTTTTTTTTTCAATTTTTCCAATTTTAAGAGTCCTGAGACCCCTTAAATTAGCCTGTTTTTAAAAATTCGACTTTTATTCCTTTTATACTGCTACTGGACATTGCATTACACATGTATATCATTAAGTTTTTAACTAGGTTTTAAAAGCCCATAGTACGTAGATTACGCCGCCCCTGTCCAAACCGTCCGTAATGTCTCGGCTAATTACGGACGATTTTTTTAAAAATCATTATCAACAATGCTTTTATACTTCTGCTACGGTAGGTCCTCCAGCGCTGCTCAACACTTTTGGTCAATGCCCGTAAATCGAAATTTGTGTGTAACGGAAAAATGCGATTTTCTCAAAAACTATGTGACCTAGGGTAATCTCTATCATTTTCCTTAAAGGTTTAAATTAACGTCAACTTCCTCTAATTTTTTCATAATTTTAGTTTCAGTAGATTCGGAATTAGATTGGGGAAGCGGACATATTTTAGCACTACATTTTAGACGATATCTTTGAAAATATAATATCTAAAATTAAAAGGAAAATATTTTTGAGTTCAGCGTTACGAAAGCTTTCTCACGATATGCAAAGAAAATAGTTTTTTTTTTTTTTCAAGTAGCTTAATTAGCCCCTATATATTTTTACTAAATATATTTATGAATGTTTAATAATCTGAAAATATGTGGGTCAATAGTCTTTATTACTTCCCCCAATTTTAACTTCCTACGTTCCATAGTTTACGAGTAAAATGGCTGTGACAGACAGACAGACACAGGAGTGATCTTACAATGGTTTCGTTTTTACTTTTTAACTATGGAACCCTAAAAACCGAAGCAGAATCAACCTAATGTACTTAATGTATTTAAAACTGTTATGCTTTATCCTGACGAGCGTTAAGAAAGTGATTTAGCTGTGTTTCATACCCACTTACAAGCTGAAATTCAAGAACGTTTAACAGATGAAGTTCAGACTAAAGGTACTATTAAATGGTGTATGGTAGAAAAAAGTAGCACTTGAACGTATGACTGATAACGAGGAGATGAAAGAGATTCAATCCTATTTTCGTTGCCAATGTTTTGCCGAACTTACTGAAGAAACTATTACGCAACACATTGAAGAAGGTTTCCCTAAAATATTAAAATACTTTGAAGACTTTGTGCAAAGAGGTTCTGGGTGGAAGCTTAGAAACATTCAACATTTACAACTCAAGATTGCTAAATATCATCCTCTTGATGCAAGTTCATATATTGCTTTATCTAA
Organism: Maratus speciosus; assembly: GCA_963932465.1. NCBI lineage: Eukaryota > Metazoa > Arthropoda > Arachnida > Araneae > Salticidae > Maratus > Maratus speciosus. Next base: position 146,319,697 of record OZ010787.1, read on the forward strand.
GAAATTGAATGATAAATAATATATTAAATTTAAAAAATCAAAAAACCCGACTGCGTAAAAACGAACTAAATTATTTCTCATCAATATGAAAATATTTTTTTATATTACTTACCTTTTTTTTATTTACATATATTGATGACTTTTAAGTTGTGTTTAATTGTTAGTTCCTATCTACAAACACTGTTTTGATAAGGACTATACATGTCTATGAAGGTTAGAGTTACAGTAAAGGTAGAGATCCAAAGTAAACAACTTCCAGGTTGTGTAATATTTAAACGGAGCTTCTGACTGCAAAATGGTCAACGAAATATCGTCTTCATTTTGAAAGACCTATACAATGATATGCCACTCAATATGGTGCGTAAAAAATTTTTTTTCGTCTCTACCGCCATTTTGTATTTTACGGCCGCCATCTTGAATTTATAAAAACAAAGTCTATCCTATAACCATTGGACGATTAAGACGAATTGATAGAGACATCATTCATTAAAATCCATCCAGCCGTTGGGATGTTTCGAGGGTATAAAGAAATCCACATACACAGATACGCGTGAAACATATAACCCTTCTTTTCAGTCGGGTAAAAAGCAGTGTTGACTATTAAAAACGAAGATAATAAGTGTTTGGTGTGGTGCCTTTTGGCATTTAGGCTAAATTTAGATTTTTCGAAACATCCTGAACGTGTTTCTCATTATATCCCTTATGAGAGTTACTTCCAGCTTGGTAATGTTGAATGCCCTGTTTCCCTTCAGAAGATTCCTATTATCAAACAACTCAACAATTTACGGATTAATGTGTTTGGATATGAAGAGGGCGAAGTTTGTCCACTGTCTAAAAAGCAAAATCTTGATGTGATTAACTTATTATTTGTCTGTGACGGTGAAAAGCAACACTATTGCTTAATTAGAAGCTTTTCAAAACTTTTAGACGATTTGTCTAAACATGAGCTGTGTTCTATTGCTATCGATGTTTACATCGGTTTTCAAGTCAAGACCTATTGGATAAGCATATCGAATATTGTTCTCGAGATGTTGCGCAAGGGATACACTTGCCTAGAGAAGGAGAAGATATGCTATCCTTTTTAGGAAACCATCTTAAACGTCCCGTCCCATACGTTGTGTATGCTGACTTTGAGAGTCTCCTTATACCTATTGCACCTGCTGTACTCTCCACCACACCATCCTATACTGAAAAAACAACTTACCATTTTCCATGTGGGTATGCTTATGTTGTTGTTGGACCCGATGGAGATGCGTGAGGAATGCAAAAGTTCGTGGCAAAGACTGTGTAAACCATTTTTTAAAACAGATGATAAAGATGAAAGACATATTAGGACAAAAGTTATTAAATATTGAACCTATGAAGCTTTCGTCCGCACAAGAAAAAGCCTTTCAAGAAGTTGAATTTTGTTTTATTTATAAACAACCATTATGTGGAAAACTTGTTCGTGACCATGATCATGTGACAGGTGCGTACAGAGGAGCTGCCCATGTAGGATGCAACCTGAACTATAAGAAATGTAAAATAATACTTTTTATATTCCATAATCTGAAAAACTACGATGGCCATCATCTAATGAGTAAGATCGGTAAATTTAAAGATCAAATTAATGTGATTGCCTCCTCTATGGAAAATTATATAACCATTAAGTTAAGAAAGCAGATGGTCTTTTTAGATTCCTTCCAGTTTTTAACCACCTCCTTAGAAAAGCTCATTAGAAACCTTCATCCTGATCAATTCATCATACTTGAAAAAAAAAATCCCCCCCAAAGTAGTAATTTACATATTCTTACAAGAAAAGGGGTATACCCTTACGACTACTTCACCTCTTTTGAAAAATTCCATGAGAAAGAACTATCTCCACCTGCAGCATTTTATAACAGCCTCACAAATCAAGATATTCAAGATGAAGTCTATCAACATGCCTTGAACATGTGGAAAACATTTAATATTCAATCTTTGGAAGAATATCATGATCTGTATATAAAAACAGATATTCTTTTACTTGAAGATGTTTTTCAAAATTTTCGTACATTGTTCGGAAAATTTTATGATATCGATCCTTGTCATTTAACCCTTTAAGCCCTGACCCACACAATTGTTGGGATGATAATAAAGTAAAAGAGAATTACTATTTCCTGTTTTTGAGAGATTTAAAACCAAATCTGCACATTTATATGAGTTAATTGGCTTCAGATGTTTTGATAAGACACCACTAGGAGGCACTAACTAAAATACAGGGTTAGATTTTCTGCTTTTAAAAAGACTATATCATCTGACACCAATAGACAAAAAGTATGTACTGTCGTAATTTCTTTTAAATATGATTTTTAATGTTTGCTTAGATTTAATTTTTCTTTTCATATACTTTATTCATGATTTTAATTGATTTTGTCTTAGATAAATTTAATTGGACTTTACAAATGGTGAAAAACAAATGACCCACACAATTGTGCGGGTCCGTGTTTTACCGTTTCCAAAATGGGTACAACTCCTAATATATAAAATTTTTATTTTTAAGGGATTTTTTTAAAACTTATGTTTTTAGCAATTTATTTTTTATTAATTACATTTTTAAACCGGATTAATTTTAAATAGGTTTGTACTATTCATAATTTCTATTTAAAATATTCACGATTTCTATTTAAAATTGATAGTATTAGATCATAGAAACTCGACAGAGTTTCTCGCCAAGCAAAAGAAACAACAGTGCAATGAACCGTAAATGAGAGGAATTTCCGCCAATTAATGCCAAACGATATTTCAAATTTTTTTAGTACTCTGTCTAGTTTATATTTTCCGGACTGACTAAAGCCGGATTTTGACACATCTATATCTCCGGTTCTATTTACGATAGAAACAAAATTCTTATTTCTATGGAATGGGGTGTGCCACGTGACTCAGAAAACAAAAGTAAAATGGAATCCGGCCAATAGATTTTTAGTAAATGCGATTTTAAAAGTGCTGTTTTTTGCACTTTTGAAATTCTTGTTCCGACCAAATCTGTTGACAGGGCTACAGCAATGTGTAATTATCGGATTTTTATGCGGTTTACGCCATTTCAATCGCTTTTATGAGTAGTTCAAACCTTTGAAAGTTTCATGTAAAAATATTAATTAGTTTTTGATTTATACCAGTTTAAAGTCTTTTTCTTATTGCAGCGTGGCGTACATAATATATGTGAGGCATTCTCACAACAACGTGGCATACATAATATGTGAGGCATTTTCACAATCTTTTGACTTTTAAGTCCTTGAATAATAATTTTTACTTTCTTCTATCTTTAGAAGAATATAGTATTGGATTCGTAAAACTTCCGACTTCCGGTTTTCGATGGATTTATAAGTTTTAGAAGGTTCTGAACATGATTTGATGATTTTTAGAAAATGTCTGTCTGTCACTCTGTGAGTCTGTATGTGACAAAAATTTTGTGGGCGCTCTATCTCAAGAACTAATGCACGGAATTTCACAAAACTTTCGATTCAGTTAGACCTTGAAATAAACTGGTTCTGATTAGTTTTTGGTGTAAATCGCCCAAAAGGTGTCGCCGCTGTGCTGCATTTTTCACGATTTTTTCAATAGCTATATCTCAAGAACTAATGCACGAAATTTCATAAAACTTCAGATTCAGTTTGTACTTGATAGAATTCAGAGCTGATTAGTTTTGGTGAAAATCGCCCAAAAGGTGGCATTGCTATGCTGCATTATTCTTGATCATCGCAATAGCTTTATCTGAAGAACTAATTCACGAATTTTCATCAACTTTCAGATTCAGCTAGTCCCTGATATAAATTACTGCTGTTTATTTTTTGGTGTAAATCGCCCAATAGGTGGCGCTGCAGTGCTGCCTTTTTCAATATTTCCGCAATATCTGTATCTCAAGAACTAATGCATGAATTTTCATCAAGCTTCCGATTCAGTTAGTTCCTAGTATAAATTGGTCCTAATTAATGTTTGGTGTTAATCGTTCAACAGGTGGCGCTGCTATGTGGAATTTTTTATGATATCTGCAATAGTTCTATGTCAAAAACTAATGCGCGGATTTTCATCAAACTTCAGATTCAGTTAGAAATTGACATAAGTTGTTGATGATTAGATTTTGATGTAAATCACCTAATCAGTGGCGCTAATATGCTGTATTTTGCGTGATTTACACGATTTTAACGATAGTCCTATCTAGATTGCCATTTAATTTTGGCATAGATTGCCATTTAATTTTAGCAGTGTACTAGAGAATTTAGTATTAACATGTATGAGATAGAAGAAAGTTTTGGGATTGGCATTGGCATATCCGACTAGTTATTTTAGTACATATTCTTGTGGGGTTTTTTTATTTCATGTACTGGGGAACATCTCATTGCATGATTGCATAGCAATATTAACGAGATAAATAAGTTTTGGACGATGTTGGGGGTCCAAATATCCAGGAAACCCCTATACCGTCCCGTGTCCCTGATGCTGATTTTTAAGTTTGGAGCTGTTTGTATAAAATTGTTTCAATAAAAGTAATTCGATATAATTTTTTTTCTGAAACTGGGACAATTCCTTCTATATATATAAAAAAAAATTGATTAGGAAATGGACCAATGAAAATTTGCGTAGATATTCCGGGTAGATCGGCATCCAATTTGAATGCTTAAGCATGGCCTTTCATTGTTAATATTAAAAAAACTGTTGCATACAAAAATATGAAAATCGGTGGTATTATAGAGAGACTAGCTGACCCGCCCGGCATTGCCCGTGCCTTAATAATATTCGTAAATGAATCTGAAATTTTTATCACAGGTGCATACAGAGGGGAGTGGGAGTGGAGACAGCAAATTACCAGGGTCCGACTCTTGTTCAGTTCCAAAGTTGTGTAAATTCACAGATTAAGTTTTTTCATTTTTATATGTCTCATGCTCTTTTTATTCCAAATTAATTGACGAATTCAATTAAAATTTAATTATATTTTCAATAATTTAATTTTTTATTTAAAATCTTTAGATGAAAAAGCAATTACAAATACAACATAAACTGTAATAATTGAAAAAGAAATAATAAAATTATAAGCAAATATTACTATATAGAATGTTTTAAAAAGTACCATTCAGCAAATTTATTTTCTAATAGAGTAAAGCCTGTTTCTAATGAAATCCTGCAATAAACAACAAAAAAAAAAAGTTACAGCTTCCCTCTCTCCCCAAAAATGTTATTATGCTTTGTTCAATTTAAATAACCTGCATAAAACGGAATTTATCACTAGTCGTTTCCGTCTAAGCAGGTTTTATTGTATCTTACTTCTGGTGGGCCCATAATAATATTCTTCAATGAACCTGAAATTCGAATCGCAGATCCGTACAGAGGGAAGTAAACAAAATTACTTGACGTCATGACAACATTTTTAAATTTCTTGCTGCTGATTAATTCGCATTTCCAATATAGTGCTTTGCAGAAATTGCACGTTTTACTCAAAGTTCCACAGTTGTGTCCCCCGGAACGTTTAAATCAATAATTTGGATTTCAGACGCAACGCGTGCACTCTGCGGTTATTAAGCCTATTTTAGCGATCGCTTATGCTCTGTGTTTAACTTTATTCCCGATTCAATCTATTTCAATTTTCTGTTCTTAATTCGGCTTCTTCTCACTTTCAAGTATTCACCGAGATCTTTTACGGGCATTTCAAATGATATTTTGAAGCTCTATAATTGCAGCGAAAGAGGGAAACATCATGGAGCTCTTTCCTCTACGGCGAAATGTAAATAAACTCGATCGCCCTAAATCCTGCCAAAGGACTTTTCACAATAACCAATGAGATGCGTTTCTCGGGCGTTGCCATTAGACAATAACAAATAATCGCGATTTCTGTGCCACGTACGTTAGCGTAATATATATATAGATGTTTGATAAACACGGTGATGCAGACAGTTTTCAAATCGAAGAATTATTTTAAGAGATATTTAATGTTAAAGATGGACAAAAGCGTTCCATTAAAAAAGTTTTATTGGAGCAAAATCTATACATGAGAATTTAACCATTTTTAGATCATTTTATATGTTTTAAATTCCCGGTGTGCAGATTGCATTTATTTTTCTTATTTGACTCATTTTTGAGGTTTTATTTCAATTTTAAATCCAAATTTTCGGCATTTCGAGATATATTTTTTACAAATTTTAGAAAATGTTATTAATTTAAACTGTTGCCAGTTGTATAAATGCCAGCGCAAACAATAATGTTTACTTCAAATTAAAAATTTATTTTACACGTGACTATTATAAACAGAAAATATAAAAAGCATTGAAAATTACGTCATAAAAACTATAATTACACGTGAATTTAAAAAGAGACAGAATATTGTAAAATAATAAATTCATAAACATGCGTTAGAAGCCTTAAATAGGAGAATTTACGTCACATTTACACCAGATTACACTTATTATATAAAATGAACAAAAAATAATATTGCAAAACAGTTTAAATTTAAAAATTGCTCGAGACATTTATTTGATATTTTAAGATGATCATAATATTTCATTTCTAACAAAAGTATTTTTACGTGAATATTAAAAAGAAAAAGAAAATTTTGGTGAAAATTACGTCAGATTATAATTCTCAGATTCAAATTATAATTCAATCTTCCGAAATCATTTTAAAGCCGATCAAATTATCGTGCTGTTAGAGTCTGCGGTGTCTGAACGGGGGTTGACGAGCGTAGCTCGTAGGGGGCAGAGCCCCCTAGTGTTTTATATAAATATGTAGCAAAAAATTAATCTGCACACATTTTTACGGTTGATGTTATTTTTTTTAAACTCTGTCCCTGGGTTTTAGATACCTTACCGTCCCTCTTGTTACATTATACAAAAAATCACTTCACATGCAGTCACAGAATTTTTGTCAAAATTTTTTCTCAGGCAGAAGTATGATAGAGAAAGAATGGCTAAAATTCTTTGACGAGAAGTTTTCTGAAGAATTTAAATCAGCATTTAAATATCAATTTCAAGCATCGTGGCTTTATTGTTAGTCTTACTATCCCCAAGGTTTATTCCTGCACTTTTCGAGGCAAATTAATTTTTTATTATTATTATTTAATCCAATGTAAATAACTGCTCCTAAAAATCAATGAACATTGTGGCTATCACTGTGTCTTAACATGATTTGCCTAAAGATAGGTGGTAATTTTCCTTACCATCCCATCCTTACCATCTCTTTTTTTCCCCCTTAACGTCCCTTTTTTCCTATACCGCCTTCTTTTTTACTTTCTTCTATCTTTACAAGAAGAAAGTATTAGATTCATGAAAATTTTCGAATTCTGGTTTTCGACGGATTTAGACGTTTTAGGGGTCAAAGAACCCGAAAAACATGTTTTTACAAAATGTCTGTCTGTGAGTCTGCCTCTGTGTGACACAAATTTTGTGGGCGCTCAATCTCAAGAACTAATGAACGGAATTTAATAAAAATTAATATTCAGTTAGTCCCTGATATAAATTGGTGCTCATTAGTTTTTGGTGTAAATCGCTCAACAGGTGGCGCTGCTATGCAGCCTTTTCACGATTTCCGCAATAACTCAATCTCCAGAACTAATGCACGGATTTTCATCAAACTTCAGATTCAGTGAGTCCTTGATATGACTTGAAGTTTTGAATATTTTGGTGTAAATCGCTCAACAGGTGGCGCTGCTGCGCTGCATTTTTTGCGATTTCCGCAATAGCTCTATCTCAAGAACTAATGCTTGGATTTTCAACAAACTTCAGATTCATGTATACCTTGATATAAATCACTGCTGTTTATGTTTTGGTGCAAATCACTCAGTAATTGGCGCTGCTATGCTACATTTTTCACAATTTCCACTATAGCTCAAGAACTAATGCACGAATTTTCATCAAACTTCAAATTCAGATATAATTTGATACGAATTGGTGCTAAATTGACGTAATTTCTTGTATTATTTAAAAGATTTATATAGACGAAAGTTTTGTGTCGGCCACAACATACTAGTTTACGTTACGGTCCCTTCTCCAACACCCATTTAAGACAATGTTATACCAAAATTTTGTACTAAAAATACTACATTGTTATTAATTCTTATTTAAATGTTCTGTGGGTACTATGCAAATTCATTATAAGTAAAAAATTAGAAACAAAAATAAACAGTTTTAGTGGTAAAATGGTAACGAAAATTAAACTTGTAAGTTTAACCTAAACCTCAGTTAAATAAAAAAAAATTTCGCTGCAGAACATTTTTTCTTTATTTTGAATCATTAAGGCACTCATTCGTCTATAAGATTAAAAATTTTATTTTAGCAAGTTTAATTTCACCAGATTTTTATTCCTGAAAGTTAAAAGATTGTGAGAATGCCCCAAGTATATCTCACATTGCAGTAAACATTTAGAACTGGTTAGAACTCGCGCAATTACGGGTTAAACATTTTTATGTTTAATTATGTTATGTTAGTTATGCTTAATGTTAAACGCAAAAATTCGTCAAAAACATTAAAAAAAAAAAAAACCTATTCAAAATTTTCGAATTTTTGGCCCCAGTCGTCCATGAATTTTCTACAAGCAACCCGTGTGCCACATTTCGTAGTCCTGCGCTCTGTGGTTTCCGAGTTTTTGAGGTTACATAGATACACATATAGATTTTATTGCATTCGAACCAGTTAAGCTCTCTATTATAAAGCGGCATTGAAGCATTTACGTTTAGTGACAAGGTCACTTAAAAGATCTTGATTACATTACAACCGATGGATATTTAATATTTATTAAGTAACATATATTTTAATGAATTTGTACTATTTTAATCTCTAGAAAATTTTATCATGTTACTTGAAAGTAGAATATGAATTCAATTTGTTCATCTAAAGTTCGGCGATCCAGGTTTTTACTTTATGAAAAATGTTTCTATTATCCAATTTATTAAAGATGCTTTCTAGATTTCAGCCTTTTAAAATTCCAATACTATGGGTATTTTTTCACACAAAATTTAGATAACAATTAAATGAAATTTTATCTTGCACGAAATCTGAATGATTTTTGACGAAGGTATTGCGCACAATAATCATCGCGGCATGTCCTGTTGATATTTGAGGAGAAACTAGAATATTGAAACCTGCCAGTGGACCTGGATTATGGAAAGATTCTAGGTAAACACTGACTACGGAGAAACCACAGAACATGCACAGAAAGATAATGTAAGCACTTTAGTGAATCCCAGAGTACTTATATTCATGAAAACAATTCGACAGAACTTTAGGATTACTGTTTATCATATTGAAATAAGTGAGAAAATATTCTCTTCTGTATTGCTTTTATACTAACACGCACATATACTCATATATTTTTCTCAACATTCCAAACATTGCAATTTATTCTATTTAAACCATTTTACAAAGGTAATACTGTCAGTCTGGTTTTTTATTACATAATTTTTTTTTCATTTTTTACAATCCTTTTATATAAAATGAATTTTTGGCAGTTTTATTTTAATTTTTAATTTTTCTTTTCATTTAAAAAGATTAATAAGGGGATTTATTAAACTAATCGACTGTGTTATTTTGGACTTGTTAATTAAAGAATGCTATCAATATGCCATAAATAGATTTTAGTTCATTTTTCATCAGATAATACAGCTACTTAAAAATTTGCAAATATGACTGAAATTAAGGAAAATCATTTCATAACGATGAAATATCGAATTCTGAACTTTTATTGAAATGAATTATAATTTATCGTATGAATTATCCGAAATATATGAAAAAATACTTGGAAAGCGTACGACTTAGTATGTCCTGTTAGTCACGTAAAAAAGAATTAGGAATTTAAAAACTACATGCATTGAAAATTCAGAAAATTCAACAAGTGTTAAGAGCTTATGAACACATAAAAAGAAAAAACTTAGTCAGATAATCTGAGTTTCTGCCGCGCTTATCGGAGAGACGTTCGATTTCCTGAAATAAAAATAACTAATTTTATTTAAAAATTACTTCAGGTACGCCGGTGATAAAACAAATGCTCATTATTCAATCTGTTTTTAAGTCTTTACATATTTTGTGTAAAACTATATGAATTTTGAAAATGTAAAGGCAGTTTTTCAAAAGTTATTAGGATAAAATCTTTGCTGAGTTAATTAATGAATCACCATATATCTTATAGAACAACAGCAAAAAATATTACTTGTTAGTTCGACACATTTTATCATTTCTAAAAAATAAATGATTTCTTCTGAGATTTGTAAGAATCGATAAAATGGTTTTGGATTATTTTTAAAAAATTCAACATTGTGTCTTACTAGATATATTACAGTTTTGAAAAGTTTATAGCATCACTATTAAATTATTTTTTTTTACTTCCATCATCTTTCGTTTATCTTTTCTTTTCGGAATTAAAATGGAATATGTATAATGCAAATGAAATACCTTACAAAAAGAAGTGATATCTAATCAAAAACAACTCGTTATAAATGATCCCGCCAAGCCACAAACCTAAAACGTCAGTCATAAAAAGAAGTGATATCACATAAAAAGAAGCGATATAGAAGTGCCTACTCCGAGTGCCGTGTAAAAATCTATCACTACTCATAATGGTTCCAAAGGACTCGGAGTGAGGTACAGTATGTGAAAACTGCTTGGCGACCTGCAGGCGTATATTTAATATATGCAGTACCTATATCAATTTCGAAAAATTGTGAAAGTCAAAAAAATTAATTTTAATTTCTCATTATATCACTCTTATAAATAATTGTAGGAGGAAGATCTGAAATAAATCAGAAAGATTTGTAAGACAAGCAGGAAATGGCATGTAATTGTGGTAATCATCTATTATTACAATTATACTTTTCGATATTTTAAATATAATTTTTAATTACATAAATACGTTTAATAATATACTGTTTCAGAATTAAAGGAAAAACTGGTCAAATGGATCCTTTTTTATGAGAGAATTATTTCTTAAACGTAAAATGTCGTGTTTCCAACATAAGGAATATTATATAATACTATTGTAACAGAAGACTTACTAGAACAGATTTTTTCCCTTGTCATGTGCAATTCCGTTTACGCAGGCTTTACTGCAATGTATCTCAGATTAGTTAACGTCTATTATTAGGTACATTGTTAGTAATAATGTTTATTACATGTTTACTTAGAAAATCCTTCTCGTAAAAGTGGTCTTTCTCGTTCAAATAACGGTAAACAAAATCAAAAAATCGATCCCATGATTTTAAATAAGAATGGCATGTAAACACGAAAAGCTTCAACTTTTCTCAGTTTAATGGGATCAGTAATACAAGAAAATAATTGTTAAGCAAATAGTCATATGTAAGTGCAGGAAGAACGAAGAAAAGCCTGCAGGTCGCCAAGCAGTTTTCACATACTGTACCTCACTCCGAGTCCTTTGGAACCATTATGAGTAGTGATAGATTTTTACACGGCACTCGGAGTAGGCACTTCTATATCGCTTCTTTTTATGTAATATCACTTCTTTTTATGACTGACGTTTTAGGTTTGTGGCTTGGCGGGATCATTTACAACGAGTTGTTTTTGATTAGATATATAATATGCACATGTAACGAACGGTATGTTTCTGATCTGAGTTATAAATGTCATATATGTTTTATACGTTTTATATGAGTTATATGCATATCACGAGGTAGATTTTTAAGTTTGATAAATTCATTCTATTTTTTCGACACAGCAAGTAAGCCATAAGGAATAAATAATAAATTATGGAAAGTTCAGAAAATGCTCGACAGATTCCGTAGTGTCTGCTTGAATTTACCAGGAGATCAGGGAAAATTTTCCATAGATGAGCAGACGATTCCATTTTTTAGGACGTGCTTCAGTAAAGCAGTATATAAAAAACAAACCACACTCTGTTGTAATAGTATCATCTGTGATAGTTTTAAATTTTGTAGTTTACCAGTGGGAAAGTACAGACCTAGTCCACAAGGATCTGGGCTTAGGACCTGCTGTAGTCCTTACTCTGGTTCAGACCTAGTTTTATGTAGGGGAAGGTGTTGTACCTCTGACCATATTGTTCCTTTGACCACCTAGCCTGTCGCGCCACCTAGCAGAATTTTATGAATTTTTGTATAATTAGTGCATAGTTCCTTCACTAGAGGGCTTGTGCAACCTACTGTGGATTATTCAAGTCAAAGGGGAATCCTGTGAATAATACTAATCCATTTCCATCATAAACATGTATTTATTTGTTAATGTTTTGCCTAATAATATTTTTTGTGCCATGTCTTTCTTGATAGAAATAATTTGACATGGTAGCTATAGACTTTTATAAATATGGTGCGGCTTGTGAAAATGATTATCCTAATCCTAAAACTGTAGCATGCTTTGTAATTTGCACTTGCATGGTGTTGTACCTCTGACCATAATCAGTTGTTGTTCCTTTGATCAGGTCAAAGGTACAACACTCTTAAAAGATTTTCTAAACATTTCAACTTTTATGACATACTTACTATAACTGTCTTGAAATTAGTTAATGATATTTTTTACTTCAGTTATTCATAAATATTCCAGTTATTCATAAATGTGTCGACTGGGATAAGCACAGTTCATGTACCTCCTAAACTCATAGCCCTCAGAGGAAAAAAAACAAGCTGGAGGGATAACGTCTGCCGAAAGGGGAGCAACTATCACTATGATTACTGCTGTTAGTGCATCCGGAAACATCATTCTCCATTTGTTTGTTTTTCCCCGTGTCAACTTTAAACCATTTATGCTTCACAGAAATAGGATCAATTGGAGCTGCAAACCCATCAGCCTGGTCAAATGAGACCATATTGCAATAGTTCTTTCAAAATTTTCGGAAAAATGTTAGACCTAGTACTGAAAGACCAGTATTGTTATTATTTGATAACCATGAATCTCATATTTCCGTACCAATAATCGATTTAGCCAAGGTTAGTGGTGTGATACTAATGACGTTTCATCCACACTCTAGCAATAAAATGCAGCCCCTTGATAAGAGTGTTTATGGTCCTTTTAAAGCCTTTTATAATCAAGCTGTAAATAATTAGATGGTTGCTCCAGGAAATGTTAGAAAGCCTCTTAAAATCTACAACATTGCTGAGCTTGCGGGCATAGCAGATTCTAAAGCCGTAGTTCCAAACAATATTATGAAAAGTTTTAAGGTCACAGGGTTTGTGCCTTTCAATGAGTTTCTCAACGTTTTCTCTGATAACGAATTTCTTGCAGCTACTGTAACAGGCAGACTGATGCTGCATGAAGCTGATTTTGATAAACCATCAGCGGTGGGGCAGCTCAAACTGACAATATAATTCCTCAATGCAGCAGTTCAAATTTATCGCCACTTATCATAACATCTGAAACTGTGAGACCTCATCCAAAAGTGCAAGCAAGGAAAATAAAAAATAGGGGTCGGCATAAAGGGAAATCTCGTATCCTGACTGATACTCCTGAAAAGCTAATTATTGAAGCTGAAAAAAACGCCCTAAATGCAAGAGAAAATTACATTGAATAAAACGATTGTTTTCTTCATTGTTGTGTTGTCTAATTGGCTGGTCAGAAATACAACAACCCATGGTCAAAGGTACAACAGTGTGTTGCACTTTTGACCACAATGTTATTATTTTTTAAAAATGAAATTAAACATAATAAAAGTAAAACTAGAACCATGAAAAAATTACATATGATAAACCAGATGATAGTGATTATAATAAAACAAATAAATTCAATTTAGCCTTAATAGTTAAGCTACGAAAATTAAAATTTTGCAAAGTGGTCAAAGGAACAACACCTTCCCCTGAAATACCGTTGCTGGAAAAACTAAAAAAAGAAATTTGAAGGAGCAGGCACAATCCAAACGGAGTGAAGGGCATACTATTTGTCAACGGCTCTTAAGAGGAGTGCGAGCATTGAGCACATCTCAGAAAATGAAATTTTAGTGGTCTGTCCAAAATCAAAAATTGTTTCAAACATTTTCATTGTGGCCGATGAAAATTATCTAAATAAACAACAACTTTTTTTGCTTAAACTTTTATTTTTAGATATTTGCACACGTAATCCCAAACTTCACAATTGTGTAGATACAGCCCATAAATGGCTGCATTAAGCCCGAACAAACACAATTGTGTGGGTCCTCCCCTGGCTTAACCTGACATGGAGTATTTTTTTTAAATCTTTTTTTTCAATCAAATACGGTCCTATCGGTAAGGAGAAACCACCCAAACTTTGATTTTCTAGCAAAAAATCTCCCGGTTTTAAAGGGTTATATACGGCACCTTCGCTCGCGTAGCAAGCGTCTTTGAAAATGAGCGATATACCTTTAGAGTTACTCACAGATATTGATATGTTGCTTCTGATAGAAAATGGGATTCGAGGAGGCGTCAGCATGATCAGCCAGCGTTATACAAAGGCAAATATCCCTAATACACCCGATTTTAAGGAAAATTAAGCACCCAATTACATCATGGACTGGGATGCGAACAGCCTTTATGGATGAACTATGTCCTAATTTTTACCCTTTGGAGGATTTGAATGGTGTGCGACAAGTCATATTACCAATGAGTGGATTTTATCTCTACCTGATGACTCCGAAATTGGATATATTTTTGAGGTGGACCTTAAATATCCTAAGAAGCTTCATAAATTACATAACGAATACCCTCTTGCACCTGAAAGAGTGACCGTCAACGAAGAGATGTTGTCAGCTACCGCGAACAGGATGCTTGGAAATAAAAAATTTAACTGCACTCCTAAGCTTATCCCAAATCTTCAAGATAAGCAGAATTATGTCACTCATTATCGAAATCTCAAATATTATTTGGAACTTGGATTAAAACTTACAGCTGCTCATAAAGCTCTTCGATTTAAACAGGCACCATGGTTGCAGAAATATATTAATTTTAATACAGAGAAAAGAAAGGAATCAAAATCATGTTTTGAAAAGGACTTTTTTAAATTGATGAATAACTCTGTTTTCGGAAAACCTATGGAGAATCTATGAAAAAGAAGAAATATTATATTGTGTAATAATGAAAAAAGAGCCAAGAAATTAGTGCTTCACCAACATTCAAAGCATTTAAAACATATGACGAAGACCTGACTGCTGTGGAAAGGCTTAAAACTACTATTTTGACGAATCGACCGATTTATGTTGGATTCACTTAGAATTGTCAAAGTTACTAATGTACAGATTTCACTATGATTTTATTAAAAAAGAGTATAAAAACCAAGCAAGGCTACTTCTCACTGACACGGACTCATTGTGCTACCATATGCAAACTAAGGATGTTTATACAGATATACGACAACATCGTGATTTGTTTAACTTCTCTGAGTATCCAAAGAACCATCTGCTTTATTCAGAAATTAACAAGAAAACGATTGGCAAATTCAAGGATGGAGAATTAGCTCTTGAGTTCGTTGGTTTAAAATCCAAAACGTATTCTCTGAAATCTATGAGTGAAGAAAAGAAGCGGGCGAAGGGCGTGTCTTCTCATGTTGTTCGACAGAAAATCAAGCATCAAAATTACTTAGAATGTCTGCAACAATTGAAAACTAGCATGGAGAAGCAGAGAAGGATCGCCAGAGATGGCCATCACCTATATACCTTAAGTCAGAATAAAATTACCTTAAGTCCTTTTGATCAGAAGCACTACTTACGAGATGATAGAATATCAAGTTTTGCCTATGGACTTTATAAAATTAACTAATTAACATGTACACATCTGTCGCTGATGAAAGTTGTTAATATAATGTAGAATTACCAAGAAAATGTTTTTATGTAAATATGTCTTTTCTGTAAATATACTTTCTGTAAATTGCTTTGTTTAAAATAAAAAAAAATGTTGATTTTTAAATGAGTGCTTATTTGTAACTTCTACACAAACCTTTCTAACATATTGTCAGATATGTGTAACACACATATTCAAACGTATACATACACACACACACACGCATCTATGTAATATATATGCAAATAGCTATGCTCATTGTAAGTAATTTTGTTTAATGTATAGTTTTTTAATCTTTCAGATTTTTTTAAAACATATTTAAAACTTTTTTTAATTTTTGACTTTTTGTTTTAATTTGTGGAACTTTTTTTTTTACATTTTAAATTTTTCAAGTCTTTTTTTTCTTTTTGTTAAAACTTTTTTTTTTTTTTTACTTTTTAAATTTTGTTAATTTTTTTTCTTTTTTGTTAATTTTTTTTTAATTTGTAAAACTTTTTTTTTTACTTTTTAAATTTTGTCATTTTTTTTTTGTTTTTTGTTAAAACTTTTTTTTTTATTTGTAAAACTTTTATTATTTTTTTTTTACTTTATAAATTTTGTTGCTGTTTTTTTTTCTTTTTTGTTAAACCTTTTTTTATTTGTAAAACTTTTTTTTTTTACTTTTTTAATTGTTAAATTTTTTTTTAATTTTGTTAAAACTTTTTTTATTTGTAAAACTTTTTTTTTTACTTTTTTAATTGTTAATTTTTTTTAATTTTGTTAAAACTTTTTTTTGCAAAACTTTTTTTTTAATTTTGTTACTTTTTTTTATACATATATATTTTACGCAAGAACCTGTATGTAAACATTTAATTTTTATGCATACAAATACGTGTAGACATTGATGTATGCTTATAATTAAACATTTATATCTTCATACATAAATTTTTAAACAAATACATATGCTTCGATTTGTACAAACATATATATAGAGAGAAAATGAGAGACGCATATACCTTCTAACGCATATACTTACTAACACACACACACATTTGATAACAGTCATTTTAAATAAAGCGGAAAACATTTGTATTTATTAAAAACTTACTCATGTACACATCTTTCTAAGAAAATATCAGAGAAAACAATAAAATGAGATAAAATAAAGAAGTGTTTCTAAACGAAACCGTTTTGTCACCTTAATTCTCGATACCATTCTATCAAATTTTTAAACTGAACAGCAACATGATATTAATAATTGTTATGATCAAGAGAAAGGTTAGTCTGATTATCGATTTCACACTGATTGCGCAAATGATCGATCCAGTGGTCGTAGAACCGGCTATTATCATCTACTCACATCTGTTTTTAATAAGTTCTAAGCTTGATCTAAATATTAAGAATGCGTAAGTTTTTTTTAATGTGTTTTGATTTGTCATTGTTTCATTAAATATGAACATGTAGTATAGGATTTTATATTCTCTGGAATATGTACATATTTTTCTTTTAAACATATTCATTAACTTAATCATGATTACGAATTTTCTTCCTCTATTGCTGAAAAACCGATATTAATACAACGCTTATTTATGGAACGACATGATAAGCCATATTTAATTTAATTTTTCTATTCCCGTTAATATTGTATTTAGTGAATATGAGCTAAATAGTTTTCGTATGTTTTATAGGGAAAGATTGATCTAGGAAATAGTAAACAAAAGTGAAATATATAAAAAAAAAATTGACTGCATACGTACTGTTCTTATTGTTTGAAAAATATGTTTAATGTAAAATTTTATCTCTGTAAAACAAATCCTATCTTATGTTATATAAGTGATACTACGATCTTAAAAAATATATATACTAAAGCAGTTTTATCCATAAATTTCATATCAGGCATAAAAAAAACACTTTATTTCATTACTTAAATATCATGTTTTATTTTTTAGTGCCAATAATTACATGTATCATAAACGTAGAAAATGCGTTTACAACAGAAGAAAATTTAATAACTGATTCAGAATGTATATAATTAAATGTTTTGATTAAAATCATAAATAGCAGAAAAATGCTTACGTAGAATTAAAAAAAATAAATATATCAATTTGAAAAACGCTAAAAATAATAATTAGTATTTTATAATTGTACTATTAAACAACAACAAACTACAATAGTTGAATTGCCTAATGCTATTTTTCAATCTGAAACCTTTTCGCAATATCATAATAATCGAATATCATATTTAACTCCAAAATAATAATAACGATAAATACTGTTAGTGTTTATAATCACAGAAAAGAAAAAAAAATCCAAAAGCACACATCCTATCGCAACACATTTTCAACAACTCTCAAATTAATACAAATTAACGTGTATTCCCAGCAAAGAAAGAAACAGTGGGCCATCAGCTGGAAAAAAGATGGCAGCCAGCAGTGCCATCAGCGGTAAAGTGCAAGGGTGCCATTACTTAAACCTGTCGAAAAGTGTCCGAGCCGAATGCAGCTGGCCCATCAGTGATGGCCAACAGCAGGCCAGCATTGGTATGCCATCACATTACTTCAATCCGGCACTTTTCCTGCAGTGCTAGCATCTATACCACTGCTATTCCTTTGCTGGCCCAGCACTTTCCCTTACAAAATTTCTTATAGAATTCTATAAAAAACAAAGTATTATATAATTATGGCTCTTTTTTCTATAAGTTAGTTTAACCAAGAGCTATAAACGTGTCTATAATAGAAATGTCTATAAAAATATTTGAACTTTCAGCGGTTTCCATGTGGTCACCCTCCCAAGTACTAACCGCGCACGATGCTGCTTGGTTTTCGTGATCAGACATGAACAAGTGCTTTCAACGTACGCTACGAGTGCTCATAATTTTCAGTCTCTCATTACAATATTTCAAGTTTGTTTCTTTTGTGATTTACGTTCCCAATCATTAAACTGGTATAGAAATTATTCTACTGTATAAAAATCCTATGTATTTTATACGCTTTTTTTTATTTATTGATTCTGAACTGCGTAAATTATGAAAATCCAAATCCTTTGTAACCTAGTAAAACCAGATTTAAGGAGAAAAAAAAGTGCGTTGAAATAAAGAATTTATTTGTTTATTCATTTACTTATTTATTTTGTTGGTGGCAGTTGTGCTATATTTTTTACAGTTTCAAATAAAATTAGCTTCACAGCTTAAATTGTGTTAAGATATTCATTTCAGATTTGTGTTTAAATACTCAATGTCTTCGATATTCGCTGCGCCACCTAGCGTAAGGGTTCCAGCAATAATACTGCAAAAGTTCGTGCACTTCCATGTAGTGGTGGGCCAGCGCATGAGATAAAATGGATGCCCACCAGAATTTTATCTGATGATTTCCAACAGCAAAGTTGACAGAAGCTGTCCAGCAGTGGTCATGCAGTGGTAGACCATCAGCCAGCACTTCTCCATCATTGCCAGCACCTATCTTGCTGCTGGCCAGCAATTTCCTCTTTGCTGGGTTGTAATCTGCATGAATCATGATGCATCTGCTCATGAATCAAAATATCCCTGTGCCCTCATTTCAAATGAGAGATATACCACTTTTGAGGAATCAGAAAAAAAAAATAATTCCAGATCAATCTTTTTCTATATAACATAAACTATTTAACTCAAAATCATCATATACAAAATCGATAGGAATAAAAGATTAAAATTAAATAAGACTTACCTTTACGTTCCATAAATAATCACTTGAACCTTTTCTTCGGGGCTTCCAATCCAGCATAGAGATCTTGTGAGGGGCTATTTGTCGCGCGGGGGTCGCAAATACTCAGCCTCGTTTCTCTCTAAAAGATTTCTGAAGGGAGGCAATTACAAGAGATTTCTCCTCTCTTTTCATTCTTATCAGCAGCTTCTGTAATGCACCCTCGCTAATTCTACACCAGTTGGGGTTTTGTAGTCTTCGCGACCCAATTGAAAATGATGCTTTTTGAATAAAAAATAAGGTTTTGATAAATCTTTAGGAAAGCCTTTTTTTTTTTTTTAAAGCACTATTTGTAAGTTTTAATTCACACAATTCTAAGAATTTTTTCAATTTTATTCTGAAATTAAAAAAATTAATTAAATATAATAAAATGATTCTATATAAAGAATAGATTAGTATTAAAATGGACAGACTTTTCTATCTATATTCCAGCTTATTGCCAATGTAAATTGAAATTCCTTGAAAATCATCTTTTTAGATTTTAAACAAGAATAAACAATAGTGTTACGAAACAATACGAAAAACAAGTGCATTGTCAGAAATGTCCTGTTAATATGCCTTTTAAATAATTAGAAATTGCATGTACATTTTCATGTTGATTTGTTTATTTTTAAAAACTATTATTCGTTAAAAACGCGATTCTAATATTGCATTGAAAGCTAAATAATCTTCAAAACATGACATTTGTCATAATTTGTATTAGTAAATTGCGTTTGGAGGAAATAAAAGTCAGAGGGTAATCTTCGGTGATGCGTTTGTTTACTTTTAAAGTAAATGATTAATATTGAAGTTTTCATAATAATATTTTAATATTTTAAAAATAACGATAGATTTTTAGACCGTCCAAAGTGCTACATACTTAAGAGACACTCCCCCACACTTTTTACCTCCTTTTTAATAATTCCAGCATATTATTTCATATATGCTTTTCAATAATTTATTCACACGCGTTAAACTACACAGAAAGTTAACTTTTCAAAATGAACATTTCAAATTTATAAAGAAAAAATACTGAAAGTGTCTGCAACGCTTGATTGAAAGAATAAAATATTTTTCTCAGAAGCAACAACAACTGCTCTGACTATTGAAGAAGGAGGCTCCTTTTAGGAAGCCTTGAAAAATATGGATGTCCCCCCCCTCTTTTCAAATTAAAGATCCTATGTGCAGATAGACACACTAGAGACACACTGGGAAAAAAAATTACATATTGAATGCCTTATAGTCACAACTTCAATAAGATTCTGAAATGTAGATATTTATCGGATTCTAAAATAATAATAAGAAGAAAAAATAGTTTTTTAATTGCTTATATAAATTGCATCATGAATATTGAACAATTTATTTCGACATTCACAAAAATATAATTATCGGTTAAAAAAAAAAAAAAAAAAAAAAAAAACTTATTGAATGCTTTATAGTCACAACTTCAATAAGAATCTGAAATGTAGATATTTATCGCATACTAAAATAATAATAAGAAGAAAAAATAGTTTTTTAATTGCTTATATAAATTATATCTTGAATGTTGAACAAATTATTTCTACATTCACAAAAATGCAATTATCGGTAAAAAAAAAAAAAAAAAAAAAAAAAAAAATCAATTGCTATTATCTTTTTTAGATCATAATTATTTCTTCTGAGTAAACGAATCCGTCCCTCTCATTCTTCCTCTTTTCTTTCTTCCCCCCCCCCCCCCAACCCCCGCTTGCGAAAAAAAAAATAAATAAAAAAATAGAATAGAGAATTTCCACAGACGTTTCTTGATATTAATCTAAACACACAACCTACTATGTATATACACAGGGCTTAATGCGTAATAAAAAAAAAGAACAACAACAACAAAATACTCTAATATTTCGCAATAATAATAAGCGTAGCGCATATACACCCTATATATATATATATATATATATATATATATATTACGCTCCTCCCGGAGTATATATATATATATATATACTCCTCCCAGAATTGTAAAAATGTTAATTTTCTAGATGTGAACTTAAACATAGAAAGTGAAAATTTGATATCTAAGCTTTTTGACAAGCGAAATGATTTTGATTTTAATACCTTAAAGTTGATATATTTTGATTCAAATGTCCATGTATCGGTTAAAAGAAATGTCCTAAGAAACGGCTTAATACGAATCCAAAGACTGAGTACTAGAGTTAAAGATATGATTAGTGGCATTTTGGATTGATGTCGTCAAGGATTCAAACAGGGTTATCCTCGCAATTTCATCAGGAGAATAACTAGTGAATTTATTAAGAGTAGCAGTTACGGAACTGAACTGAATTCAGTGATGGATGAGAATGGTGGTTTTGATGCGTTGATTGATCTAATGAGATAGAAAGATATTTTGTTGGATTTGGTAGATCAGTTTAGTTTTTCATGGTTTTTCATTTTTGGTCTCGGCGAGTTAAGGGGGACGTAGCATGCGTAAAGTCTGACTTAACCCTGCAGAGCATGTCGTTAGCCATGCCGCTCGCCTTCTGTTCTGTTTTTCTGTTTTGCTATTATAAATATTTTCCTTAGTTTGGTTTTAAGTGTTAATGTTTATGTTGGTTGTTTTAATATTTTTGATGTAGAGTTTCAGTTTAAATATGGTGAGTGATGAAGTTTGATATTTGTTTGTGGTTTTAAATATATATATATATATATATATGTATATATATATATCAGGAGTGGGGAATTTCCAAAAATCTTATGTGCCAAAGATATTTCTATATAAAGTAATAAAGTAGAAAATACAACACACAGTTCTGATCTTCCGTCGAGTATTTATCAGCCTCGATGGAGTTCTTACGAATGTTTAAATATTCTCTAAATATAAAGAAGTACTGGAACCACGTACCTGTGCAAGTTAAACACTTCGTGGAGCTAAAAGTTGATAGATAGGAATATTTAAGAAATACGAACAAAAAGCAGCATGTAAACATAACACGACCACGAGTTGAAACGGAAGATACGGTTGCAAATAATTCTGCCATTCCTCGTCGCCGTTTGAAAACCATTAAGACAAAACCACTTGCGAGGGTTAGAAAGAAATATGCTCCTCCGAGTGCGATTCGCTACATCACATATATAAGTACTTTTGTTGGAAAGAACGCAAAAGATTAGATATCGGAAGGAAAGGAATATATAATTTAAGATTTAGTTTTTTGGAAATGCTGCTTGGCTGGGTTCCGAAGCACAACATTTATGAGCTCCGATGGATTCCAATCAATATTTAAATGTTCATTAAAAACGAAGATGACCGGAGCTGAGTTTCTGGTAAAATTAAACACTATATATATTACACACACACATATATATATGTATATATATTATAAAAGATTACAAATGATCATCAATAATTCTAAATATAGAATTTATAAACGAAGCTTTATGCAACTGACAACAAATTTTCAAATATTGTGAATTTTAAATTTGGAAAAACAAGAAAATATAAAAGACATTGGAAAATGGAAATATTTGTGGAATAAAAGCATACTATCTCTCTCTCTCTCTCTCTCTCTGTGTGTGTGTGTGTCTCTCAGACACACACACACTAAATGATGTAGCTTCTGCAATAAATTACGATAAATCTTAATTGTTAAAATCATATATATTTTTATTTAACTAATATGTGCAATTGAGATTTTTTAAGAATATTTTATTTTACAGAAAATTATGGAAAAATTAATATAATGGGAAAAAGAGAGGTTTCCGAATTATAATAAATATAGATTTTAAGAGTTGAAGCCTTTTTTTAAATGAAACGCACTGTGTATTGTGCATTGAATAGGATAAATTTTATTGTTACACCATATCGCAGAACCAAAAGCAAAAGTGTAATATTCACTTGAAAATTTTATAAATAAAAGGCAATGAGTATAAAAATATAGAAAAGTCAGATTGGTACTGCTCATTTATTATGTGACATTTCCAGCATATATAATAAGATTGCCACCACAATAAATCGAAGTCTAATATGCAAATACGATTGCAACTTACCATACTTTTATATCAACTTCACAAACTTTTTTTCAGTTTCATTTTAAAATGCGCATTTTACATGCCATTCCATAACACTGAAAGGAACTTTAATCATATAAAAAGGACAAATATCCCAAGACTGTAAAATGAACGAAAATTAATATGCGATTTTTAAATTGAAAACTCTAAATATCTGCATTGGATATCTTATGACTGATTCAGGAAGTATCTAAACTAACCTTATTAGTGCAAAATTATTACAAAATCATTTTAAATATTTCGTAGATATTAAATAAAATTCATAAGGGTATAATTCTTCTGTTCATATTTTTCTGTTTCCTGATACTGTAAACTGTTGAATATTTTTGTAAATAAAATAAAATAAAATAATAATAATAATAATAATAATAATAATAATAATAAATCGTATCAAATTTTTAATTATAAATAAACTTTTAATCATATGTTTGATTTTTTTTATTGCTGGTTCTTGATATAATTAATATCTTAAAATTTTAAAAGTGAAAATTTTTAAATAATACGATTTTTTAAGAAATCGAGAATTAAGATAAAATTATGCATGAAAATATTTTGCTCTTAATATATATATTGTAAAAAATTTCCATATTATAAATAATTATAACAATGTTAAATTTTCAATACTCTACAAAAAAAATATATATATTGTACAAAATCAATATATATATATGAAAATCGCTATTTATAAAAGTGGAAGCACGTTGAGCATAAGTTTGTGGATTCTGTCTAGTTTAATTCGAATTAGCTTACCACTAAAAATTGTTCTCAGTTTATTTATTCATTTATTATATATATATATATTTACAAGTCAATTTTTTATGGCATCAACAGTTAATGTACTTTTTATAAATACATTATTAAAATGGAGTATAAAAAACGTTTATTAATATACTATTATTAAAAACAAATGAATCTGAAATAAAAAATATTGGTCAATGATAATAAATTCCAGAAAAAAGTAAACATGGCATAACTGTTAAAATTTTTAGAAATCAATTTATTCATAATATATATGGATATCTCAAATTCTGTATTTAAGACAGTATAAAAAAAGTTTAGTCTTGTTTATATGCAAAATAGAATTGTCTACGTTTTACATAAGTAAATACTATATATATTTACCTACAATACTATATCATATTATCCTGTATGAAAGTTTTTATAGCAGTCCCCGAGACACAAGGGAATGTTGCAATCACCACAAAGTATCCAAGTTTTGGATTCTTTTTTCTGTTTGTTGCATTGTGCGCACCGATTTCTTTTCTTTCCCTTAATCGGAAAGTGTCCCATATTACTGGTCACAGGTCTCAATGGACTTGAGAATATCGTATTCTTCACATAAACTTTCAAAATTTGTTCAATTAAGTTCAGACGAAAATTTCTATGAAATTGCTTAGATGCGCACTTTGATAAATGTAATATATAAGCATTTAGAATTGCAATGCTCAAAAAGTGAAAGAAAAGTTTTTTTGGCCATTTAAAAATTTTTCTCGCAAAACCATAGGAATTCGCCATTCTGTCGCTTAAATCTACAAAGCACATATTTTGGTTATAACATTGTATTATTTAAGGCTTTTTTTTAGTTTCATTTTCAGTTTCATTCTGGGGTTTCGAAGGGTTATGAAATGATGACAGCACAAAAACATCTCGCTTGTCTTTCCATGTGACAGCACACAAACCATTTGAATAGGATGCAGCTACATCTCCGCGATTTTTCGCATACATGTCCTTGGGCATATTTTTTCTATTTCTTCGAACTGTTCCACAACAGTTCACTTGGTATTCATCTCTTAAATGTTTTAACAAGAGAGGTGATGTAAAAAAATTATCAATAAATAGATTGTGACCTTTACCCTTTAAATCTTGAATCAGGTTTATCACTACAGATTCTGCGGCAGATTTTCCCTCAAACGATTCTGCTTTATCTTTACCAAGATATACCTTCATATCTTAAGTATACGCTGTTTCATCGCATAATTTATATATTTTTATACCCCACCTTTTGTGTTTTTTAGGTATGTATTGCCGAAATATAACTCAAATGTTACTATTACTTCATCGACTACACAACTTTGCGCTGGATTGTAAGCTGATTTAAAATTTTTAACTAAAATGTCAAAAATATTTCGAATTTTCCAAAGTCTATCGTATGTTTCTTCCGTTTTACAGGGAGCACTTTCATTATTCGAAAAATGTAAATATTTCAAAATTAATTTGAATTTGTCTAATGACAAAATGTTTCGAAAAAATGGTGTTTCCAGCATTTGTTTGGATGTCCAGTAATCTTCGATTCTGTCCTTTTCTACATGACCACATAGAAGCGTAGTAGCTAAAAAACACATCATTTCTGGTATTGTAATGCCATTCCATTTTATATGGTGAGAACGTTTTGCAGTATTTTCATCCACAGATTGTGGTTTTTGGTTTTGCATTTGATATCTATTAGTTTCATTTACTAATATATCTAATATTTCACTGTTGAAGAATAATTGAAAAAAGTCGATCTCAGATGCATTTTCGGGAATAATAATTTTTATTCCAGAGGGTGAATTGAATGCATGCTCTTTACTTTCGGGATCCCTCGACCAGATAAAATTAATTGGTGATTCCGAAATTTCATTTGTTGGGGAAATTCCAGTTTCATCTGTGCTACAGTATTTGTTTACCCGAATTTTATCCAAATTTTCAGAAAAACTTGATTCAAGGCAGTCTGAATCTCTATCCGCAAAAATTTCATCTTCGGATAAATCGTCCCACCTTGCGACAATATCTTCTATGTCTTTTTGAGACAAAATTTTCCTCTTTTTCGACATTTGGTAATCCAAATAAAACTTAAAAATATGTCGAAAGCAAGGCACTAACAAAAAAATAACATACGCATAAAAGAGAACTATTACCTCAACTGGCGTGTGATTGAAAGGAGAATATCTGGTCATTCTGTACTGAGCGCGCGAAGTCATTACTTACGGATTTGACGCTTTTACGACACTAATCTCCGCCCTCGTCCACTTTCGTTTTCTCTACCCCTGTTCCAAGAGAAAGTATCACAAGCCCCTCAGAAGATCCTTTTCTTTCTGGACACATGCTGTCACAGCCCCCAAGAATACGTTAATAATATCGGTGTATTTTAATCTTAAAATGGCGGACGTCTTTCTCTTATCTTAAAAAAGCGTCGTAGATAAGACTGTTCTGATTGGCTTATGAGTAATACCAATACAAATAATACTCACTCCTCCTTAGAGTGAATATTCACTCTAAGCAGGAATGAATAGTCATTCTTTGATAGGAGTGTCTATTCTCTCTTGAAAAAAGACTACGTTTTAGTATTAATTCAGCGTAACTTCCAAGGTTACATTATGAAATGGAGTTTTCGAAAATTAAGAAGTGACATATTTCGGTGAATTTCATTATTTTACTCTATATATTGGTTCAAAGTTGAACGAAAATTTTTTAAAGTGTATAATGTCAGGCTTTCACTCTCGTCAGCGAAGTGAGATATTTCACTCTTGACAACGGAGTGACATATTTCACTCCTTCCTAGGGGCTGACTCTTTAAGGAGTGTAGTTTTATAAAATTCACTCCAAAAAAAGTGAAAAAGCCTGTCACTCTTTGAAAGAGTGAACTTTTCACTCCTTCCAATTTTAGAGTGTAATACTCTACATTTAGATTTCAATAATAATATTAGGAACTTGTCGAGCGCCCGGGTTTCAATAACTCACTGTTGAAATGGAAATTCCCAAGCAAACGAAATACGTTATGCAAAATATTTTCTTGTCATCTCAGTTTTATTTTTCACTTTTTACATCATTTATTTTTTATATATTTATGAATCCTTTTTTTATTATTATTCTCTGTGGGAATGAAAAAAAAAAGACATTAAAGTTTTAAGATAGTCACAATCTGTTATGCAAATATCTGGACTCTTCGTATAATCATTAATATTTTTTTTAATTCAGGCTTATAGTGAAATAGTAAATCTATCGAAACATTTTCTGGTTCTTGAAAATTTCTGTCCTTTTCCAAAGACAACTAAAATATTTCTCTTATAATATTATTTATTACAACAACAGAGAATTTTCTTATTTTTTAATAATGTATGAAAACATATATTTTACGATGCATATGACGAACATAAAAAAAAGAGGTGTAAGTTTTAGAATCCATCCGTTCAAAGTTACTTAAAATACTATACCTGCAGACAGCCAGCGATTAGATCACGAAATATCATGTTATCGATATTCACGATATCGATACATTTTTAATGACTTTTTTCGAACTACATATTAATGCACAATCGTCAAATAAAAAAAGAACACCCATACTAACTCTGCCGTAAACCATTATATGAAAATCTGACTGGTAGCAATCCATTAGTAATAACGTTTAGTAAATAATTCCATGCTTAACATTTGTTTAGGGGATACTATATAGAGAGAAATTGTACCAACCTTTAAAATTTTCAATACTAACACCAAATTTTGACATCATATTTGGATTCGTGAGAAAGCTTTACGTTACGATAACAAACGAGAACTCATCTGGTAAAGTACTTCAGGAATTATGCAGGTTTAAAGTTTGGAACACTTAATATTAAATTTATTTTTAATCGTTCCAAATCTGCACTGACAAGGGAACCACTTTTGGTGTTGTTCGCACCTAGCATCGAGACCTGGTGCGTTTTGTAGCCGTAGCCCTATACATAAAAGTTAGAGAACCGAAAAAATTTCTCTGTTAAAATAATATTTTACATACTTTTCTATACTTTTAACTTTTTATTGTTACATATTTATTTGTTTATTTCATGCCAAAAGTGAGTTAAGCCGCCAAATAGAGCGCTACAATTTTTCCGCCCGCTTTATCCAAAGAGAAAATGTACAGAACATATTACTAGAATTACATCAGATTGCGATTTTTTTTTAAATAATTGATAGCATAAGAAACAAATATTAGATTTTTATTTTTTTTTTTATGCAGACGATAAACATATAAGTAATAAATATAATTCTATAAAAGCTTCGAAGGGTCATTGAAAACTATTTTTTAGTGAAACAAAATAAGCAAACTATTTTCTTTTGAAATCGAATAATATAAAGTTCCGAATGTTTAAAATGAAATGTTGCTGTATTAAATGGTCCTTCGGTAAAAGTAATCATAAAGTAAATTAATATTTTTACACAATTTAGAAAAAATACTGTGGCGAAATAGGTCGGACATTGCAATTTCTAGCTATTACAAATTCAGCTATGACATTTGGCTAGGGTTGCCGGAAAGCTCTACTTTTGAAAATAACCGCCAACTGTTTCCCCGCCAAAAATATGAATATATAGTTGCAATTTTTCAAAATGAAATTCGTGGGTTTTTGAAGGAATTTTCAAACTTTTTTCAATATTTTATACTTATTATTAACTAATTTTTTTTTTAAATGCTTTTCTTTAAAAACATTCAATGTTAACAGTCCGATAAGTGGTCTCGAAAACTGCATTTTCAGAAAGTTATGCTGCTCAATATCAAGAAATATTATTTTAACAGAAAAATTTTATCAATTCTCAAACTTCGTAATATAGGGCTTTAAAATGCATCAGGTCTCAATGCTAGGTGCGAGCAACACCAAAAGTGGTTCATTATTGAATATATTGGCACAAAGTACAATCCTTCCCCACTTTTTACCAAATGTGGTTCCCTTGTGAGTATAGCTTTATAAGCATAACTAAAAAACTACTTGGCGGAAAGAGCTGCAATTTTAGATTCGCATATTTAAAGTTTCTAGGAATTGATTTCTGTTTAAAAAAAATTATAGGCTACTATAGTGAAGGCTTCTCGTGATCGTAAGTTCTTGTAATACTAAGTGGAGGCTTGATTTAGGTTTAGCATTGTAGATAATTGTTGACAAGAATCCAGGTTTTGATGTTCTTGATTATTTGATAAATATGAAAAGAAGTACTCTGCAAATGTTGAAATCCAACTGGCTTTTATTTATTGTAAAGACAGATTTGTAAAATGCAGTGCCAGAGAGGGATCCGATCGCAGTGAGGATGTTACAAGGTCGACGATCAGAAAGTGAGTGATCAGTTGTCAGTTGGAACCCTGGACATTACAACCCAAAAGAATCACTTAATAGGATTTCTGTATTACCCTTTAACCAGGCAACCGTTAATTGGCGCATTAAAATTTTAACGTCCTTATACGATCAGCAATGTGAAATTTATATTTAGAAGCAACAACAGAAACATTAATACCTGACGTCTTCTTTAATATAAACATAGTAGATATCTTTGAGACCGAAATAATCAGTTGTAATTTTTGCATAACATAGATAAAAGCCATTTTTTATATAGAAAAATATGATAGATTTTTTACAACTATTATATTTTTTTAGATTGTCCAATAACAACATCAAAAAGCATTTTTGTATAAAAAGTATCAATAATGTTTTTAAATAACGTTTTTAAATTAATTAAAAGTTATACTTCCGTATTAGCCACAAGAAGTTAAAGCCGAACGAATTGCCAAAGATCGCTACTTACAACAGCCTTTATGATTCTGATAATTCCAGTGGTTTAAGTACGTAGTTCTATTACATGTGTGTTGAATTTGTGTTTTACTTGTGTTATTTTACTTAGTTATTGGTAAAGTTTTAATTTCGGTATGGAATATTAGCTGGAAACAAATACTGAACAATTTATATTGTTATAACTGCAACCAGTTTAATTTTTCATAATGATAGAAACAGATTTTTAAAAAATTCATGCTTGAAAATTATTTTAAAACCATAAAAAATCAGTAAATTGCGATAAAGTTTTCAAACAAATTGCATTTGAAAGAACATTTTTTAATTGAAATATTTCGATGTTTAAAAGTTAAAATAAATAGACATAAAATGGAAATTAATTGGTCAGCTATTCCCATCATCAATATTAGGTCAGTATTAATTACAAACATGTTTTTGCCTTATAATATAGATTAACAAAATGCATATCACAATTTTTAAAAAATAGTAAAAAATGTTTCAATTTCTTACAATGACAGTACTAATGAAAATTTTAAAAGCCTTTCTACTTAATTATTTTTCTCTTTATTACAATTACATATTTAATGAAATGAAAAATTTTGTCATTTTTACGTAGAGCTTAACGTTTTAAATATTTTTTATCGTTGAATTTTGGACAGGCATAATTTAAAATTTTCTTCCTTGGTTTGTATGTCTGATTGATTTTAGATCTTTATAGTTTCGTTTAGAAAAGTTTACATCACATAAACATGATGTTGAAAATGTGAACAAATATTTTCAATTACTTTTATTTTATTTGTTTATTAATTTATTTGTAATACTTGGAAATTCAGTCTTGAAAAGTAACTAAAAGGTAATAATTTAGTCTTAATCAATTATTGTTTTCGTGGCACATCTGAAATACTTCAGCGCCACAACAGTCTGCAGTCTGCAGCAGCACAGCGGTTGAGAAACATCTGATTTCAGGGGTTATGTTTAATCATATATTTATGAACATTTCGTTTTTAATTAAGGCAGTTAACAGAAACTCTTTACTTTCTGACACTTTTTCATCCTTGCATGCGTAAAATTAGTAGACGTTTTATTCAGAATCGATTGAATCGAACAACGGGGTTCTTTATTTTCGTGTAAACAAAATGTAGCATTCAGAAAATATTTTCAAATTTTGTGAGTTGGTGTTAGTGTTATTTATGGAAGCCGATGATTATCTGCACGAGGGATATAGACCCTAGGGGAAGTGCCCTTCGTGGGGGGTCTTTCTAAGGGGACCTAACCCATATTTTCGCAAGATTTCCCAAGGTTCGAAGAAAATCAAGAAAACTCCGAACGGTTAGGCCGACGGGCGCGATTGGGTTCGAACCCCGCACCTCTCGTCTACCAGCTTCGAGAGCATAACCTGTCAGCCACTGGTGGGGGCAATCAAATTTTGTGATTTTAATTGATTTTTTCAGGGTTTAATGATCACTAGTAGGTGATCATTAAATAGCAGTTATCTACAATTCAAGCTGTATCTCATTTAAGGGTGGGGGGAAGGTGTTGATTCTATGGCAACGAATTTAAAATAATATAAAACGTCAATAAAACGGTAATTTACGGATTTTATTCCGAGCTGGGTCGGAAATTTTTCCGGTACGATAAGGGCAACTATTTTTCCGATTCCTACAGGAAAACTGGTCGTATTTATTTTATTTATTTATTTATTTTTTTACAGTGTATATAAAAAATTACTGACTTAATGCTTTCTACACATTTTTTTAATTCGTAAAAATAATTTTTAACGAAAATTACCCCCATAAAGCACACTTTCTATACTTCCGCTTTTAGTGCCTAAAAAGCCAGGAAAAACACTAAAATTTATATTTTTAAAATTAAGGCTGAAAACTATATAATAATGTATTGTAGCTATAAACAACATTTCTTCATTTTCTTCATTTATACAAGTACACTGTAAGAAAAAAAAAACCGACCAGTTTTTCTGTAGGAATCGGAAAAATAGTTGCCCTTATCATATTGGAAAATTTTCCGACCCAGCTCGGAATAAAATCCGTAAAAAAAAGGAAATAGTCAATAAAACGGTATTTTACGGATTTTATTCCGAGCTGGGTCAGAAAATTTTCCGGTACGATAAGGGCAACTATTTTTCTGATTCCTACAGGAAAACTGGTCGTTTTTTTTTTTTTTTTTTTTTTTTTTTTTTTTTTTTTTTTTTTTTTTATTTATTTATTTATTTTTTTTTACAGTGTATATAAAAAATTACTGATTTAATGCTTTCTACACATTTTTTTAATTCGTAAAAATAATTTTTAACGAAAATTACCCCCATAAAACACACTTTCTATAATTCCGTTTTTTGTAAACACATGCACAATTAATTGCCGATATACTTACTTACTGTAAAAATACAATTATAACATTATAATTGTATATATCTTATGCTGCAAACTGAGAGCATTTTCTCGTGTTAGGATGGGAAATAAGAATGTATACAAAAAGAGATAGAAAATGGCATTTACGAAAAAAAAATAGTTTTAAGTGATGCGTTGAAAACTAATATGCAGCTGATTGGCTACACCATGCAATGAAAAATTAATGTTTTGGAGAGTGCTATCCTTCGAGAATAATGAAAACATGTCAGTGGCGTGGTGTAAATTGTTAAAGCTATTGCATATTTTGGGAACTGCCATTCAAACACAATTATAATGCCAAACCCTGAACGCTTTTTTCTGGAAACCATATTTTTCCAATATGTTGAAAAAATATCTATACTGTAAAAAAAAAATTCCGACCAGTTTTCCTGTAGGAATAGGAAAAATAGTTGCCCTTATCGTACCGGAAAAAATTCTGACCCAGCTTTGAATAAAATCCGTAAAATCGGAATAAAACCCATAAAATACCGTTTTATTGACTATTTCCTTTTTTTACGGATTTTATTCCGAACTGGGTCGGAAAATTTTCCGGTACGATAAGGGCAACAATTTTTCCGATTCCTACAGGAAAACTGGTCGGATTTTTTTTTTACAGTGTAGAATAGCACACTGTAAAAAAAAATATGACCAGTTTTCCTGTAGGAATAGGAAAAATGGTTGCCCTTATCGTACCGGAAAAATTTCTGACACAGCTTGGAATAAAATCCGTAAAATCGGAATAAAATCCGTAAAATACCGTTTGATTGACAATTTCCTTTTTTTTACGGATTTTATTCCGAGGATCGGAAAATTTTCCGTACGATAAGGGCAACTATTTTTCCGATTCCTACAGGAAAACTGGTCGTATTTTTTTTTTTTTTTTACAGTGCAGTTATAAAATTATTTCAAATTGTTTGGGCTATTTCTATGTCAGATAATTAGTTCTCCAGTCCCTCCTGCAAAGAATGTTTTACATTTTCATCGAACAAAAGAAGAAGCTATTTTTCAATACATATTTTAAACTTTTTTGAACGCCCTCTATTTTCTCACCACTCTAAAAAAAAATCCGTGAATTAGAGACTTTTTCCCGTTATTTGTTTCATAAAAATACGAAATTTTCTACGTTGATCCCCCCCCCCCCAAAAAAAAAAAGGAAAATTCCCCAATATAGCGTAAAAATTATCTGAAATCCTCGAATCAATAGCTGCATTTTCGTCAAATCACAGCGATGTTTCGGCAACTGTGCTGCGTGTTACTTTTTCGTATTAGAAATGAAATTTTTATGTATGTTCTTTTCCCCTCAAAATGTATAAAATACGGGAACCGAAGCTCCTAATTTTCTGAAATTATACAGTTAAAAGACGGAAATTTATCAAATAATAGAAAAATAGTGTCCAATCACAGGAGTGTTACGGCAACTTGCTGTCTGTGCTTTTTATGTTCTTTGACAAAATTATTTTTGAGAATCAAACATCATTAATGATCCATTTTGTTTTGCGTTTTAAAATGATGCAGATTATAGCAGTGCATATTGCACTTAGCCACTTTTAGGTAGATTTCGTATGAAATACTACCTATTGGGATCGTTCCTATGTTGGAATTTCTGAAAAATTTTTGCAGATCTACACCGATCATGACTCCTAGAACCCAAAACCACCCTCAGTAAAAAACTTTATCTATCTATCTATCTATCTATCTATCTATCTATCTATCTATCTATCTATCTATCTATCTATCTATATATATCACTTTCTTCTGGACACGATAACTTTCGTAATTCTGCACCAATCTCTTCCAAACTGATACATAAAATCAAAGGGCATAAAATCTCGGTCAAGTTCGTTAATGGGCAAAATCGGACCAAGGGGATGGAAATAGGGAGGGGTTTTGTGAAAACAGAAAACCCCCCATAACTTCTTAATTTTTGTACATATCAAATCAGTTTAAAGTTTTTATTACTTCTAAAAATAGGGCCAAAATTTTATGTATCACAGATTTTTGATAAAGTTAAAAATGGGCTCAAGGGGCGCAAAAAATAGGGTTTTTGGGAGAAAAAAATTCATAACTTCGTCAATTCTCAAGATATCAATTCCAATTAATTTTATTATAAATCTCCATAATATTATCTACAACTTTTATATTCACAAGTTTTTGATAGGACCAATTCGTACCGCAAAAAAAAATTAAAAACGAAAACAAAAAGGGGGTTTGAAGAAGTAAAAAATCCATAACTCCGTCAATTCAAAAGATATAAAATCCCCATGAATTTATCATATATCTTCTTAATATTGTCTACAACATCTATATAGACAAGTTTTGGATAGGACCAATTCTTACAGCAAAAACAAATTAAAAATACATAGCGGTTGAGGAAAAAAATCATCTAAGTAAGGGTGTATTCAAATCCAAACTGCGTATTTTCTGACTCATTTTACAATTCATTTTTGCTCTCAAAGGCTTCCAATTGGTACGTTTTCTTACTCAGAAACTATATAATGTACCGTAAGGGTCAATGTTTTGATAGAGGCAGAATATATTTTAAAAAATGTTGTTAAAATGGGCATTTTGAACCGAATTTCCCGAAGCGGATTGTGTTGGAAAAATCATTGCATTAAGGATGCACTCAAATCCAAACTGCTTATTTTCTGACTCATTTTTAAATTCATTTTTGCTCTCAAACGCATTTAATTGGTAGATTTCTTTATTCAGAAACTATATAATGTACCGCGATGATAGATTTTTTGATAGAGGCAGAATATATTTCAAAAAATTATGTCAAAGTGGGCATTTTGAACGGAATTTCCCGAAGCAATTGTGTTATCACTTTCTTCTGGACACGATAACTTCCGCAATTCTGCACAAATCTCTTCCAAACTGATACATAAAATCAAGGGACATAAAATCTCGGTCAAGTTCGTTAATGGGCAAAATCGGACAAAGGGGATGGAAATAGGGAGGGGTTTTGTGAAAACCGAAAAAACCCCATAACTTCTTAATTTTTGTACATATCAAACCAGTTTAAAGTTTTTATTACTTCTAAAAATAGCGCCAAAAACTCATGCATCACAGATTTTTGATAAAATTTAAAATAGGCTCAAGGGGTGCAAAAAATGGGGTTTTTGGGAGAAAAAAATGCCTTACTTCGTCAATTCTCAAGATATCAATTCCAATTAATTTTATTATAAATCTCCTTAATATTATCTACAACTTTTCTATTCACAAGTTTTTGATAGGACCAATTCGTACCGCAAAAAAAATTAAAAACGAAAACAAAAAGAGGGATTGAAGAAGTAAAAAATTCATAACTCTGTCAATTCAAAAGATATAAAATCAACATAAATTTATCATATATCTTCTTAATATTGTCTACAACATCTAGATAGACAAGTTTTGGATAGGCCCAATTCTTACAGAAAAAACAAATTAAAAATACATAGCGGTTGAAAAAAGAAATCATCTAAGTAAGGGTGTATTCAAATCCAAACTGTCTATTTTCTTACTCATTTTTAAATCCATTTTTGCTCTCAAACGCATCCATTTGCTAGATTCTCTTATTCAGAAACTATAGAATGTACAGTAATGATCGATTTTTTGATAGAGGTAGAATATATCTCAATAAATGATGTCAAAGTGGGCATTTTGAACGGAATTTCCCGAACCGATTGTGTTAGAAACGAAATATATTGCCCTACTGAGAAAATAATTGTTTATTAATCAAGTTTTAATTAATTGAAAGAAAAATAAAAACACAGGTCGCTTATAAATCTTTTCAAAAATCACGTCAGCATGTTTCATATATATATATTTTTTTTATTAAAAATTAATCTGAAAATGTGCCAGAAAATTTCGAGTTGTTGAGTATGGAAAAATATTTTTTTAATATCGCCTTAACATGATTCTGATAAAACCATCTATTTTATAAAAAGGAAATAAAAACTCGTCAAAAGCAGACGGATAAAACTGTTAAAGTGGATTTATATCTAATAATGATTTAGTTTTTGTTGGTGAAATTAGTATACTTAACTTCGAAATCTACCTCTGCCTGTAGGCCTGGCCGGCAGGGATTTTTTTATAAGTGCTCCCGCAAATTATTATAGCTTTATATTTATTTCTTTTTTAATTTTTGCACAATTAATTTTTTAAGCTTTTAAAATATGGATGTTTTTTATTCGCAGGGTTTTGCTAAAAGTTACTCACCGTTCAGAGAAGAAAGCAAAATTAAAAGAAATACCAAAAAGCTGCTATTTTCCAGCTTTATGGACTGTTTAAGGGCATAAATTGACCCGAAAATGATGTCAACTTCG
Source organism: Maratus speciosus (assembly GCA_963932465.1). Classification (NCBI taxonomy): domain Eukaryota; kingdom Metazoa; phylum Arthropoda; class Arachnida; order Araneae; family Salticidae; genus Maratus; species Maratus speciosus. The sequence continues at coordinate 146,356,333 of OZ010787.1, forward strand.
GAACTTTTTCTTTCATAGAAGTAATAAATAAACACAAAAAATGAATTTAACCACATATTATTCATCGTTTTACTATAAAAAATACTTTTGTTATACAGGGCTTCCACTTGGTCCGTTTTTTTTTTTAACGCCATTTTTATTTAAAGAAAAATTTTCTGTATAAATTTCGTAGAAACATAGCAGGAAGAGCATTTTTCTTGAGATTGTTGCAGAAACCTACAAGGAATTTCTTTCTAAAAACTTACTGATTTTCATAAACAGAACCAGTGGAAGTCCTGGTTATACAATAATTATTAAAATCGGTGGAGATATTGTCAGCTGTATATGGGTATGCTGTGCGCGCATGACCTTAAGCTGTAGTTCACAGCTTGCCCAAGTCATCTAAAACAAATAAACAACAACATATTTTTTAAAAAAATATATTGATATATGTATATATATTTCTTGAAGACGGGGGGGGGGGGGGGTATTTATAATGAAATTGAACGAAATTTGGTAATCCGTTGGTTGTTTTAAAAAAAGGTCATATTTTTTTCGCCTCTTTTTTTCTCTAAATTTAACGCGGCTTAAAAATTATTTTTCTTCTTTACATATGAGAGCTACATGGCCCTACAAAATTAATAATCTCTAATTTCCTTAAAGAAAAACGTTGATTGGTTTATCCATTTAAACACTTCTTTACAAGGCGCCCTGAAAAATGTCGTTTCAAGAAAAACGCGATAAAGGTTTTACCAAAGAAAAAGAGTATAAAAATTTTTAGTTAATTGTTATATTTTATAACTTCACAGTTACTCCGCGATTTCTGGATTTATACCTGGAAGCAAAGAATTCAGCACGCGTGAAACTGTGTTCGGCTGGGTCCATTATACCTGTTCTTCAGCCGGTCCGCGCTCATCTCAATTGACTGTATATCTTCTGAAATATTTCGAATTCACCTAACCGCTCTATGGGATTATTCTACACAATATATTGATTCGAAAAATGTATATTATAAAAATAGTCTACAATTTTTTTTTTTCAGTAACGGTAACCTTCCCGTAAGGTATTCGAATACATTCGTAGAGCATTAGTTAAAAAAAACAAAACGCTATTGAAATACTACAACTACATTTTTGATAATGTTTGCGTAATTATAGACCGACAGGCGACCACAAAAATTACTACGTTATCGAACATCATTGCAATTTATACATCAATAGAAAAATAATGCTTAATTGATAATGCTTAATCAAAAATATTTAGTTGGCTGACTGAATGGGTGACTAAATGGCTTTATATATATATATATATATATATATATATATATATATAAATAATTGGATTTAATAATTTTTCTTTTATTCACATCAATCACCTAATTCACATCAGAAAATTAAAATAGCAATATCTGATTTAATTAATAACAGACATTCCGTATTTAAATAAAGCGAAATTAACCATTGAAACTTTCTGGTGTAAAGCCTGGTGTAATGTTAAAAGTCTGGCGTAAAGCTGTATTTTCTGAATTACGTAATTTCTAGAACGCATTCTATCATGAAAATTAAAAGATTAAAGGTTAAGTTTTATAAAATAAATAATTATATGAAATAAGGTATTTGGAGACATATCGTCACTACCATGTCAAACTATCCAATGTGAAAAAATGCATTTTTCAAATTTTGTGCCATTTTGTTGTATTGTGCATGATACATACTAATCAAAATCGTCACGTCTCTAGCTTGCTTAGAAACTTAGATAATGACTGTTTCAAATTATCCAATATGCTCCTTTTTCTAAAATTTACAATGTCAAAATGTCCGATATGGCATACTCGAACCTTTGCCGCAAATGTTTGTATATTTTTCTTTTTCTAAGCATCCGTACCATGTCAAACTATCCAATATGAAAATAGTCTTTTTTATCAGGAAGACAAAAACTGTTTGATTTAGTGATTAAAATTTAACGCAATTGGTATATGCTTTGGCGTTTACTATAGCATATGTTTTCTATTTTTAATGGAATGTGAGAATTTTTAGTTCATTTACAGGGGCACTCAGAAGATTCCATACACTCAATAAGGAAAATGGGCGGTGTCTTTTAATGGTGTTACGATATTTAAAACATAATGAAATTAATATGGAATTACCAAGTGTATTAAAACATGTTTTATGCAGAATATGGTGTGCAAGCCATTTATTATTATTTACAGGTTCATACAAAAGAATTTTGTTGTATAATGGTTTGTAGAAAAAAATTGAAGCATATTTCAATAATGTTAAAATATTCCAAACAAAGTGACATTGACATGCGTAATTGATTTACATTACAAGTTGCTTACTGTAGAATATGGCATGTATGGTAGTTATCTTTAATTTACAGGGATACACAAAAAAAATCGGTTGCACTGCTGTCTATTAGCGATAGTTGTTGGAAGTGCGTTTTCAATTTTAGTATGAGTTTTTAACTATTTGAATATTACGTGATGCATATAAATTCTATAGATCATATACAGAGCTGTACAAAAGAATTTGTAAGCATTACTTTGTATGGGCGTGAATTTCTTAAAGGAGGTTTTTAATTGAGTTATGCAATTTCGGTATTTTATTTATTTTTATTATACTAAAATGTGTTACTAGAAATTCCTAATATGCTGGACTACGCAAGGAACTGAAAATATTGCGGGCTATGACCAGTAATTTCTGGAAGTGTGTTTATACAATTTTTTGCCTGAATTAAATTTACCATATTACGTAACATGTATAAAAATCTGTAGATAATATACAGAGCTATACAAGAAGTTCGAGTATATTTTAGCTAATTGGCGGAAATTGCTAAAGTTAAAAAAATGCTTTTTCTGTCTATGGACGGTAATTATTTTTTAGTGCATTCTTTTGTGCAGTCCTGTATACGAGGTCAAGAATTTTTATATAGCATGCAAAAAAATATATAAATTTAAAAGCGCATACCGAAATATAAAAACGCACCTTCCAGCAATTATTGCTCAAAGACCGTCCTGTAATCCATTTATTTTTTGTGACCCTGTGATTGAACGACAAATGCTATGAATGCATGCTCTATTCTGTCGTGATATTCTTGCAATAAAATTCAGTGATTTATATCAGTTTTAATACATTTGAAATAGCATTATGTCATTAAAATACTCTCCAAACGATTTTTCCCCAAATACCATAATGTAATGGAAATATTTTGAGTGCCCCTGTAAATGAACTATTAATGTTACACATTTCATATGCAATGCCGAACATGCCATTGTAAACAACCTTAATATTATTCAATTGCATGAAAATCCGAGTATAGTTACATGAGTTAGAGCGTGGACAGCAAAACGAATTCAAAAACACTTTTCAACCTTGTTGAAAAGTGTTAAAAAGTATAAAAGATTGAAAATTTACGTTCAGTAATTTCTATCAATAGACGAGCATAACTGAATTCTTTTGTACAACCCTGTATATTGCCTACATATTTTTATACATGCCACATAATAAGCTAAAAATTTAATGCAAACTAAAATACGCTTAAAACAACTAAAATGATATTTCCAGAAATTATCCATAACTATCCATGTTTCTAGTTTTTTGCGTGGCCTTGTATATGATTTTACTTATATCCCACAAACATCTCATATACTAACTATAGTTCAGCTTTACATTTCAGCTTAGCATAACACAATTAAAAACTATGTTTAAACAGTTCAGAATCATAATTAGTAATGCTAACGAATTATTTTAGGTAGTCCTGTATACACTCTGAAGAATTTATACATACTATGCTCATAGTTTTAAAACGCATACCATAATATAAAACGCATTTCCAGCAGTTATCGCTAATAGACTGCACTTTAACCGAAATATTTTGTGGGTCCCTGTAAATGAATGATAACTGCTTTGCACGTCATGTTCTAACGTAGGCATGCTGCTGTACACATCAATAATGTATATAAATTTCATTATGTTTGAAATTGTGTAACATAATTAAACTAAATCACAATGTCGTACATACTAAATCGTAATGTAACGGGATTCTTTTGAGTGACCATGTAAAGAACCTATAAATGCTGCACGCTCCGTTTTCAGTACCAGACATGCCATATTAAACGTCAAACATAAATAAATTGTATGGCAATCCGAGTATATTTACGAGAGTTAGAGCACGGTGAGACGACAGAAAAGTACACCAAAAGTCATAAAAACTTTTTAACGATCAAGAAAGCCTTAAAAAAATGGTTTACCCCATTATAATTCTATACGCTCGGGAGAACATTTGCAATTGTTGTATTAAAAGAGCCTATTATGAATTTCTTCAAAATTTTCTTCAAAGTCATTTGTTCCAACTTTTTTTAATGGGGGATTAAATAAATCAAAGATTTCTATTCGAAAACAGTGGTAGAAAGCTGTCCATGAGTTTCTTAGAATAAATAGCGCAAAGCTTACTGTTTATAATTACTGTATGAAGTGCCTGTTGTTGCCCACCCAATTATTTGAGATATTTTTGTTTTCTTATATTTTATAAAATCAACAGAATGTTTAAAAATAAGCTTTTTTGTTTATTAATTTACTGTATACTCGTTATTAAAATTATTAAAGAAAATTCTTAAGAGTTTTATACTGAATATGTAAATACCAAAATTTTTACAAATTAAACTATTGAATACGACACATTTGCTACTGTGAAACGGCGAATCTGGGAAAATCACATTTTTAAAAGCCAAACTATCCAATATGACATATTCGCTACTATGGAATGGCAAACCTGGGAAAAGCACAAAATTTTTACAAGTCGAACTATCCAATGTTGCATATTGGATAGTTTGAAGCTGAAAAAGTTCAACAAAGCTGAAAACATACAAATAAGCATACCATATCAAACTATCCAATGTGATTTTTTGGCGAGTAAAATTATTCAAATGATTTATCTCAATAGCATGCTTAACCCCTTGGGGACGAGCGACACGTATACGTGCCGCATGAAGCGCTCAGAATCCTTGTTTTTTCTCACCAGTAAAATTTTACTGTAAAATTTGCCTTGTTTAATCAACGCATTTTCTCGATTCAGGAAGGCACAAATTTCTGTTTTTAAAAAGCGGTGGCAAAAGATTAAAAATTTCGCAAAAGGCTCCCGTCCCGAAGGGGTTAAATAGGATATCAAACACCACCTGAAAAATATAATAATTGTTTACTGCTGCTTGGCACTGATTTTGAATCCGCAATTAAAACAGTTTTTTTGCCCTCCTGATAAGTGGCTATTTTCACATTGGATAGTTTGACATGGTACCGACGATATTTATTAAAATATTTACTAATTTGCAATATTTCAGCGTAAAACAGCCACACGACAGTAGTTTTTACATATATTGCAGATGTGCAACAGAAGAAAAGATTGACGTATTATATGAAAAATATATCTCTGATTTTTTTACATTATTTTTCCTGTGTAATAAACTTTTCAGAGTTATAAAGTTATATAGAGAATCATATATAATTTTTTTCGAAAAAAAAAAACACGCATTTAAAGGTTATTCTAATTTCAAAGGTTAAACTGCCGGCATCGAGCATTATCAGGTCCCGGCATTAATTGGATAGATAATATACCTTGGAATATTGAGTGCCTATTTACTTCATCCACGCTGAAATGAAACGGGTAGTTATTAAACCTGATTTAATAATAAAACAATCAGAAAAAATATTTTTCTAAAAACAAAACTTTCTGGATGTGTATAATAATGAATGTATTATTTATGCAAATAAGTTGATGCAGACGATATTTCATTTCGTTTGCGTCTGTAAAAAAGTTAATAAAAAAGTGGGCAAGTGTGATCACAGATCACACAGAGGGTTTCGTTTAATATTCCTTTTAAAACACTTTATTCTTTTGCAAAACCTGTTAGTTCCACATTTCGCCTCCAGGGGGCACACTCTATTCTAAACAAACCTCTATCAGAACGAAACTCCGTTTTACAACCTATCCGTAGATATATTCGCTGAGGGAATCGGGTCCATAGCCCCCGAGGTAGGTAGACGCCCCCTGGCGGTAAAAAGTTAAACTAAAATATAGTACTAAAATATAGCACCATATACTGTAAGTCTATGGTGCATAATAGAAAGAGTGGTCAAAGCGGTGTCAGTAAAAGTTAGAAAAGTGCCCCTTTCCGTGTGAAAAGAGGGGAGGTTAAAAAATTGCTTAAAATACACAAGTTAGAGCCCGGAGGGTAATTAACATAAGACTTTTTGAAAATTTTATGATTTTTTTGTGTGATCGCAAGTGTTCTGCTATAGGTATGCAAAATTTCAATCTCCAACTTAATTAGGGGCTGAGTCAGAAAAATTGCTTAAAATACACAATTTAGAACCCGGAAGGGTAAATAATATAAGGCTTTTTGAAAAATTTATGATTTTTCGCGTGATCGAAAGTGCTCTGCTATACATGCAAAATTTCATGTCTCCAACTTAATTAGAGCGTGAGTTTGAAAATTTGCTTAAATTACACAAGTTAGAGACCGGAGGGGTAAATATAAGACTTTTCAAATTTTTATGATTTGTCGTGTGATCGCAAGTGTTTAGCTATAATTATGCAAAATTCCAAGTCTTCAACTTAAGGGTATTCTTCACGGGCAGCCGCCATTACAAAGCATCCCATGTTAACCTATGGAGAAATTTACTTTGCTCTTTGTGAGCTTAATATTTTAAATAAAGGGATGGGAATTGCTGCAATCGATAAAATAGAAGGTTCCTCACTAAGAGTATTTGCCATAATATTTTTAAAACGTTTAAAAGTATTTTTAAAGTTGGCTGAAATTTGGCGAAATTTGCAAAACCAAGAAGTTTATACTTTAAAAAATTATAAAAAATCATTGGAGCATCGTAGAAAAAAAAAGAGAAAATAGCCATAGAAGCTGCAAGTTTCTTCTTTTCAATGATGAAAATTAACAATTATTTTTTAAAGAAATAGCAGAGTTATAAGGAATTTTTCCTCACAAGTAAGCTGATTTGTAAACGTGCGGAAGAATACATTTATCTAGAATTGCAGCGGATGGTAGGTAGAATGGGGCGTGACTTCCTTTAGAGCCGAAAATATTTTAGCCGAAAACTACAGGGGACTGTTAAAAATTAAAATACTGAACTGAGATAAGTAGTCCAGTTTCTTCTTATTTCCTTTTCACCCTGCCTCTTAACCCTGTCTCATTAATGTTCTTCGCACCCTTATCTCTGGTTTCACGAAGGTTACGCTACAGACTGTTTTCTTTTTCTTTTCTAATAACTTACTTTATGGAAGATTATTAGATTTGATTCATAAAAGTTGCTAATATGATTAATTAGTGATACATATAACTGGTATTTTTGTGTGTGTGTGTGTTGGAGGGGGTAATGCGATTAATTAGTGATTCATATAACCGGTATTTTTTGTGTGTATGTTGGAGGGGGGGGAGGGAAAGGCAATGCAAATATGCGTAAAAGGCAAGGGGCAGTGGCGTATGCAAACGAAATATTTTATAAAATTCTTAGCAAGCGAGTATTTAAGCTAATTTTTAAAAAATGTCAGAATAAAACAGTATTAGGAGCTCTTCAGATGCGCAAAATAAAATCAAAAGACCTCCCCCCCCCCCCCCCCATTCAAGAAAGTTTTGAAAAGGTGCCACTGCCCTATTTAACTAAGCAATAATGCGTAAAATTTGTTTTTATCGTCAATTTGAACGTACCTAAGCAAAAAGTACCTGTAATGCTATGTATATGGAACAAAACAAAAAGAAAAAGAAGGTGGGGAGGGGGTGGTGCATTTTTAGTGAACTGTTATTCAAAAACCAGATAAGTCTCAGGCATAAAATTTACAATTTAACTTTATAGTACAAAGATGTTTATTATCCTAAGTTTTCAGAATTTCTTAGTCAGTCCTTTTTGAGATATTAATTAGTGAAAATTGCCAAAAGCAGACACAGTTTTTGATAAGCTGTACACAAAAAAAAAAAAAAATAAATAAAATAAAAATGGTTGTCAGGATTGAAATTTATAAAAATGAGTAGTCTTATAAGATATATATATATATATATATTTTAAATATTTAAGGTGAGTCTCATTTCCTTCATAAAAAACAATGGCAGCGTAATGCGGTGTTTGACCTTTTATTTCTCCGGTTTTTAAGCATATTTTTGGTCTAGATCCTTGAGTCTAATGATAATTTTATAATTACATAAAATGTCGACAATTGTATGCTAAACATTTTGGTTTTTGATTCCTCTTGATAGGTAGAAAAATAAAGCTGTCACAGCATTTTCCGTAAAACACGTTTATCTCCCAAAAATGGCCGTGTAGTTTGTTAAAAATGGCCCCTCCAGAAAACTATATGATGAAAAAAAAATTTAGTCATTTTTTTTAAACTCAGAAAACTATGAAGAAGTCTTTGTTAAAAGATTAAGAAAATTAAAAATGTCGAGCGACACCACCTGTGACCCTAATATGTAAATGGTTATTTTTCGTCACAGTATACTAAGTGAAATGTATGCAAACGGATAATATAACGCAATGAAATAATTTACATAAATTTTTTTTTAAGGTTTTGGATAGCATGGTGCAATAGATAAACCACGTTATTCAATAAATACATTTCGATGCGTAATATAGGTTAGAGGTCTGCACGGGTCGGAATTTCCAAGTCCGGGCCCGGCCCGAAGGAAAGCTATTTTGGCCCGGCCCGGCCCGGTGTAAAAATTGAAAGTTCGGCCCGAGCCCGGCCCGTTTACATTTTTACCGTTCTCGGCCCGGCCCGGCCCGTACAAAAATCAGTGAAAACAGGCCCGGCCCGGCCTGACTAAATGTCTACAAAAAATTCCGTTTTTTCTCGACATACAATTAAGATTCTTTTAATGAATACTACATGCATATTTATGGGAACATTTTACAGTATATTTTAAATTACTATGCGTTCGCAAAATAGAAAACACACAATAGTAAACGTTAACGATTACTTACAGTGTTTTAGTCAACGTCTCTACAGACGTTTCAAAATTTAAATAAGGGTTCATTAAAAGATTATTGTAGTTAAAATAAAGGGTTAAAAAACATGATAACTGTTGAAGCTTATAATAAAAGGTAGATTTGTGAAAATATTTCTGTCATTTTTAAGGGTTTTCTCAAATCCAAAGGAGCTACATTTTGATACATTTATGAATTCATTTCTTTTCGGAAACGCATGAGATTGGCAGGTATTCTTATTCAGAAACCATGTAAATGCCGTTTTTTTTTTAGATAAAAGTAATATATCTTTCAGAAAATACTGCCAAAGTTAGCGTTTTGAATCGAATTTCCGGAAGCGATAGCACAGGAAAGGAGAAAACGTACAGTCACGTGACAAGAGTCTCTGTTATCTCAGTACGTAATTTATGAAAACGCTATTTGATCCCAATTGCCTTCAATACTCAGCCTGTCAATTTTATGCCTTTATAGTTAAAAATGAGTCAGAAAATGTGTCTGAGAGTTTCGCATTGTTGAGCAGTAAATATGAGAACCACCTTAAGGTACATTTCCAAAGATACTGTTAACAGAAGATCATTATCGCTATTAATACTTTTACAAAACATAATGCCTGTCCTACACATCCTGAGAACGATTAAGACCAGTTCCGTCCCGGCACAAGTCTGCCGAAAAAAATTAAACCCGGGATCAGGCATCATGTAACTGTACGATGCCGATCTCTACGATGGACATGTTACATTTCTGTATTGATGTTGTTAAACTCGCATCGGCTCGTAACGCACATTTATACTTCTCGAAAAAGTCATATTCATTGGAAATGACCTTGTATTTTATCTGTTCCTCTCAAATTCTTATATCGGGCCGATAGGCCCGATTAATTTTTTTTATCGCCGGGCTCGGCCCTTCAGGCCCGTTCAATTTTTTTGCCGGCCCGGCCCGGTCCGTTTATTTTGTCTGTCGGCCCGGCCCGGCCCGTTGAAAAAATTGTCCTAATTCTGCCGGCCCGGCCCGTTTGAAAATTCTCCTCCATTCCGCCGGCCCGGCCCGGGCCCGTGCAGACCTCTAATATAGGTTTAGTGAAAGTGATATACAGTAAAATCTCCCTAAAGCGACAACGTTCCGTTCCAATAACAATTGGTCGCTCCGAGAGATGGTCTCTTAATGGAGGTCTTGTTTAAATCTAGATTTGAATTGTCGAAAAAAGGTAACAATTAATGTTAATAAAATTTATTTTTCATATTAGGAAAAAATATGAAAATTTAAGTATTAAAACAAAAGTTAATTGCATAAGCTAATTAGTATAGAGTTCAAATAAAAAATGAATACATTGAGGTTTGCTTTGATTTTACGGTTTTATCTTTTATAACTTTTATTTCCATGCCCTTTCGAAATTCAGTAAATAAATGCATTTTTTTTTTTTTTTTGAACGGGTGCAAATAATGACGATTTCATTAATTTATCTATTTCTTTGAGAGTTTCCTGACAGATTAGGCCAGGGGAGTTTATTGACCGTTATTCTTAATTGGTCATCAGAGTTAAATTCATTACCTAAAGAGGCACAAAGGGGTTTAAACATTTAAAAGTTACCGGAATAAAAAAAATTCTAATCTTAGAAGCTTGATGAATAATGCGCTTTCCGGCATTACTTTTCTAATAAAACCTTTTTCAAGCGACCAGGAAAAAATGGAATTTGTTTAATTTCTTCAAGGAAATTGGTCGCTCATGGGGGGAGTTCAACTGGGATGGGCTCCGAATAGAGGTAAAATTAGTATTGAGCCTATGGGAATAAATTTCGTTTCATGAAAAAAATGGTCGTTCAGGGAGGTGGTCGCACAGGGAGGTTTCACTGTATATGCAATTATAAATAAATAAAAATAAACTGATGAAATAAATAATGCATGGTTAATGATCAAAAGATTTAAAAAAAAAATGAAATTAAATGAAATATGCTATTTTAATGCAGAATTTATGGAGATAAAATCGAAAAACTCACGTTTTCTTCATATTAGAAATATCCTGTATATCATAGGTTTTAATTCCGAAACAGATGTGACTTAAAATAGAATAAAATGATGTCACTCTTATCAAAAGTTTCCCTTTTATGAATAAAAATGCAAGTTTATTTTTAAGTCTGTTTTAAAATCCAATCTACCTAGTTCTTGACATAAGTTTTCAATCAGAATAACTAGAATTCGGAATTTCGATAATTCAGAAACTGTGTAATCCAGTTCCATTTTTCGGCAAAGTCAGACTATTTTTCAGAAAATACTTTGAAAGTTAGTGTTTTGATGCCCAGTCGTCGATGCAGATTTATGTGCCCAGTCGGCGACAGTGAGAGAAAGGAAACAAAATGCAGTCTTGAGACAACAATCGCTTTTAACTCAAGATGTAAATTCATTTATCCAAAAATGGAAAAACTTCAACGACTTTAAATAGCCATTTAAGTTTTCTATCTAGTAAAGCAGAGTGTGTGTGTGCGTGTTGGCAGGTGGAGGTGGGGATGTAACTAAAGCACCAATATAGGTAACTTTCTTACATATAATTACTTGTCGCTAAAAAAATGAGAATTAAAAAAAAAAAAAAAAAAGCGCTGTTTATTACGTTCTTCTATCTTTACAAAAAGAAAGTATTGAATTCATGAAAATTTTAGACTTCCGATTTTCGACGGATTTATACGTTTTAGAATGTCTTGAACACGATTTGATGGTTTTTAGAAAATGTCTGTCTGTGAGTCTATCACTCTATATGTGACAAAAATTTTGTGGGCGCTCTATTTCAGGAACTAATGCACATAATTTCACAAAAGTTTAGATTCAGTTAGACCTTAAGATATTAATGAAACTTACTTCCATTGTCACACGAAGACTGAACAGAAGTGCATGAGACACTGAAAAAAAATTGTGAGAAGAAAATTCTGACAGAATTTTCTAGATCTTTTTGTCTTGTTACCCTTTTATTGGTTAGATGATACAATGCATAGTAAAACACTATTAAGCTAAGTTGAAAAATGCAATAAAAGGATATATTCTGCTCGAACATGATCCACGACAGCAAACCCCACCCTCTTAATGACTAAAAGTGGGAACTAGAATGGAGCAATTCTTCGTTATTTTGTTCGGATTCACAGAGATTCAGAACTAAACGCTGACGCTATTCAACTCCTGTATGATCCTTTACATTTCCCCCTCTTAATGACTTTCGGCTAAAATCTTTTCGGCTCTAAAGGAACAAACCGAATGGGGAAAGGGAGAAATTATCGCGATACGTATCAAATTACAAAATAAAGGGAGAAAAAAGAGGGTTGACCGAGCCTAATTTACTGCTTTTTTTCCTCCCCTGGTCAGTTTAGAATCTTTCAGAAAGGGAATTGCTTTTTAGTTCAAGATTTCTTTTCCGTACTGTTGTGACCAGATCACTATTACATTTTATTTTTAGACTTCGTTTCTAACATTCGTAACAAATTATTCGTGCAATGAGTTCCCGACACTCTAGAAGCGAACATTTTAGAGCAAAAACGAAAATGTCAAAAAAAAAATTAAGTAATTAATACATACATGAATATACATAATAGTTAATTAATTATAGGTGTTTATTAAATATACCTAATTATTAATTAATTATACGTGTGCCCCAAGTTGGCTCTCTGTGCCTCTGCCCAACACTTGTTATTGTCATATAAAATAAAATGTAACTAATTTATTAACGACACAGAATGATTTTCTAAAGATACGAATTTCACCAATTAAAAAATGTTTTAGGTATACATACCTGGATTATCTTTTATAATGATTTTTGTAAATGATCAACTGTTATACAAAATCTTTCTCAAAGAGTATTCGAAAGTCTTCTGCGGTTTTAAACTAAAAAATTCTAATACTGTTAAGCATGCAGCTTTTAATGAGCACGTGAAAAGCATATTAAATTTTTGTCATACGTGCATTCCTTGCTTTATAATTTTTATTTCAGTCATGGCTGATAATTATGAACAGTGAAGTTCTTAGCAATCAAAAAACAGTTTCTCATTTGAGCCTATACAGCTAAAATCAATGAGTAACGTTAAAATTTTCCGAACGAAGAAACGAGATTTTTCGAATACTGATAATTTCGGCCGAATTTCCGACAGCATTTTCTCCAAAAATAAATTTTCGGTGAAACTCAGATTTTGACCCAAAAACGTATTTTCGGTCGATCTCTAATTTTATTTACATTTGCGTTTTGAAATAATAATATTACTCCGGAAATGTATTGACGAATCTGAATATCAATTGATATACTCGTATTTACTCTCGATTTCATATAACTTTTTATAATTTTACTATGTGTACGTATATGAATATAGATACATTTTATGCGTTATAGTAAGTTTTTTTTTAATGCTATGATTTATTTTTCCTTTTTCCATTTATTAATTTGAATATCAACTGATATATTTATTCTCGATTTCGTAGAACTTCTTTTAATTTTATTATGTGTACGTATGTGCCTAGGTGTATTTCTTATATGTAATCCCAATTTCACCCAAATTTTGAGTTTAAAATCCAATAATATTACTCATTATATGTATTGATATCACCATCACTTTTTAGATAATGTATAAAGTAACGAGTCTGTAAGTTATGAAACAGAAACTCTTTAAATTAAACTTTTTGAGTAAATATTTTATTTTTACTGGGGTAGCGATAGGCATTTTAATTTCACTGGCTCATTGCAGGCAATAAAGAAGTAGAAAACACTTCTAGAACACTAAAAGACTTGGTACGATAAAGACATAAGTGTAAAAAGCAACGTAAAGAAAAACAAACAAAAGTTAGAAATGAGAATCAGCCACCCAAAGTACCTATCAAACGTCAGAATAAATTTAGCGCACCCCGTTTCTGAAGGCTTCATAAGAGGAGCCCCTTTACAGTGAAAAAAAAAATGAGAAGCAGCCTGTCGCTATCTTTCTTGTTTGCATGCCTAAAATATACAATATAGAATATTGTGGCACAACGTTTACCTACAATTGCATTATTTAAATAATAATATATTAGTCTATTTTTTTCAACGAGAAAAAGAGTCCTTAGAAATAAAATATTTTTTAATAAATATATGTTTGTCCAATTTTGGGAGGGGTTGAATCGCATAAATCTCTTTTTGGATACGACCACTTTCAAATTTAAAATATTACGAACAATCTTATTACAAAAATATTATAAGAATTATAATCTCCTGCAATTCGATTCATAACCAGGCTTAGCATGAAATATGGGCAATGCTGGTAGTAATGTTGTCTCAAATAAATGAGAATCACAACACAATTTATAGAATTGAAACTAATGATTGAAATCCATGATGCAAAGGAAACATTTTACTTTGTAAAGCTGTGCCATATACCCATATGATATATGTTGCATTTAATTTAACGTTTTAAGTTAAGTTAAAGGGAATTTTTTTTTTTTTAACACTCTTATTACTCTTTAAAAACTTTCTTTTTTATTAAAAATCTGAAATTATGCTTTGTTAAAAATCGCAAAAGCATAAGGCGCTGATAGAAATACTTTAAGAAAATTAAAATTTTAATCATAATATATTTAAATTTTTAGAGAATCTTTTGTTCTATAGCTTTTCATTATGACTTTACTTATTTATCGTACTATTTTCAGCGCTTCGCACATCGAAGATTTTTTATTTTGTCTCCCGATTTTTAAGTAAAATAATTATTTTCTACTTTTAACTTCACAAAAAGTGTATTTAAAAAGGTACTTTTTTTATTTAATTTGCTACATTTTAGTATTTATTATATTTCGGATTGCATCAGAATAATTATTATTGTATTAATTTTTCATTGAACACTTTCCTCATTTAATTTTTCGATTACTTTATTTAACTTGCACTTTACTGTAATTTAACATTACTTGTATTGATTTAATTTAATTTAATTTAATTTTATTTTGAAATAAACACATTTATGGTACATTATTGACTTTTCTTTCTTTTATTATTTTGCAATGTTGAATGGAAACTGATGGATGTATTGTGGAAATAAACACATCCTTTGTTCGTCATCGCTTTTCCTTTGCTTTATTCTTTGCCATTGTTAAATCGAATTGGTCTCAAATCAATTAATTTAAATTAATTGGCAATGACGTACTGGAAATTTTAAAATATTATATTGGCGTCACAAGCATTAACTGTATATAATGTCAGAATTTCAGCATATCAAGAAATTAGTAAAATATCGATTACAAAATTTAATTTTTACATCTATAAACCAAGTAAAGTTAAATTAAAAGAAAAAAAAAAGTTAAATTGCATTTTCGTCAGTTAATACAATTTAATAAATCAGAATAAAATAATTTAGAGTTATAATATCAGCTACGAATAGTAATTTGTTCCTGGACGTTGCTAGGTATTTTCTCGCATCTAGGCAAAAATTAAAAATCTGCCCCTCACTATTGCTACCACTGATGTTTGATTTAAACTTACTTTTTATAAAAAATTTGCCTTTTAACCGTCTATACAATATTGCCTTCCTAGGTGACTTCCTAGTCATGCATATTGGTAGAAACGGCACTTCTTATTCACAATATCAAAGCATGAGAAATATTAAAAATATATAATTATATAGATAGATATACGGTGTGCGTACAAAGGTAGAAAAAAGTATGCCACCTATAATTATGCTTTATGATTATATCCTATCCTATAATTATGTTAAAAAAGTATGCCCCAATTTCATCATATGAAAATGACACTGATACCAACTGATTTTTAATAACACCTGTAATTAAATGTTATTCAATAATTAGAATTTGGAGCTCTTTACATAATAAAAATTGTACCAATTTTTTTTTCTTTTCAAATGGTACTTTTGACTCTATGTTTGAGTTCCTTCCATCAAATGAGCTCGAAAAAGTGCATAATCTATACACTTTTTTAAAGATTTTGATAGAATTAGAAGGGATCTATGTTTGATGATGCTATTGTTAAATCCATGTGATAAAATTTAATTTGTATTTTCAAATAATAATAAAAATAACCCGATTTTGTTTTATTTTATTTTTTAATAAGATGCAATGAATGGACCCAAACATAAACTGAACACGTTTGTAATTTCAGAGACATATTTATAAGATTCCGCTGGGTGTACTAATTTAAAAGGTACAATATTCGAATTCATTTTGTTTTAACTGAAAATTGGTGTGTCTGGATTAATTCTTAGTTATTAACGAAAAAAAATCTCAAAACTACTACCTACGCATTTTTTTCTTAAAAGAATCAACGTACTCTAAAATATGGTTGTGTAAAATTATATCTCATTCTTATCATTAGTTTTAAAAATCTACAAAACATTTACTCATCAACTGTTATCGTTTGTATCCACAAGAATAAAGAAAGAAAGAAAGAAAGAATTTCATTAGTGGAAAATTTTATAACGTTTTATCTTATAAAATGCTAGTTTATTTTAGTTTTAACTTTTTATACAATTTTAGAGTTTGTTCTAGAAAAACAGTGCAATGCAGAAGTGGGAAAATGTCAAAGAGGTAAAAAAAAAAAAAAAAAGACACGGAGGAGAAGTAAAGGGCATTATGAAATCCCTAAACAGGGCATTGAAGAAAATGCAGCAGAAAAAAAATGCTAAAAATTAAGTTTGGTAAACAAATTCATCTGAACAATATTGAACCCCCCCCCCTACAATTGTTATAAAATGCACTACCTATCACCTATCCCAGTGGTTCCCAACGTGGGGCGTATACACATATTACTTTTCACGTCACATGTGTTTTCACGTGACTTTAGACATATGATTTTTCACATAGGCACATATGACTTTTCAAGGGGGGCAATTTCAAATTTTTTATTAACAAATTTTCTGTCATTTTTTTCTACTGAAAGGTGTCATAGTCTAAAAATAGAAATAATAAATGAAATTTTTTTTTTAAATAACTGAATAAAAATTAATTTTCGAAACGATCCCGTTTAAAAGATCAATAATACACCGACACCGAAATAATTATGTGAATTTTTTTGGATAATTTGACATCTTATATATATAAAAAGATCATTTTAAATTTTCTGGTTTTAATATTATTTTAAAAAATTGCACCTCTTTTTTTTACTATTTAAAAAAAAAAAAAAAAAAAAAAAAAAAAAAAAAAAAAAACTTGTACATCTATTCATAGTGTAATATGCCCTATGAGGGAAATTTTACATATGAAATTTTCAAGGGTATATCTAAAATTGACTATTTGGACATTGCTTAATCTAAAAAATGTTTTGAATGATCTAAACGAGGTGCTACATTTATGAAATTAATAAAACCCCGTGCGCATCACGGAAGGGAAGGGTTGAAAGTAAACTTCTAGCGGCTCTTCTGCAGTTCACATACAGAATATGACATTCATGACATATGCATTTTAAAATTTAAAATTGAGGAAAACATAACATGGTGGCCAAATAATAACAATGGGGGGAAAAGCCCGCTATCAAAGAAGTATGTTATGAGAGGAAAGAAATATCGTAACTTAAAATGGATAAAAGCGCGAATCCGAAAATGTTACTTGTGAATTATCCATTCAGTGTTGGCGATTAACAAATATCACTTATTCTTAATGAAGTGCTAAAACCCATTATGAAATGTATCAATTCTATCAGATGTAATACAAAATATGAGAGAGAATTCAATAAATTTTACGAAAATAAAAATATAGACTACTTATCACTTTTAAATTTGAGGTAAGTTGTCAAAAAACAATAAAACTGTTGTAGATGTAAATGCGAAGATCAATGGCGTAACTGCATTCATGGAGTTAGGTTAAAAGCATACTTGTAATTAAAAAAAATATATGATTTTGATAAATTAAAGAATGTGAAATCACTTATCAGAGTTAATGCTATTTTAGGATCCATCAGGGAAAATGGAAGTTTATTTTTTATGCGACAATTTTTATATGATATAGAAGGGGGGGGGGGATCATGATTTTAGCGATGCTTAGGTGGGGCACGGGAAAAATGGTTGGGAACCACTCATCTATCCCCTCCTCTTAAAAAAAAAAAAAGAGTAATATTTGGCTTTTAAGTATTTTAATTCAATTCAAGGATAATTATAAATGAAAATGATGATGATCGATGATCAGAAATGTAATTATCGAAAAGAAAGAAAGAAAGAAACCCGACATGTGGAAAAATCGGCTTATCCGACCTGATGCGTGAAATTACTGTGAAGTATTTTGATTAATCGAAGAATAATTACAAATTAAAACTTGATGATTACAAACGTACTTAATAAATAAAGGAAACCTGACCCATAGTAAAATGGGTTTACCCGATCTGAATTCCTGCATCGGGTCGGGCAACCTGATTTTAGCCGAGCCCAACTCGATCAGCAATTTGTGTCGGTTCGGTTCTATCCGATTTTTCAACAAAAAAAAAAAAAAAAAAAAATTAATATTATTGCAGATCAAAAAATATATACAGGCATTCCCCGACTTAGGTAAGTAATGCGTTCCATAAAGTTTTACGTAACTTGAATTTTACGTAAGTTGAATTTTTAAGTTGCATAGGTAATATTTTGTAAGAAACTGCATATAAATATAGTTATACTGTATGCATTAAAATTGGGTAATTATTTTTATTATTATTCCTCTATTCTTTTTAATATTTATTATCGGTTTAATGTTTTTGAATGTCCCACATTCATACTTTATGGATTTTTATGGATGTCTGAAAATAATCCACATTCTATATTTGTGCTTTTTAAGTAATGGGAATTTAAGTATCATTTAACCTTCTATATACTTCCACATGTTTTTTATTTCCTGTTCATTTTATAAATATCTTATATATAATTCATTAAAAAATAATTTTTATATTATTTTTAATAATTATTTATATTAATTATTACTGAATTTATTTCGTTTTATAGCATATAGCTATATGCTATATATTATCAATGTTCTAGAATTATTTAAACTCTTAGTTTAGTTTAAATAAGTTAGCTAATAGAATATATTGTATGCTTTTAAATTTTATTAACAATAGTTTTTAAATACATTGTGTGATTTGTATTAGGTTTATAATTCTCTATATATAAGGATTTGTTTGGTTTTGCTGTTTAAACAGTTATTTACATTCAAATGCTTACAAATATTTATCTTGCGATAGATGTTTAATATAAGTAATAATAGATGGCAGCACCAAATTTGTCTCTTTCAGATTGCTCTAATTTTTAATTTTTCTAGCTCCATTTCAGTTATAATTTATACACCAGGGGGTATTTTTAGCCAAATTTTGACGATATTGTTAAACTGTTATCTATTAATTTAATAGTGCATTTTAAATAATGTAATTAATATCTATTTATTTTATATTAGATTAAATGTGTTTTACAAGGTAATTCAAATTTTATTTCAAAATGTATTAACTGCATCCTTTGGTATCATTTACTGTGATTTCTTAACTGTTTTATTCACCTTAATCTTTTTGATATACTGGTAGACATGTGCACATGGATTTTTGTAAAATACTGAAATATTAATCGGTATGGTGTTTATTTATATTTTATATCCTATAAATATTTAAATACGTTTTATTGATTCTTCCATTTCATATTATTTGTTTCTATTCTGCTTTCATTTTTAATCAATTCACTTGATTTTAGTGGTTGTTCGGGCACAGGGGAAAATAATTTTTAGCTTTAGCTTTTTTTTCCCACAGAAAACAACCATTTTGCTTATATCATTGAATTCTGTGCCCTTGATAACGTAATTCAATGTATAAGCTTTTCAATTTTTGTCGGTGTCCACTTTTTTCTTTTTTCTTCCATAATAATTCTTATAATAATTTTTTTTTTAATTCTTACAGCTCTAATTTATAATAATTGACGGTGGTAGGTTATGTTTAATTAATGGTAATATATATATGTATATATATATAGGGCCCTTTTTCCTTCACGGCACTCGGGCCGGGCCATACTTTCCTCTGAAGGCTCGGGCCGGGCCTAATTTTTTTTCTGTACAGAGCCGGGACTGGTTTCATTCCTAATCAGTCCTAGTTTTGACCCATCTCGTATGAAAAATCATTGTCTCAGCGTGGCCTGGTCCATTCAAAGGTCAGTAAAATTAGGCCTGGCCCAAAAATTTTTGCAAAAAAATCCACACATTTTTAAATCTTTATTATTCTACACTTATAAACATTAAAATTTATTCTTTTTTAAAAATAGTAGATTTATACGCTTATTTAAATATAGTTAAACGTGTGAATAAGAACCTGCCTATGACGGAACCCTGTTTTAAACAGAAAAACGTGTTGATCCATTCAAAATTAATATAATAATGTATAAGATAAGAATATATAATCATGGAAGACGGTAGTATTCCGAGTGACGCAGCCTTAAGCCTAAAATCGTATCGTATCGTATCGTTAAAATCGTATCGTATCGTATCATAGAGTTCGTAGATGGCGGAACTCATATATACAGCTAGCTCGACATCAAAGAAAACGCGAAAAGCCGTCTTTTAATAACTCAGCAGATATATGTCTTATTGCTCTGAATTTTCTAGAACAGTCTTATATCTGCAGTCTAATCGTATACTGATATTTTTACATTTCTACGTGCAGTATATTTTGAGATCTAAATAGCCATTTTTAAAGTGAAAACGTTGGTATGATATCGAGGAAGTTCCTAATTTGAAAATCTCGAAAACGGTTCTAACGATTATTTTTAAATTGATACATAATATAAATGTGATTAAGGCGAGGTGAATAACACTTTTCTTTTTTCTGGGAAAACTCTCGTTCGTTAAATAATTCGATTTTTTTTTCTCTCGAAAATGACACGGTGATTTTATAAAAATCAAATAAGTATGTTTCAGATGAACCAAATAACAATTTACTTGTTTCCAGCAAGACTCTTGTTCGTTTTATAATGCGCATGAAAAATCGGACTATATTTCTACGCCATTCTGTGGAAATTTCACCGAAAATGCATGACACTGTATTCATGCACATGCTTTCTTTTTAACCACTTTTGGGGAGAAAAATTTTGTCTTCCCACTGGCTGAGTGGTTAAGGGCCATTGTCTACTGATCTTAAGATAGGCAGTTCGATACTCTCCAGTACGTGTTTTCACATGTGAATGTTTTTTTTTTTAAGTCTGCTAGTTGACTATTATTCTCAGTTCCTTTGTAATTTTTTAATTGCTATTAAGTTAAATAAAATTACAATTATAATGACGCCAATTTGATGATGATTATTTCTTGGCAATTTTTCAACAATAAAAATATTACCATAAATTTTATAAATATATTTAATTTCAATCACTTTACAAAAAATATACATTAATAATTATTATTTGAATATAAATCACACGATCAGAAACGTAAAAAAATAACTCATTTCAGCTCTTATTTTTATAATATCATTTTTTATTATTATGACGGTCAATCAATATATAATCACTGACATCCATAATATTATTATTATTATAATTATTATTTTCCTTGCATAAAAACTATTGTGATGTAATAATTCTTTTATAATAAATAATTTAGTTGAAATGTTTTATTTATAAATATCAATGAAGTTTGATAACCCCGAGACAATTGTTTTTATTTAACTTTGCAATATTTACAGTTTACATAAAAAGCATATCAGAATTCTGGTGTCGCCATCTTTTGACGCAATTGCGTACTACATTTTGTCTCTTATTCGAAAAAATAAAAACTAACGTTCTTCGCCGCTTTGAAAGAATCTCTTGTGACTAGAGGTCTATTTCTCAAATATTAAGAAAATTACTGCATACAAAAATATTAAAATGGGTAGTGTTATAGAGAAATGTTTGATAAAAACGTTGAAGTAGACAGTTTTTAAATAGAAGAATTATTTTAAGAGATATTTAATGTTAAATCTGGATAAAATTGTCTCATTAAAAAAGTCTCATAGGAAAAAAAAATATATACATGGGAATTTAATCATTTTCATTCAATTTAATCATTCAATAGAAACTCGAAGTTTGCAGAATGCATTTATTATTTTTAACTTGCCTAATTTTTTGACGGTTTATTTCAATTTTAAATTAAAATTTTCAGAATTTCCAGAGATATTTTTTACATATTTTAGAAAAGGTTATTTTAAATTGCTGCCAATTGTTAAAACAGCGCAAAGAATAATATATCCTTTAAATTAAAAATTTATTCACACGTGACTATTATAAACAGAAAAAAATCCTTTTAAATTAGAATTAAATGATAACGTGTTAAAAGCAGGAAAATATTAAACATTACGTCATAAAAATTGTTTTTACACATGCTTACTTAAAATGAAAGAAAATTATAAAATAATCAATTATTTTCAAATTAGAATTAAACGATTACGCATTAAAAGCAAGAAAACATTGAAAATTACGTCATAAAAATTATATTTACACGTGAATATTAAAAGAAAAAGAAAATTTTTAAATAATAAATTCATTGATATGTGTTAAAAGTCGTAAATGGAGGAAATTACGTCATATTGGCCAAAGTGGCCAAAACAGTTTGCAAAACATATTGCAAAACAGTTTAAATTAAAAAATATATTTATATGAGAGATTTATTTCAAATTTCGAGATGATATTTTTAACTATAGTTGCCAATTTTAAGGTAGCGCAAATAATAATATTATCTTTCTAATAATAATAATATTTTCAGTTGAATGTTACAAAGAGAAAGGAAAGTTTGGTGAAAATTATGTCAGATTTAAAACGTTACATTTAAAATCTCTTATTTAAAATAATTTTCTTATAGCGTTGTTAAAAAATACCATAAAGCAAAGACTCTGTTGACTTAGTTCCTTTTATATTTGGTATCTTTCAAATGTTTAACTAATCTTATTTAATCAAGCACGGAAACAGCAACTAACATCAGCTGATTCGGTCTTGAAATCCCTCAGTAAAAGGGAAACCCGTTTACAGTAAGATCGACATTGATTTTTTAATTATACAGAGCAGCCTCGATTATCCGAGCTAATTGGGACTGTTAGTAAATCGGAATCGGAAATCTCGGTTAATAGAAACTGTGTGTAAAAACTCGCCGTGCTTGCGAATTTAACATCTCTTTTAAAAAAATATATCGAACGTTTTTTAAATAATAAAAATAAATATATGTAAAGTTCTGTTTCACAGCTTAACAAATTTAAAAAGAAAATCAACTACCAGTAGTAAATTTTAAAATGCAAATTGAAAAATTTACGAAAGTTCACACAGCCACTGGAAACAAAGCATTGTTCGCTATTGACTTCTCAGGGTCCAATGATTCTTTGGAGTTGAGTGCTTTTGGGGGCAGAAGGGCCTGTATAGCACGGACAGTGAGCTAAAGAGTGTGGTTATTTTTAAGGCTCATTCAAAAGGGGGAAAAAAATCAGACTTTGTTATCGGCTCGGTTAACAGAAACCTCGATTAATCGAAGCTCGGTTAATCCAGGTTCTACTATAATTCAATCTTCCGTAATCTTTTTAAAGCAGATCAAATTAATGGACTTTAGCACAAAGTCACATAGCTGATAACAGCCATGCTTGTTGGCCACCTTTTTTTCAAAAAGTTTGCGTCACCTTATTCAATTAATGAGATATCTCCGATAAAATAAGTCACATTTTCCCGTTCTAAAATACTGGTATCCAAAAATCGTAGCATGTAACTGACACTACAAGTACTCATGGAACTAGGCTATTTTAAGTCTGATTTTTATTATAGACTATATAAAATTATTAAAAATATATATTATGATAGGAACTAGCGGGCTTCGTCCGCTATTTACGTTACGGATATAAAAATCATGTTTTTTTTAGGGAAAAAGACATAAAAACCTATTTGACGATAGGTTTATAAAGACATATTTTGTATTTGTTATATTTCCGGGGATGAGGAGGGGGGGGGGGACTATTTTCTATTTTGATTAAATATCGCAATTAGTCTACATGGCAGATATAATTATGATAGACACTAGCGGGCTTCGCCCCTCTATGGCGCCTTATGGGTCCAGCTTCCATAACTCAGAAACTACCTTTCGGACATCAATGCAACAGATTCCAAACGTTATAATTAACTTAATAATCACCCTATATAGCATTAAAGTAAATTTATGAGTACTGCATACTATTTTTTTATCGTAAATCCTGAAGAGAAAAAATTATTTCGGTTCCATTCTTAGGTACTGGTCTAAAAAATTTTGAAAAAGGGGGGAAGGAGGGGACATGAGACTGCTGTTTGTCAAACAACACAACGGGGTCTGGCTTATTCAACTTGGTTTTTGATGACTTCAATTGGAAGGTGGTTTGTTTAAAAGAGTGCGTTCCATGCCCCATGAAAATTGGAACTATTGGTGCACCATCTATGTAAGGATTTAATAATTATAAATTAAAATTTTGGATTTATTAATTTAAGGATAAAGTGTTTTTAAAGGAATATCAAATGAAACCCTCTGTGCGATCTGCAATTATACTTACCCACTTGTTTTTATATACAAACTGCTATAAGGAAAATTGTAATAAAATAGTAAAAATTAAATCTGCATTAAATTCCATAAGTATCTTTTTTTAATCAATTTATCACTAACCTCAAAAAAGTAATGATATCAATGCAAAAACCCTTGACGGGTTAAAATTTCTGACGCAGCACTTTATCTTATGCTCTAAAAATTTTAAATATGGAACTTAAAAATACTGATATCAAATTTTGAGTGACGTTATGCTATTTCTTAAAAAATATATTTGTATTTATTTCATCATTTTATTTTTGTTTTATTTATAATCGCATGTGCAAAAGTTATGTTCAACATGAAAAGCTGCATAAAATTTTATTCGCTGTTGCTTTATCATTTACATCTCTCATAAATTCAAAATATGAGTTTTAAAAGATATGATATAAAATTTAAGTGACGCCTTGATGTGACTTTAAAAGGTTTGTTTTAAAATTCAATTTAAATTATTTTTGACTTGGTTAAAATATTTTTTTACATCTACACAATACTTTTAATTTTCCAATTCAGTGTTATATATATCACTTTCATTGAATCTATACTATGCATTGAAATGTATTTATTTCAATAAATTGATTTATCTTTTGTGTCACGCTATTCAAAATTGTGAGTAAGATTTATGTAAATGGTTTCTTTGCGTCATTGTGTCCAAACTACATGAAATGTATGAAAAAAGATAGTTTGACGCAAATAAACCATTTACATAAATCTTATTCACAATTTTGAATAGCGTGACACAAAAGATAAATCAATTTATTGAAATAAATACATTTCAATGCATAGTATAGATTCAATGAAAGTGATATATTTAACACTGAATTGGAAAATTAAAAGTATTGTATAGATGTAAAAAAATATTTTAACCAAGTCAAAAATAATTTAAATTGAATTTTAAAACAAACCTTTTAAAGTCACATCAAGGCGTCACTTAAATTTTATATCATATCTTTTAAAACTCATATTTTGAATTTATGAGAGATGTAAGTGATAAAGCAACAGCGAATAAAATTTTATGCAGCTTTTCATGTTGAACATAACTTTTGCACATGCGATTATAAATAAAACAAAAATAAACTGATGAAATAAATACAAATATATTTTTTAAGAAATAGCATAACGTCACTCAAAATTTGATATCAGTATTTTTAAGTTCCATATTTAAAATTCTTAGAGCATAAGATAAAGTGCTGCGTCAGAAACTTTTAACCCGTCAAGGGTTTTTGCATTGACATATTTACACTTGCTAAGCAGGGAACTTGTCTATAACGCATTTTTTTTTCTATGTAATTGAGTCTTAGAAGATTTTACTGTATAGCATTTTTCAGATTTTTAACACTTCAATACATGGAATAGAGATTAACAATGTTAATGATAACTGAAACATTTACATACAAGAAATAGAGATTCATTAAAAAATAAATACCTCAGTTCTATAAAGATGAAGATTATAAACATGAAAAAAAGGCTAAGATAAATATTTTTTGGTCAGAACTCCTCGTACGAGACAAATTTTTAACTAAATCGACGTAAAAATCAATGTTTTGTAGAAATTCACTCGGGCTGAACTTTTAAGCTTTTTACCGGACCGGGCTCGGGCCGAACTTTTAATTTTTGTATCGGGCCGGGCCGAACTTTTAATTTTTGTATCGGGCCGGGCCGAACTTTTAATTTTTGTATCGGGCCGGGCCGAAATTTTTTTTTCTATGAATCGGGACGGGCCCGGGCCTGGAAATTTTGGCCCGTGCAGACCTCTAATTTTCATTGTGGTTTAATTTCTTTATCATATTGCTTTCAGCGCCTCACAGTTTTACGATTTTTGTTTTGATAAAATATTTTTAATTGACAAAACACTAAGTATATTATAAAAACTTGCTTTTTTACTTTATTTCATATCTCATAATTATAATCGTAATCAGATTTTTTGTTGAACACTTCCACTATTTATTTATTAAAAAAATGAAATTCTTGGATTCATTATGTTTCTGAAATAAACGCATAGAACGCTACGTTATCGACTTTTCGTTTTTATTCTTTTTCATTGTTAAAGTGAGTTACTATTTGTTAATTTAATTGCAATGGATCTATTACTCGATAATTAGGATTAAAATACTACACTGCTCAAAACAATTAAAGGATATTTGAAGTTTTATATAAAATAAAGATATAAACGAAATTTTTTTGCCGAAAATAGAAGAAGAGAATCACAAATGCAAATTTTTCTGGTTTTCAAACTGTGGAGTATGCAAATTTTGAGTTCGACGTCAAAAACGTCGCTTCAGCGGCAGCGAATGAAATTTGACTTTCAACTGGATAAAAGAGAATGAAGACAAGGATGATCGGCATTCAGTGATTGCTTTGTTTCGATGAGTACGATGTCTCAGTGAAGTCATTTGACAGATTCAGAAGCTTTGAGAATTGTTGGTAGGTTAGAAGGGGGCCAAACTCAAGCCGAAGTAGCGCAAGCCATTGGAGTGTCACAAAGTGTCATTTCCAGGATCTGAAATCGTTTTTTGGAGAGTGGATGTGCAGGCCGAAGACCAGGGCAAGGTCGTAGACGGGCAACAACGCCCAATGAAGATCGGTATTTAGCGTTAACAGCTCGGAGACACCGAACCATGAACGCTACTCTTCTCCAACAACACCTTCGCTTGGCTACAGGCACCACGATTTCAACTCAGACTGTCCGAAACCGGCTCCATGCCTTAGGTCTGTATGCTCGCCGACCAATGGTATGTGTTAGATTAACATCAAGGCATCGTCGCGACCGCAGGGAGTGGGCAACCGAGCATGTCAACTGGAGGAGAAATGAATGGAGCAATATTCTGTTTTCTGACGAGTCCCGTTTTTCTGTGCATCCGGATAATAGGCGTATTTTCATCTGGAGGGACCGTGGCAGTAGGAATAATCCTGCGTTCGTGCACGAAAGTGTCAGATTTGGCGGTGGAGGAGTGTTGGTGTATGGTGGCATCTCCATTGACGGGCGCACTGACCTCTACATCATTCGAGATGGAGCTCTGACTGGTCGCCGATATAGGGATGAGATCCTCAGACCTATTGTAGTCCCTTACGCTGCAGCAATCGGAGATAACTTCATTTTAATGGACGATAACTGCAGGCCACATCGTGCAAACCTGGTGGAGGATTTCCTTTTCGAGGAAGGAATCGTTCGAATGGAATGGCCAGCGTGTTCTCCAGACATGAATCCAATCGAGCACGTTTGGGACGCTCTAGGAAGACGAGTTTCTGGCCGCCAACAACCCCCACAAACTCTCCAAGAACTGGAAAGAGCTCTTCTGGAAGAGTGGGGCAGAATACCCCAACTCGTCATTAATAGCCTCATTGAGTCCATGCCTCAAAGGTGTTCAACGTTGCTGGCCGCCCGTGGAAACCATACCCCCTACTGAAAATGATTTTCTTTGAAGAAAACACCTTTTCTTATTCTTTTTTTCTCATATGCACAAATTGTGTTTTTTTCCTTTAGTACACAAATGCGCAATAAAATGCATTTTTTTCTGCCAAACATGTGTAATTTATTCTCATATAACCTACTATGTCTGTCGACCATGTATCAATCAGCTAAACAGTTTACCAGATACAAAATCCACCTAAAACTGCAATATCCTTTAATTGTTTTGAGCAGTGTATATTGCCACAATGGAATGTAGAGTGTTACTGCTAGTAAAATATAAAAAAAATCCTAACAGTGTCTTCCCTAAAAAGAGATGTGGTCATGAAAATTTCCTGCCGTTTTCCTTATTTCTAAACCGATATATTTTTCTTTCTGGCGTGGCTC
Source organism: Maratus speciosus (assembly GCA_963932465.1). Lineage (NCBI taxonomy): Eukaryota > Metazoa > Arthropoda > Arachnida > Araneae > Salticidae > Maratus > Maratus speciosus. Next base: position 146,384,580 of record OZ010787.1, read on the forward strand.
TAATCGACTCTCATCCTATTCTATTAGGTCCAATACGGGTGACAGTGAGACCATATGTGGGAGGAGGACCCATATCCTCCTCCCCCCCCCCCACCCACCCCCTGCCTTGGTAAAAATACAAGAGAAAAGAAAGTTGACCAATGTTTATTTTTACCTTTTCGTAATCTTGGGGAGAGGAGAGAGGGAACTATTTTTTTTTCTGCTCCCCCTTGAGCGCATGCAAAAAGTGTAAAAAGTCTCTATGTGGGGATCTTATGCCTTTTAACACCAGAGATCGCGCTACTCGCACGCGATCGGGGATCTAGACGAAGAATCCCCTTAATTAGGGACCGAGTTAGAAAAAAAGCTTAAAATACACAAGTTAGAGCCCAAAGGGTTAAACATAGCACTTTTTCAAAATTTTAGGATTTGTCGTGTGATCGCAAGTGCTTAGCTATAATTATGCAAAATTTCAAGTCTTCAAATTAATTAGGGGATGAGTTAAAAAAAGAAAAGCCTAAAATACATAAGTTAGACACCAGAGGGTTAAATATAACGCTTTTTCGAAATTTTATGATTTTTCAAGTGATCGCAAGTGTTTAGCTATAATTTTGCAAATTTTCAAGTCTTCAACATAATTAGGGGCTCACAAGGGAACCACTTTTGGTGTTGCTCGCACATAGCATTGAGACCTGGTGCATTTTAAAGCCCTATATTATGAAGTTTGAGAATCAATAAAATTTTTATGTTAAAATAATATTTCTTGATTATACAGCAGCATAACTTTCTGAAAATGCAATTGTCGAGACCACTTATGGGACTATTAACATTGAATTTTTTTTAAAGAAAAGCATTTAAAAATAAAAACTCGTTAATAATAAGTATAAAATATTGAAAAAAGTTGGAAAATTCCTTCAAAAACCCACGAATTTGATTTTAAAAAATTGCAACTTTATATTCATATTATTGGCGGGGAAACAGTTGGCGTTTATTTTCAAAAGTAGAGTTCTTCGGCAACCCTAGTCAAATGTCATAGCTCAATTTGTAATAGCTAGAAATTGCAATATCCGACCTATTTCGTCACAGTAATTTTTCTAAATTGTGTAAAAGTATTAATTTACTTTATGATTACTTTTACCGAAGGACCATTTAATACAGCAACATTTCATTTTAAACATTCGAAACTTTATTTCATTCGATTTCAAAAGAAAATAATTTGCTTATTTTGTATTTCACTAAAAAATATATTTCAATGATCTTCGAAGTTTTTATAGAATTATATTTATTACTTATATATTTATCGTCTGCATAGAAAAAAAAAATAAAAACCTAATATTTGTTTCTTATGCTATCAATTATAAAAAAGAAATCGCAATCTGATATAATACTAGTAATATGCTCTGTACATTTTCTCTTTGGATAAAGCGTGCGGAAAAATTGTAGCGCCATATTTGGCGACTTAACTCACTTTTGGCGTGAAATAAACAACTAAATATGTAATAATAAAAAATTAAAAGTATAAAAAAGTATATAAAATATTATTTTAACAGAGAAATTTTTTCGGTTCTCTAACTTTTATGTATAGGGCTACAAAACGCACCAGGTCTCGATGCTAGGTGCGAGCAACACCAAAAGTGGTTCCCTTGTCAGTTAAAAAAAAAAAAAAAAGCTTAGAATACACAAGTTAGATCCCAGAGGGGTAAATATAATATTTTTTTCAAAATTTTATGATTTGTTGTTTGGTGTGAGGTGTTCAGCTATAAGCATGCAAAATTTCAAGTCTCTAACATATATAGTTTCTGAGAACGGGCACTGTGACGGACAGACAGACAGACAGACAAAGGAGCGAGACGAATAGGGTTTCGTCAGATGAACGAAACCCTAAAAAGAAATTACGTTACCTCACAAACTGTCTAAAAAGTAAATTCATATAAAATCTACATTTAATGCCAAAATTTATAAAATAATAAAATTTGAACATGACTACGTTTACAATATTTGGAATTGACTACGTTCTTTTGTTTAAATATTTAGTTTATAACATTTAGTGAATTTAAAAAATGCTTTTTTTTAAGAACTTTAGCAGAACTCTGTACTCATCTTCTTATCTTTCTTATATGTTTAAACAATGAATATTTCAAACAAATATTATTATTTTGAAATAAAGTCAAATATGTAGTTAATGTTGGTAATTTTGTTTTCCAAAAATGCTACATAAAAACATCTCTATAAAAGTACTACCAAAAGAAAATACGTCGTCATCTAGATTAGACTATGGAATCTACTAAGGCTAATATCAAAAATGAAAAAAATAGAACTAATAATTGAATTTTTGTAGAACATTCGTTGCAACTTACAACTCAGAAAATTTATTGGAATGTGAAAATTATTCACACGTTGAACATTATTCTAGTACATGCACTCGGAAGCAATGTATTGATCAGTCTGAGAAAATTTCATCAAAGAATGATCATAATATTTTAAGTTATCACTTTTAAATTGAGAAAATTATGTATACAAATCAGAAGTGATAATAATCATTTCAAGTTAAATAAAAAAATGTACTTTTAGTTAAACGTAAGAGAGAAAATAAACTTATTATTTTACAAATCAAATTAATACTTTATTTAATTAAATCAAAAACCTTTTCTACCTTTTAATCCAAATTCACAATTTTCATGAAGTCGACTATCTTAAACACCTAGTTCATGAATATTTGAATCGCATTTTGCATTTGGTATTTACTTTTATATCTCAAATTTGGCTCTTATATATTTATCGATTAGCTTTTGTTAGAAATACATGATGAATATAGCTGCTTTGTGTTACTTTATTATGTATTCATTTATATAATTTTTACAATTTTTATAATTGTTTTCAATGTTAATGCAGCAGTTCTCGTTTCTTTCAAAATTCAAATTATAAGTATATCGTAAAATCTACTTTTTTATTTAACCGCTTATCAAAATATTGTAATGAACCAAACTTTAACCGGACAAAAAAATAATAGAAAAACAGTATTAACCATTTCTGTGTAGACCTCATGAACGTGCATACGATAATGACAAGCACGTGGACTGATTGTATAATTACAGTTAACAGTTATTTTAACAAATTGTAAAATAACAACAACAACAAGTATATATATATTGAGAGTATATACTTTATACGCTGTACAAATACGATTCTGAATTCGTTTGTGAACTAAGTTCAAAATTTCTTAAACAAAACACCATGATAGAAAAAAACAATCAATTGTTTTTATGGGTATTTTCTTTTCTTCGTAATTGAAAACTCCAATATTTGATCCATATGAGGTTTTCCTTTTTCTTCATCCATAACCTTACGTTACTGTGGAAGAGATGAGTAAAAATTACTGTTTTATGCACCCATGTTTAAAATTCTTTCGAGGAAAATATATCTCAAAGGCAATTTCCATATTTACTTTCGCTAAAGTAAAGACTTCCTCCTAAATTCCCAATATTCTAGGCAACGTATATTATAGCCAAATGATATTTCTTTTTTATTTAAATGGAATCCTATAGTAATGCATTTTAAAATATTTTTCTTTGAGGAGGAAAAACCTATTTTTTTTTATCAAACATTTTAAAACGTGAGGTTTAACAGTTAATTACATATCGTCTCATAACTGCAGGAAATACAAGCTTTCTAAAGGAAATATAATTAATATGCATAAAATTTTGCCAGGGATTATTATAATTCTCATATAACCAACATTTATCTAATAAAAGCTAAAATGGATATAAAAGAAAGAATTGGAATACACTTTTAAAATTCACGTGTCTCTAAAGTTTACGTGAAATTTCAATTTTCTAAAAATTCTAAATGCTCTGCGATTAAAGATGCAATATAAGTACCTTAATACAAATTCCCATTTTCACATAAAACAGAACATGTTTAAATTGCTTGAAATGCAATACCAAAAGAAAACCATTTATCAATGACGAATTGCTGGAACTCTAAAACTGTAAGTATGCTATATTTGCCACGTCCAAAATAAAAACACAGTGTTTTTAGGGAAATACTGTCCAGGCAGAACACGAGTAAAAGTCACGATAGGACGGTTAAGAAGCTTGCTTCCACATAAAAGACATTAAACCAAAAAATAACCAAGCTGTCATAAATAAATATTTTAAAGAGCAATTTTACAGAATTATAGAAGAAGAATGCATGATTCCGTAAAACAATTTTACGGCCATCTAGAAACAAAAGTCTGCAGTGAACTATTGATCAAATTACCACATAACTTACGGTGACCATGTGCTATTTAGTGTTTAGAAAAAGTACAACTTAAATTATATCGACTGTTGGGGAGGCTTTCATATGTCCTAGATAAAGAGACAAGAAATTTTTGCAGGAAGCAACAACGAGGGCAGTGTCTGATGATTTGGGCTACTTTTAGATATTACGGCGAAGCCTCTTTAGTTTTTATAGCTCACCGCCAAATGTCAGAAAAGTGCATGGAGGCACTTGAAAGTCTTTTACAACATTTGGAGGGGATTTTAATTTGACCAAACTGGGTAAAGATGTATGTATTCATAACTTAACTAACAAGAGAAAAAGTTATGTAAAAAAATAGTAGAAATTCGTCGATGGCCCTTTAGTCTAGAACTGAGTCTAGAACTAGGAACGTGTGGGGTATTCTCATAAGAAAATGCAAAGCATTCTTTCTGTTTAAGTAACCGAAAGGATGCCACTGAACAAGCGTAATATGATATGAAAATGAAAACGTTAAAACTATCGCTATTTTTAGCTATGATCGAGCTTATCACATTCAATGAAAATCCTAAAATTATTTACTTTTCGAACATTTTAAAGCATATAAAGCATATGCAGTTTTTCAGTAAACTTTTATGACATATAATACACTAGACTTAAACACATATTTTTCAGTGCATTTATATCCACTTAATTCCTTTTCATTTTGTTGCATTTTAGTTTATGCTTATTTAAGTGCCACTTATATTAGTTGTAAGTATCGCTTAACAAATTATATATATATAAAAAAAAACTATATACAAAACTAATATAAGACTTATTTATAAATTCACGTTTTGTTATAGTTATTTAAGAAAAAAAATAGGAATTGTAATGTATGATTTTTTTTAAAACCAGAAATCGTTAAATTCAAATATGATGTCAAAATCAGGTGTGCGTATTGATAATTTCAATGTTTGGTAATCCGTATTAAAACAACACCCTAAGGTTATTTTTAAAACATAAATTGAAATAATTCGTAATTTGTAAATGGATGGCTATTTTATTATTTTCAAGGACAATTTTTGGTGATTAAAATGTATGGGGCGTTCTCATTTTTTTTCTTCTTCTTTTGATTGATTGTAAATTTTCTAAGAAAATTATACGCTGATTAAGAATTCTTGAAAGAAATAGAAAATGAATGTAAAAAATTGCAACTTATTTGTTAGTCAAGTTCTTTTTGTTACATTTATGTGGAAATCCTTTTTTATAACTTTAAATTAGAAACATGCAACTTAAAAACTTTTATTTTTCCCGAAACAAAAAGGCATTCTTCCCAAAAAATTCATAAATGAATCATTACCATAGTTTGTTCAACACTGATTGCAGAAGCATTTGAACATATTCAGGAATCATCTCGCTAAAAATTATTTACAATCAGATTTGATTTATCATTGGATGATAAGAATTATGAACATTTTTGCTCGTGTTTTGAAAATAATAGGTTTAATAAATTTATAGCTTTTCTGAGAAAACAACTGTTTTCATGATCAGTGATATTTTTCTGTTTCTCTGGGTTTTTCTTTCACATTAATTTATATGTCACTAAAGCTTTTTATTTTTTTGGAAAAAAGTAGTTTATTTTGGGATAAGGAGTTATACAATTATGGTTCATTTATACAATTATGGTTCATTTAGTTATACAATTATGGTTCATTTAGTTATACATATATGGTTTATACTGAATACAAATATTCATAAGAACACTTGCTGGAAAATCTTTCCTATAAAATTAGACATAAGTTATTTGATATATTGTGAAAACTTTACGGTAAAACAAACATCATAAAAGACTAGGTTTGTTAGTAACACATTTCAAAGATTATAACAAAACCCAACAATTGCTCCAGAGAATTGTACATGAATACAAACGTACATCTCTGCATGATCAATCGTATATCAAAGCAGTAGCATAAGCAGAATTTCATTCGAATGAAATGAGTGATTGAAACTAGAATTTAAGAATAAATTGATTAGAAAATAAATAAATGCTTTTCTTCATTATATATATGTAATAAAAACCCCACAAATTTTGGTACAAGTTTGGCAGTTGGGGATTAAAATTAAGTGGTCATACCTTGAAACCACCATGAAAGTGTTATTACAGCTAAGGAAATAGCCTGAATGGGCCCATTTCTAGATAAAAAATAATGATTTTTGGAAGGAGCACTCTCCATCCCTTCCTCCGCCTAGGCTCTCCTCCTTGCTACAACCATGTTTCAAAGCTTCCCCAATAACATTTGCACTGAAGATGAGGCTCCAATAGTCGTCCCTATTTTTTGCAGATGCCTGAGAATTGGTGTCCAGCAAGTTTTTGCGAAACTCTGTTTTCGTGAACCCTCTGGGATAGCAAAAGAATTAAAATTTAGAAATGATGTAATTTAAAATGCATGTAGAATAAAAATTTAAAATTGGCGTAATATTAGCTTTTTTCAACAAATATTTATTCAGTTTCTTTAATATATTTATAAAAATTAATAGCGATTCCATGCGTTTTTTTTTTCTTTTGCTAAATAAATTCTATTTATTTGTCAATAACTAACACTGCTTGAAGCTACTTGCTCATACTTGGGGGGGGGGGGGGGTTCATTTAGTAAGATAAATAATTTGGGGAAGGTGGGGTAATAAGAGGCAGAGGTAATAATACATTTATATATATTATCTTTTAAAAATACCTTCACTTTAAACTACTCATAACAATTCAAGATTTTTTCACAGAAAAATTTTATAGAGCAAAATGCATTAAAACTTTGGATATAATTGTCAGTTCTTAAATAATAAGATGGTCTTTCATATTCTAATTTGTAAATTGTCAAATTTTGTTAGTTGCCCATTTTGACCAATGTGTCTTTAGTTCATCAATGTCGTTTTTATTCGCGTAATAAGGGACACAAAAACTTATTGTCTCTCCATTTTACTATACGTTATTTTTTTTCAGATGTAATCCCTTATTTCGGTCTATACCCAATGTGTGTACAGTAGGGGAGACCGGGGCTAGTTGGCTACAGGGGTAAGTAGGCGCAGTCCTCATAAATCGCCTGTTTTTGGATAGATTGCGCAACCCTTCACAGAGTACCTTTCTTATTGCTTTTTGCAATCCTCAGTGTAGTTTTGCAATTATTACCTACGTGCAGTGAACATTTATTACGATTTTTATGTTTTTTGCACTCATAAGTAATTTTTTGTTGCTTCATTCTTTTTCTAATTTCTGATACTTATCTTAATAATTGCGATTTAACTTGTGCAGTTTTTCTTAGTGTATGATTAACTGTACCTACCCCATATGTAATTTACTAGAATTATTTATGCTTAGATGATTACGTGACATTTCGTGAAGAAATTTATTATGGGGCAAGTAGGCGCATTGAACACGGGGCAAGTTGGCTTGGTGTTTGGTGTGCGCTGGTAGCTTGAAAAACCGCAAACAACGAGAAAAGTGGTTGCAATGCAAGATTTTGGACACACGAGGCTTGCCCAAACGGAGACACTCGATTTTTTTTATTTGTGGCAACTGTAACTATGATGATAATATAAAGAAGGATAGAAGTTACTCAATGTTAATGTTTTATTCATTATTTTTATGTCTGTATAATTTAGAATTTACATTGTACGGCTATAACGCCTTTGTCTAAACTTACTGGAAAAAATGAAATTGATTTCGCTTAACTGCGTGTCTTATTTGAGCTTCATTTAAATTTTTATAAAGCGTGTGCCAACTTACCCCATAGGTATAGACAACTTGCCCCGTGACGGGGTAGGTTGGCGCACAATTTTCCTTTTACTTTAGGCTTCCGCTAAACATAAACTACAAAAGTTACAAACTCAAAACTCCGGGTATTTATAGCCAAATGTCTGTTCTTTAAAAGTGCAGTTAAAGTTTGTTAAAAAACTTAAATAAAAAATTTATAAAAATTAAAAACTAAAAACTGCGCCTACTAGCCCCGGTCTCCACTACGTATAAAATAATCTTAACAATGGCTATAATTTCTTCAATTTTAATTAATTCAAAAATAAAAGAAGAGTACTGTTTTTATTCTTATAAAAATCGTTATAATCGAGTGCGGTTTATTTTGCCACAAAGAGTTGTCTACATATTTAAAACTGCCCTGACTTTAATTTTTCAAATGGTAAGACTTTATTGGAGTTCCTGAGATTAAAGAAGACCGGAAACATATGGCTTGTTTTGAAATTTGGTGGAAATTTGAGTTCCAATCAATTTTGTTGCACATGTATGCAAATACTTTTTCAATTAATTGGATGATATAATAAAGATCCATCTAAAACTTATATTTAAAAACACTTTAAATAAATATTAAATTTAGAACTATTTTAATTTAATTAAAATCATACTAAATGTCACCTCCATGGTAGCCTCTTCATGTCTGTTTTTACTATGCAACATAACTGTGTCCCATTAGATGAAGGAAAAGAACCGTATAAAATATATCGAAATAAAATACATGTGACATTCCCAACAATATATGATTATTCATATATATATGTTTACGTATAAAATATATTAAGTTAAAAAATGGATGTACTTTTTTAAAGTTTTGTTTATTCAATTTAAAAAACTTTGAAAAATTATACACTGTTAAAAATTTGCAGAATTCTGTGCAGTAATTTGACCGTTTTTTCCGAAAAAGGTTACACAACCGTAATTTAACACTATTCTGACCATATTATTCCATTTTATGGTCAGAATATAGTTAAATTGCGGTTGTGAAACCGTTTTTTTTCAAAAAACGGTCGAATGACTAGACAGAATGCTGCAAATTTTTAACAGTGTATTTAAAAAAAAAATACAGCCGAAGACATTTCAATCCCAGAATAAAACTTTTAATTGCCAAAGTGTACTTTTATATGTCAACTCCATGGCGTCATTAATTACGCCAGTTTTAAAAATAGAACTCTGTTGATAAGTAGCTATAAATTGCTCTATTCGATTTTATATCCCAGCAATATATGTGAATGTTGTGCATTAGTTTAGATAATCTTAATTCTAATTTCTGATATATCACCTCCATGGATGACATCTCTAAGCTATTGTTGTAGCATGGAGGGTGACATTCATCCATGGATATGACACTTATTGATATAAACAATATTTTAAGAGTGCTTAAAGTATTTTTTTTTTTTAGTTATAGAAGCTGTATTTCTATGTTAGTGTAATTTTATATTAAAATTTATATGGTATTTAATAATTATACACGGTTTCATGTGTCACCTACATGTTTATATAAAAAACAAAACAAGAACCTTGACCTCGAATCATGATTTTTTTTATCTTTAAAACTTCAAAAAAAAAAAGTGTTAGAAACACAATTTAAATGCAACATTTTTTTAAATTACCAAACTGAAAGTTAATTTAATTTCAGAACAAGCAATATATAGTTTATGCTCTTTTTCTTAAATCTTTATAGAGTTATTAGTCGAAATTTCAGGATGCTAATGTTAAATACGCGTGACAAACATCTTCCAAAAATTGCCTGGCTCAAATAATTGTTTTATAATGAAGATACGTTGACTTACACACAGTCTACGTATTTTTTTAATACTAAACTATTTTAATTCTAAAATTTATTTATAAATCATATTAAAAAATTGTGAATTATGACCTATATTGCTTTTTAACCGACTATAAAAAAAGGGAGCAGATTCTCAATTTTTATGTATGTTCACCGATTACTCCGAAAGTTCGCAACCGATTCATCAGATTCCTTTTTCATTGAAAGATTAGTACGTAGTACCATAGTTTACGAGTATAAAATGGCTGTGACAGATGGACAGACAGATACAGGAGTGATCTTCTAATGGTTCCGTTTTTACTTTTTAAGTACGGAATCCTCAAAATTAAATGAAAATGCATAAAACGTATTTGTTCTGGCTGCTTTAACCCAGCAAACAACGGTACTTTTTGCATAAATTAAATCTGAAATTGTAAACATCATTTGGATTTTCTTTTTTATATGTTCTGTGCACTCACATTTTAAATGTATATTAATTTTTGGAACAATTTAAAAAATCCTTTGTTGTCTAATTCAAGAAATCCATTTTTTTATCCTTATAAAACGCAAAATATACTTTTTAAATCGCACAAGTTGTGTTGAAATTTTTTTTTAATGTTCCTTCTATAACCCCATATATTTTAACATAGTCCTTTTAAGAAAGTTGGAAAACCAGTCTTTGTAACGCCACATGGGATAATAAGAGACAGGAGATTTCCATAAAATTAAAAACAAAATTAAATGCCAAAAATTGGCTTTAAACGAAAGTTTCTTCAAAGCTGGTGAATTTAAAGTACTTTCAGTAAGACCCGTTTTCTTTTTACAAAAAATAAACTGAAATAAAATAAACTTTTTTCTTCTTTATTTTCCTTTTTATTACTTCACCTTCCCGTACTTATTGACATCTAATATCTCAAAAAGTTATCTCTTTTAAGGGGACACAGTACCTTTTAAACTACTTTTTAACCGACTTCAAAAAGAAGGAAGTTATCAATTCGACCTGTATGTATGTTTTGCCCATGTTCACGCATAACTTCTGCAAATATGAACCGATTTTGATGATATTTTTTGTTTGAAAGTGTAAGTCACCCATTTGGTCCCATTCCAATTTCACCAAAATCTGATGATTAGAACATTTAAAAAAAAAATAAAAACTTTAAAATTCAAATCCTTTTTGAAGCAGTCGCCCATAAGCGATCCTTTTTCATGATGTTACTCGTACAGAGATACGTGATCTTTTCAAGTGCGAAAACTTAGCTGGAACAGGATCGAGATCCAGATAGATTTTTTGCTGTTACCGAAACGATATTGACCAATAAGAATTTTTCAGTTTTGCGAACTTTTCGCTGTTTGATAAAATGCAGGCTTCTACTTGGTCGATCTCGTTTCGCTAAGAGCGAAAAATCTATCTGGATCCCGATCAAGTTCTGTCATCCACCAAACCGGAAGGACCACATTGGTACAAACCGATATCGGAAGCAGGTGTCGAAAAGTGGAAAATCAACCTTTAAAGTTCCTAATATCTCAGAGCACAAGTACAGCGCCTAGAATAAATAGTATGGAAATCTACTATCGAAACAGCGCTAAAAAATTGTATCCCTTAAATGTGCAATGATGCTGAAATCCAATGTGCCGATCACATCGACATCTGCGTTATATTTTCAAATTTCTATGTAAACATTGTATTAAAACAGCGTCTAGACCAAATGGTCTTGGAGTTTTAGAAAATATCCTCAGATGTCGCTGAGATCGACTCTTTGGATTTCAACATCGTTTGACATTTAAGGGATACAATGTTTTAGCACTTTCTAAGTACAACTGTTATAGCGCCTAGAATATATAGTGTCGAAATTGGCTATCTCTGTAATACTTAAAAAAGTGCTAAAATATTGTATCCCTTAAATGTGCAACGATGCTGCTGAAATATGCAGATCGCAGCGATGTCTTCAGGATATTTTCTACAACTGCAAGATATTGCTAGTCTATACAATGTAATACGAAAATCCCGCAGATGTCGCTGCAATCGACACTTGGGATTTTAGCAGTATCGTCGCACATTTAAGGGATACAAATATTTAGCGTTGTTTGAATAGGATATTTCCACACTAGGTATTCTAGACTCTGTACTATTGCGATAGCCGATTTCCACACTGTATATGCTAGACGCTTTAGCATAAGTGTCTGAGTAGGGGTGCCTGTTGTTTTGAAGTCACAAAGCGCCTTCATATCTCAATACATAGTAGGGTGCATTGCTACAGTGTCTAGAATACCTAGTGTGGAAATAAGCTATCCAAACAGTGCTAAAAAATTTTATCCCTTAAATGTGCGACGATACTGCTAAAATGCTAAGTGTCGATCGCAGCGACATCTTCGGGATTTTCGTATTACTAGTATTACATTGTATAGACTAGCGATTTCTTGCAGTTGGTGAAAATATCCTGCAGATGTCGCTGCGATCTGCATATTGCAGCAGCATCGTTGCATATTTAAGGGATACAATATTTTAGCACTGTTTTAAGTATTACAGAGATAGCCGATTTCCACACTATGTATTCTAGTCGTTATAGTATTGCAATGTGTAGCGACACTGTCTTTAGATTCAGATTCGGTTATCGATTTAGATATCAGAATGATTTCAGATTTTCTTCAGGTAGGGTTCCTCGGTAGGAAAGTGCAGTCATACGGAGATATTCTATTGGTTGAGACGAAACTAGACAAAAGCTATTTTTTAACCGACTTCAAAAAGAAGGAGGTTATCAATTCGACCTGTATGTATGTTTTGGCCATGTTCACGCATAACTTTCTTAAATATGAACCGATTTTGATAATTTTTGTTTTGTTTGAAAGTGTAAGTCACCCATTTGTTCCCATTGCAATTTCATAAAAATCTGATGATTAGAACATTTTTTAAAAAATAAAAAATTTAAAATTCAAATCCTTTTTTAAGCAGTCGCCCAATTATAAGCACTCATCTTTCCTACTGTTACTCTTGCAGAGATACGAGATCTTTCAAGGTACAGCGCCTAGAAGATACAGTGTGGAAAACGGCTACAAAATAGTGCTAAAAAATTGAATCCCATAAATGTACAACGATGCTGAATAACAAGATGTCGATCGTAGCGCCATCGTAGTGATTTAAAAACGATAGTCATTCTAAAAGGACTCTTTAACCTATTTCACGTCATTCCTTAACTAAATTAGCTTATAACAGACCAGAATATCTTATATTTATAGTTTCCGATATTTAACATTCTATAATTTTTGAAAACATAGTGTTTATATTGAAAAGAGTTACGAGATGGCGCTCGTATCAGCATATTGCCGCTGAGCATTGTTGGAGATTTATGGGATACAAGTTTTTAGCACTTTTTAAAGCATTATAGGAATAGCCGTTTTCCACACTATATCTTCTAGGCGCTGTATTTCAAGGTGCGGAAACTTAGCTGGACAAAGGCCGAGATCCAGATAGATTTTTCACTAGTAGTGAAACGAGATTGACCAATCAGAAGCCTGCAGTTTTGCGAACTGTTCTCTGTTTGCAAAAATGCAGTCTTCTGATTGGTCGATTTTGTTTCGCTAAGAGAGAAAAATCTATCTGGATCACGGCCATTCTGTCATCTACGAAACCGGAAGGCCCACAAAGAGACAAACCGATATCGGAAGTCAGTGTCGAAAAGTTGAAAATCAACCTTTAAGTTTTCTCGTGTATCAGAGCACAAGTACAACGCCTAGAATAAGTAGTGTGGAAATCTGCTATCTAAACAGCACTAAACAAATGCATCCCTTAAATGTGCAATGATGCTGTAATCCAATGAGCCGATCGTAGCGACATCTGCGTTATATTTTCCAATTTCAGTATAAACATTGTATTATAACAGCGCCTAGACCAAATGGTCTTGGAGTTTTAGAAAATATCCTCAGATGTCGCTCCGATCGACTCTTTGGATTTCAGCATCGTTTTACATTTAAGGGATACAATATTTTAGTACTTTTTAAGTAGTACTGCTACAGAGTCTAGAATATATAGTGCGGAAATCGGATATCACAGTAATACTTAAAAAAGTGCTAAAATATTGGATCCCTTAAATGTGAAATGATGCTGAAATCCAATGAGTCGATCACAGCGACATCTTCAGGATATTTTCTATAACTCCAAGACGATTTGGTCTAGACGTTGTAATAATAGGATGATGTTTACTTTGAAATTTGAAAATATATCGCAGATGTCGCTGCGATCGGCTCCCTGGATTTCAGCATCATTGCACATTTAAGGGATACAACTTTTAGCGCTACTTGAATAGCAGATTTCCACACTATCTATTCTAGACGCTGTACTACTGCGATAGTCAGTCATTATGTTTCGGATATCTGAATCTGAGGAACCAATGAGAACGGCTCAGGATCGGAACCCAGTAGGTATTGTGAACATGTTTACAGCATCTAGAGCTAGACCAAATTACAGCGTTTACAATACATACCGTGGAAATCTGCTGTCGAAACAGAGCTAAAAAGCTGTATTCCTTAAATGTGCAATGACGCTAAAATCAAGGGTGCCGATCTCAGCGACATCTGCGATATATTTTCAAATATCAAAGTAAACATCGTATTATTACAGTGTCTAGACCAAATCGTCTTGGAGTTTTAGAAAATATCCTGCAGTTGTTGCTGTCATAGACTCATTGGATTTCAGCATTCTTTGACATTTAAGGGATCCAATATTTCAGCACTTTTTTAAGTATTAAGGAGATAGCCGATTTCCACACTATATATTTTAGACGCTGTAACCACAGAGAAGAAATAGGGGTGGAGTGTGCTTTCAGTGCATTGTTAAAAATGAAGTTGGATGTTTCACCAAGAAAATGGTTAAAAGTAGCTGAAATTTAGCTGCAACCGAGATATTGGTGATATGTTTCACCAATTTATTGGCGCTTTCACAAATACCATTATCTTGGTGAAATGTTGAACCATGATTCAGGATTTTTTAAAATCCAATTTTCCGGTGAAAGGTTGGAACCATGAATCAAGGGTTTTTTTTAATCCGATTTTCTGGTGAAAGGTTGAACCATGAATCAGGGTTTTTTAATCAGATTTTCTGGTGAAAGTTTTAACCATGAATCAGCATTTTTTTAAATCAAACTTTCTGGTGAAAGGTTTAACCATGATTCAAGATTTTGTCGATTCCAATTTTTTGGTAAAAGTTTGAACCACAATTCAGGTTTTTCTCTCAAATTTATGGGGAAAGGTTACACCGGATTGTAGTTTTCTTTTTTTTCCCCTCGCTTTGGAGTGAAATGATTAACCAGGACTTTGGTTTTCAATTTATCATTTTATGGCGTAATAATGAACAAAATTTCAGATTATGCGAAATTATGTTGCAGTACGAAAGCATAATTTTTTTGTTTTCATTAAACTGAAAATTATTAAAGTTTTAATTATTGATTCTATTGGCTTTAAAATATATTTAAAAAACAAATGTAAACCAATTTGATCTAATTTCACAAAATAATAGCTTTTTTTTTCTCTCTCTCTTCCGTGAATATTACCATTCTGTCCTTGTACATTTTGGAACATTTCTCTGCACTCAGTTACACTTATAATCCATTTAGTGTTGTTTGCTTATTCACAAACCATTCATAAGATTTTTTTTAAACAATTTTCTTAGATTTAAATACATATCCTGTTTTTATTATATTTTTAATTTAAAATCCAGGAAATAAAAAATATTTTTAATAAACATTACTTTAAACAATGCTAAATGGATTTCTTTAAACAATATTAATTTTTGCACAGGTTTGAAAAAAGTTTGATTCCATAATGCACTTAGCTGCTACTTTTATGATCTGTAGATTTTTTTGTTTTTATATTGTTGTGAATCTACAGATGCTGAAATTTTGATATTATAGTGTTTTCAAATTTTTATCTTCTTTTCACAAAACAAAAAATAAAATATTTCAATTAGCAAAAAATATTTTTAGACATTTCCTCATATCATTAATATAAAGGTACAATTGTTACACATATGAAAATTTCACCAATCACTATTTTAAAAGTTATATACATTTTGATAGTACTATTTTTGAACAATAAAACTAACATGTTCTGTCCAAAATCCCAATTATGAAAAATTATTACTAATGCATTTATTTTTAAATTAGTATTAAATAAAAATTTGATTTTTCTACTATTTCTGACACATATCGACAGTAACAATAATCTAAGCAATCCATTTCCCCTTTTCCTCAAATTCAATTATCACATAATTTTCATTTTTATGTCGTTAAAAGGGGAAAAATTGTAATTTCAAACGCAATTAAATTAAATATGCATTTCAATTTACTGATTTTTCATGGTTTTTAAATTAGTTTTCAAGCACGGTTCTTTTAAAAATTTATATTGCACACAGCTCGATTATGCAAAATTAACCCATTTAAATATAAAACAACAACAAAAAGTTCAGAATTCGTTTCTGTCTAACACTCAATAATGAATATAACATTTTTCAATAAATAAATAAAACACAAGCATAACGGATACGTAATCAAAGTACAGTCTGTCTCAAGTGGAATCGAGGCAATTTTCCGTAGTCGACAATATTCCGCCTTAGACAAATTGTACTTTATGTCTGTGTATTCGCAGGGACATGAAAATCTTTCAGAGTTAGACAGATTTCCATCTTGCATAGAGTTTACTGCATATGCGTAAACACTGAAATAATCAGCATAAAAAAACACAGCTATAAGTAGCAGAATCCTTCATTTAACCTCTAATATCAGCTAACACAAAAATATTACTTTAAATGAATTTTAAAGCTTTTTTTATTTTTTAATACACAATGTGTTTTCATCGTATATTAAATACTTAATTTACATGGTTAATTTAATAACAGCATTGTCGCCAAAAGTGATTAATTATTATTGATTATATATGTATTTTTTCAGTATTCCTAAACGATAATCTATGATGAAGATTTTTTAATATTTTTTTAAATAATAGTACTAGAAAAGGAAAATATTCACCAACAGTAGCCTTGCAATAGCTGAAAAAAGAAATGGTCACAGACAATAAAATAACACAATTAAGTTGGTTTGCGGTATGCCGCTCCATTTATTGAAAATACAAATTATACAATCATTAAATTATATGTCTATACATATATATAGTATGTCAGACTAATATTTACTGTAAATATAATGCCATTTTACATAGAGAGTTTCTCTCCGACAGTTTTAGGAGGGTGCAGTACTGTCCGACCATTCATTTAAAAAATAGCCTCTTTCTTCCCCAAATGAGGATCATAAATATGACGAAATCATCAAATATAAAGAATTCTTGAAGCTTAGTATCCAAGTATTAGCAGCTCCAAGCATCAGGTTAATTTCTCCACCTGTTTTAAATGAAAGGGTAAATATTTTAAGACATAAAATTGTTTTTTGTGCAGACATAATAATAATAAAATTTCACACAGGGAAAATAATCCAAAAATTAAACAGCATATCAATCAAATTCTCTTTTACAAGGAAAAGCTTCAGCATTTGAAAAATCAACCTGCTTTCGAAATCCTTTATGGTCTGCTGGTCTGAAATCACCAAAAATTCAATTGGACCAGTAACTTTCCCCCCTCTCTCAGAGGGTCACAGATTAAACTTAAATTTTCCCATCCCTGAGAAAACCGCAACCAAGCTGAGTTGAGAGCATGTAAGGTAATGTGAGGGATTGGAAAGAGGACTTTTTCACTTTTGCTGTTAGCGGCGATATAGGACTTAGGAGGGGCGTGGCTTTTTTTTGCAGAAAATTTTTAAGAAATTATTTGATTTTGCAGACAGTTTTACATTTTATCTAAGTCTGTCCACCCCTTGAATATATTATCAAAGTATACTGAAATCGTGCTATATTTTTAAGAATCTCATAGAAAAAATTGAATCCCAATTTATGAATGTTCTATCTATGAGTTTGGTTTGCACATGAGAAGTCCACCTTTTGTTCCTCCCCTTATTTCATTTTTTTTTAATGCAAATTCTGATTATGCATTGAGTTGTAGAACAACAGACAATTTAACGTGGAAGGAGTCTATAATAATAAAAATAGAAGTTTTTGTGCATGTCTGTGTTGTGTGGAGACCACTGCACCACGGGCAATTCTGTGTAAAACAAAACACAGCCAATTTTCTGAAATGTTACGGCAGACTGTGGTGGAGAAATCTTCTCCCGATGTTAATTACTTTTGTTGCAGGTCGGGTTAACCCATTTTTCAAAAGTAAGTTCAGTATGTTGTTTTTAGGGATGTATCGAATACTGATTTTGGCCGAATACTGAATATTCGGCTAGCCAAATAGTAACCGCTAGGCCGAATATTCGGCTTGTCGAATACTTTTATATTTCAAAGTTTAAAGGCATTAAAATGTTAAATTTTAAAACAATTTTACATAACATAATATTTAAAACAGAAACTTTTATTTTGATAATCAAGAGCTTTTTCAAGTAAACTTTATGCTGGGAAAAAAAAAAAAAAAAAAAAAAAAAAAAATCTGCTTTGAGTTATTTAAGAAGAGGATAGTTATAAAACTTTTTTAATGAATAAAATTTTAAATTTTATGGCTTCTTCTGTGAATTAAAACAAATGAATAAAATTCTTAAATTCTGAAACAATCATTTTAAAATCAAAGAGAAATTGCGGAAAAATGGAAGAAAAATTGTACAGGATCATATATTATTTGTTTGTCAGGAAGAGACTAAAGTAAATAAATAATATAATCTATTCAAATTTTATATGGCGGCAACTCAGCAAGAATAACTATTCTACTCCCTTTGATTAAGCAAGGAAGTTTTTAAATGCATCCTAGATCGGTGTCTGGAGTGGGCGATCATTTTCAGAGATCGTAAACGTTCTTAAAATCTTAGCAAGAAACAGGTTATTTACTGGACAATATTCAGGAACTTGAATTTGTACATAATTAATTCCGATGAAAATCCTCGGGATTGGTTAATTTTCTTAAATACTTAAACAGCAAATAAATAATGTAAAAACCATATCTTTTATTTAAATATATGATTCTGTTTCTAATTATTCTGAATATCTTTATAAATTGACTATTAAACGTAGAAGTGGTATAAGGTTTTTAAAAATATGTTTTAAGTTTTTTTTAAGTATTCGGTTTGGCTGAATATTTCGTTATTCGGCCAAAAAGAATAGTTTGCTATTCGGCCAAGCCGAATATTTGGTAACATGGTTGAGTGGATACCAAACATTTGGTGCATCCCTAATTGTTTCAGATTCAAAACTATACCTATAATAATAAACAGCGGTAGAATTGATAAAAAAAAGTCACTAGTCCAAAGAACCAGTAAACATCAGAGTTTACTGGTCTGCAGACATCATCACTGGCCCGCTACATAAAATTCTATAGAATTTTATGTAGCAATGTATAGAATTTTATGCGACGATTCTCCAATTAGCCCGGCTCTTTGCAAAGAGCCTTATTTCTCAATTAGCTTACGACATATATACAATAGAACCTCGATTATCCAAAGTAATTGAGACCGAACCTACATAATCGAGAATTTATCAATAATCATCTAGTTTAATATGTAACAGTCATCGAACTGCTTTTAGGACTATTTAAACTGCTTAATAAATATCTAAATTCAAATTATACATGAAAATAATTTAATTTGTTTAGACGTGTACACAGGGAGGGGGGGACAAGAGTAGATATTTTGTGAGTCTTTTCCTTCTGCGACCAGAAAAAAGTGAATTGAAAGGGCGCATCAAAAATTGCTGCATGAGAAACTGGGTGCATAAAATAATTAAAAAGGGTCGCCGGGCACACGCAGTAGTTAAAAAGAGATGCCGAGTGCATGCACCAGTTAAAAAGGGCCAGTGGGTGCATAACGTTTCTCGTTTTTTACGCGATCTTCTGACAAAATTTGCGTCTTTCCCGTGAACCTTCGGCGAAATTTTGGATTTTCCCGCGATCCTTTGACGAAACTGGCGTAAAAAAAGGCCAAAAATCGGAAGGAAATGACGAAAAGTAAAAGAAAACTCATTACGCGGGTAAAATCGGAAACATGCCGATTTTTCAGAAGAATTCTGAAAAAATCGGAAGAGTTGGCAGCTATGTATAGCACGTTATTTTATTAAACATTAAATTAATTTGCAGAAAGTTTTTGATCCAATATTTATGTGCGCAGAAAGTTTTTGGTTTTATACAAGTCTGGCGAACGGATGAGTAACAAATTTCAAATCCCCCCCTCCCCCCCAAGTTCGGAACCACGGCCCTAAAGTCAACATTACGTATCGGGAGGGAGGGGGGGAAGATCGAGAAATTCAATCAGTTGCGGCAAAATCGCAAAATACTATTGATATAATTAAACTAATCAACTGAAAAAAAAATAACAAGGTACAAGAGTGACTTTAGAGAATGTTCTGCCCTTTTTTAAAAATTGTTGAATGGCGACTTTTTTTCTAGATTCAACACTAAATTTTCAAAAGTTCTATGAAATATGCTGTGTCAATATCAGAATTTGCACTTGAAAAATTCTTATTTTAGGTCTTGTAAATACATGTAAAATAATGTTTTTTACCCATTAAGACCCACTTTTGACTTATTACAGAACTATAACAGGGTGTCTACAGAAATTCTAAAAAAAAAGTTCCCTGATTTTTCCATGATTTCCCTGACTATCTTTATCAGAATTCCCTGATTTCCATTATTAACAATACACATACCGTATTTTTTCATGTATGTCGATTCCTCATATAACACACTTATCCAGCCTGCTAATATCTCCTTTGCGAGAAAAAACAAGAGAAAAACACAAAAATTGCCTAATATTCATTAAGTATTTGTTGACAGTTTTATAAATCCGAACTCAAAATTCAATCCAACTTCATGTAGTGGCCAATGGATATAGGGTGACCAGAAAATTTCCTCATTTTCTGAAAAATATTCAATTCTAAGACTTATCTACATTTGACGGGATAGCTAATTGGATTAAACTGGCCACCTGGTCCGGTTATGCTGATGTATAATTTAAAATTTTTAAAAATGGGTAAATTGTCCTCAATATAAGCACGATGTACAGAAAATTAGGGCATCTGATCACCTTAATTTGCATTAAATATCAAAAACTCATACCATGCGCAACTTTTTGAAAATATTGGGAAAGACTAATCAGCATGTTAAAAAATATGGTGCATAAAATAGACGAATCAATCTCGTTGGCAAGGTAAATATGCAAATATTTTCATAATATAGACAAATTTCCCTGATTTTCGAATATTTTTACAAAGTACCCCTGATATTTCGCTGATTTTTCCAGATTGATAAACCTCCCTGATTTTTCCATGATTCCCTGATTTCCAGATTCTGTAGACACCCTGTATAAATAAATAAAACAACACAGAAAGTACCATATACATTTATGTAAACAATGTGTATGAGTATTCTACATTATTGAAAGATGAAATTAACTAAAATAGTTTCTTTAAGAAATCTTTAAAAAATTTTACTTTTGAACACTATAGGTTATTCATAAACTTTAAAATAGAAATAATTTATGTAACACTTTTTTATCCAACATATCAATTAAGGGTACAAACAAGCAATATTTTGAATTTTAAGTTTTCTGCATTTTTTAAGATTTTACTCTTATTTTATGTAAATAGTTTAAAGACAGTTATTTAAAGATGTATTTTAATTTTGTTTTATATCCTTCATGGTTTGAAGTTGTGCTGTGTAATAAGCCAAAAGTTAAAAATTCTATGAAATATGTTAAAACATTGATAAGCTATTGAAAAAATTCTTATTTTTGTTTTATAAATATAAATGCATGTAAAATAATATTTTTCCACATTAAGATCCGCTTTTGACTTATTTCACAGCTATAAATGAATAAAGCAACACAGAAAGTGTCAAAGATTTATGTAAATTATGTGTATGACTATTCTAAATCATTGAAAGGCGAAATTAACTAAAATAAAGTTGCTTTAAGAAACCTTTCAATTTTTTTACTTTTGAACACTATAGGTTACTCATACACTTGAAAATAGAAATAATTTAAGTAATAGACACTTTTTTATCCAACATTTCAATCTTTAAGGGTACAAACAAGCAATATTTTGAATTTTAAGCATTCTACATTTTTTAAGACTTTTTTTTTATGTGCAGTTTAAAGTAGACAGTTGTTAAAGATATTTCAATTTTGTTTTATATCATTGATGGTTCAAACTGGCACTGTGTAATAAACTGAAAGTTAAAATTTCTATGAAATATATTGCAATTGTCGATAATATCAGAAGTTGCACTTGAAAAAAATTCTTTTTTTCTCTCATAAATGCATGTAAAATAATATTTCTCACTCATTAAGATCTACTATTGGCTTATTACACAGCTACAGCTATAAATAAATAAATGACACAGAAAGTGTCAAACATTTATGTAAACAATGTGTGTGAGTATTAAAACATTATTGAAAGATGAAATTAACAAAAACTAACACTAAAATGTACTTACATCAAAAAGACAATCTTTCGTTGTTTGAAACACTGGCATACTAAATCAGCGTACTATTAAGATGGCAGGTTTGACACTTTACGGTAAATCCTATAGCAATTTAAAAGAAAAAACTATAAATTATGCTAAATTTATATTTGAATATTATTTCAAAATTAGAATTTGTATTATGAAGTTACAATTTTTAAAATACAGTGGAAGCCCGATATAACGCGGTTCTTGGGAGACATGTTTCACACCCGAGTTAATTACAATTATATGTCATAATTTTGTAATGGTCTATAGTGGAAGATATCTATTACTTAATAGATACAGCTAATTATGAATTTAAAATTATAATCTCATAATTTAACAAAAAAGTGACCACCTGTTTTTATGGATTCATTTTTAAAAAACGAATTGTTTAATAAATCATATGAATGTTTTTAATATTTATTGAGCTACATATAATGCATTAATAAACATGCTTCGACAATGTAAAAAACAGTTATACAGATATATGTCATAATTCTGTACCTAATAGTATATTTTCAAAAACCAAAATTTGTGTTTCACGGTTCTAAGTTTTTTACAAATTTAACATTTTAAAAATATCAAAATGTCTCTTCGGCTGAATCGCAAAACAGCCGAGACACTTGGCATCGTTCAATTTGGCGAGGCGATAAATGGATCTTTGTTGTTACCAGTTCGTTTCGTAAATTCTTTCCACGCCTTCAGTTGTGTTATCTTGAATTTGGATTGGTTGATTGGGATGGGTTGATTTCTTGTGTATTGGACGGCTACGCCTGCCTTTGACAACTCAACTCCGCATGTTTTCTAATTATTGTACGAGTTGCGTGACGAAGTGTAGAAGACAGATGAATAAAAATAAATGAGGGTATGGCTAGAGTATGTTATTGTTAATATATTTTGCTGTTTTTAGTTGTAAAATTTGAAAGTGAAAGTACCTGTGTAATTTAGTTTGAAATTATGAGTATTTGTTCATTTTTTTTTTTTGCTGGAAAGTTAAATGAAGTTTATCGACGACTAGAAATTTACGAAATTATGGCAATTCAACATTTTATAGAGTTGGTTTTCAAGAAAGGAGATGTTTGTTAAGGTATGTTAATAACTTTATGTATTTTTTAGTATAGTGTTTTATATTAGCCATTTATTGTATATTTCTCATGTATGCTGACCTTACGAGTTTTGTACATTTTGATATTGCTACGCAATGTGAACTGCTGAATTTTCATATTGCTACGCAACGTGAAGTGCTGAATTTTGATATTGCTGTTAGCGAGAACTGCTGAATTTTGAGATTCCTGCACACCGAGAACTGCTGGTGACAGTGATGTTTTTTTTCGGTAAATGAACGCGAAGCGTTCATACATGTATGCTGATTGCCGCTTTAACGAGTTTCCTGCGTTTTTCAGATTGCTGCAGAACTAGGTTGCTGTATTCAGTGACAAATATTATTTTTTTATGAACGCGAAGCGTTCATACTTCTTTAAATTAGAAATGAATTGTTCTATGTTTACTATAATATAAGCACGTACTTTCAATATTAAATGACCCCATGATTTTTTCTAAAAGTTGTTGAGAAATGAAAATTTTAATCATTATATCGTTACTCTGATTTGGAAAGGTACTTTAAAAATTTCACATTTTCAATAAACTTATGTTGAAATCGTTTGTTTTATTTTGAATCTCATAAAAATCAGCTTTCCTGTGTTTTCTAATACGTCGTTATTTATAAATGTTCTATTTCCCATGATTCCAGGGTGATGACGTAGTAAAAAACAGTCTGGAAGTATTCAGGAAAGTGGACCAATCACGTTAGTTTTCAGGTTGCCGCATTTTAGATTGGCGCATGTGGGGTAGTTGGCGCTTGTCAGAAAAGTCGCCAAATGGGGTGTCTCGGGTGTTTTGGGAATCTGCCGTATCTTCTAACACACTTTTCAGAAACCTCTAACTTCAGATATCCATTACTTAGAAGATATAAGCTAATTATGAATTTAAAATTATAATATCATATTTTTTAACAAAAAGCGACCACCTGTTTATTATATGGGTTTCATTTATTTTTGAAAAAAAAATTGTTTAATGAATCATATAAACCTTTTCAATATTTATTGAGCTATATATAATGCATTATTAAACACACTTTAGCAATGTAAAAGCAGTTATACAATTATGTGTCATAATTTTGTAAAGGTATATTTTCAAAAACCAAAATTTGCATTTCACGGTTTTAAGTTTTAAACAAATTTAAAATTTTAAAAATATCAAAATGTACCTTCAAACAGAGCTGGAGATTTCAATAGCTACAAATTTCTATTACTTTACTTAGAAGATACAGCTAATTATGATTTTAAAATTATAATATCATAATTAAAAAAAAAAACACCTGTTTATTATATGGATTTCATTTATTTTTGAAAAAAAAAATTGTTTAATAAATTATATAAACCTTTTTAATAATTTATTGAGCTATATATAATGCACAATGTAAAAACAGTTATACAATTATATGTCATAATTTTGTAATGGTATATTTTCACAAAAAACCAAAACTTGCTTTTCACGGTTTTAAGTTTTTTACAAATTTAACATTTTTAAAATATCAAAATGCATCACAATTTTCAGTAACCTCCAACTGCAGATATCCATTACTTTACTTAGAAGATACAGTTAATTATGAATTTAAAATTGTATAATCTTATAGAATTTTTTAAAAAAGCGACCACCTGTTTATTATATGCATTTCATATTTTTTTTAAAAACGAATTCTTTAATAAATCATATAAACCTTTTCAATATTTATTGAGCTACATATAATGCATTATTAAACATGCTTTAGCAATGTAAAAAACAGTTATACAAATATGTGTCATAATTTTGTAATGGTATATTTTCAAAAACCAAAATTTGCATTTCACGGTTTTAAGTTTTAAACAAATTTAAAGTTTTAAAAATATCAAAATGTACCTTCTAACAGACTTGGGGGTCTTATAGCTATAGATCTCCATTACTTTACTTAGAAGATGCAGCTAATTATGAATTTAAAATTATAATCTCATAATTTTAAAAAAAGCGACCACGTGTTTTTATGGTTTCATTTTTAAAAAACAAATTGTTTAATAAATCATATAAACCTTTTTAATATTTATTGAGCTATATATAATGCACAATGTAAAAACAGTTATACAATTATATGTCATAAATTTGTAATAGTATATTTTCAAAAACCAAAATTTGCATTTCATGGTTTTATGTTTCTTACATTTTGATATTTTTAAAATGTTAAATTTGTATCTTCTAACACACTTTTCAGGAACCTCAACTGCAAATATCCATTATTTTACTTAGAAGATACAGCTAATTATAAATTTAAAATTATAATCTCATACACAAACCAGAATTTGCATTTCACGATTTTTATTTTTCATCTAATTTAATGTATTAAATTATCAAAATATTCATTGTATAATACAGTTGGCGTTTGTTTCGTGTGCCTTCATATATCCATTACTTACAAAATAAAGATAATTTTGAATTTAAGTTTAAATTATATAGCAATCTCATTAGAAAAAAAAAAAAAAAGGCAACCATTAGTTTTTATTGATTACATTAAATTTTGGAAAATGAATGGTTTAAAAAATCATATAAACCTTTTTTAATACTTAATTTAGCTACATAAAATCCTGTAAACATTCTTTTAAGTAATGTAAAAATTCAGTTTTGCAAACATATATATGTATATCATGTTGTAGTAAGGACTTGAATGCGTATGACAAGCATTAATGATAGCGAGGCATTCATAAATTGAAAACATCAACAAACAAAAATAACTGATATCGAAAAATAATTTCGCGTGTATAAATCTTTGAACTGAACTAAATTATTAAACTTAAGTTATTAATAGCTTTAAAATAGTGGTTTATTTCGCTCCGGATGCAATGTAGAACCGGTACTATTTTAGGCTTAAGCAAATTGCTAATCTAATATTTACAGGTAAAATATAAATTTTGTGCAAGGGAGTTTCAGCAAAACATTGCAATGTGTACTAACAGTAAAATAAACTATAGCTACTAGTGTACTTACTTGTAATACAAGGATTGATGGGGACGGGGAGATAAATCCAAAATAAGCGATATTCATGTTGACGCTTAAGTTGTTAGCCGCCATTAAAGTTTAGCTTGTGGCCTTGTGGGGTGATCGTGATGTGATGCCACTCAACGATAACTAAAGGTAGAACCGTAAACTCGGTTATTGTCAGAGTTGGGCAAAATACACCGCAAAACCCTTTTCAATACAAAATGCAAAATACTTTGGTTTTAGAGCCTAAAATACAAATTACAAAATACTTTCCAAAATTAAAAAATTCAAAATACAAAATACATGTATTTTCAAAATACATTTAAAATATAAAATACATTTAGAAATTTCAAAAATTTGTGGATGCAAAGTCTTTTTTGGGGAGGTAATTTTGCAGTTAAAAGGAGGGGGGGGGGGGGGGCATTATCATGCTCCACCTGTCAAGAAGGTGTTCCAATGGGCTAGTCCACTGGTTTTGAATGAGTCACTGAATTAAAGGTGCTTAAACATTCATAACATATTGAATATCTTCATCATTTATATTATAAAACTATATTACATTATTATCGTAAAAAATATTTTCCTGATATTTTTCAATTAATTTAAAAGTCAAATATTAAACAATTTTAAACTCTGTATACAATGAAAATAAATTACGGTTTTCAAACTTTTAATGCGTAAATAACAACATCAGTTAAAAATTAATAAACGTCTTTGATTATTAGTTATAAAACCATACAAAATAATGTTTTAATAACATTTTCGATTTTATTTTAAACAAATACATGCACAGTACATACCCACATATGCATTATGATGTGTCTTTGAAAGATGTATGTGTTTGTGATTAATTAAATTAATAACATATTTGTATATACATATGGATATTATATTAATTGTTTAAAATTTTCATTTTCGTTTTCTATTGAAACATCAAGAAGAATCTAAATACGGTTTTGGACTGAAAAACTTGCTCAGCTAATTTATATCTTCGCTGTGTTAATTACCTTACGAACAATCTATATTATAAAGGGAAAAAAAAAACATATCCGTGAATCTATAATATAAAGCAACAACATGTCCGTGAATAACTCTAATGTCATATCAATAGTGACAACGATCTAAATAAACATTTTTTTTTTTTTTGAATTTTTGAATTTTTGTAACTTCTAAATATCGCATAATTGCAATTTCTACACGGTGGAAAAGAAAAAAAAAAACTTTCAAATGCGATTTCTCTAAAAATTGTATCTCAATTTACCCAGCTTTTATGGATTTTAAAAATAATTTTCAAACTTGAATTTTTTTTAATCCCATCTCACAAATATTCGTGCAATCCAATTACAGAAGATTAACCATTGCACTTAAAATAACGATGCAATTCAGCATTTGTCTGTTTATGTGTAATATATCCATAGCTAAATTGCCAAACAAAATTTAAATCTCACTAATACATAGATAATATACGAATTTAACATATATGTAATTGAACAACGCGTTTAAATACTGAAATAATCAAAATAATAAAATTTGCTATAAATGATAAAAACCTTTTGCGATTACCTGCTGGTATGTAGGCTAATAAAAAAATTTCAAAAACGCTGTTTCAGTGTAGTTGGTTGGAAATCCGAGAAAATGTACTAAATTAAAAAAAAATTAATAGTTTTCAATAAAAAATGATTTTCAACTGTGTTCTATACACTGCACACTGGGCATTTTTAACTGAGTGAAATCGCTGATTTGTATTATAAAACAAAAACTTGGCCATTAGTAACGCGGATGTCATATTGACGATAGCAACGATCTGAGTAATAACTCTCTTTCTAGCAAATCTATTAACTTCTAATCATCGCACAATTTGAAGTTTTATACCGTTGAATAGAGAAAAAATGTACAGTCGTGGAAAAAAAAAAAGTAAACTCCCCCTACTAACTCCTCAACAAATTATCGTAGAAGAAAGTTTCTGGTACCGAACGATTGGAAATAAAGTCTACTTTTAAATGATGTATATAAAATTTGCTTAGGGGGCCATCTACATATTAAAACGAACCGTAACTTTGTTTTTTTCAATAGCAGTACACAACTCTGACAGCATAAATGAACTCTATACCCTTCAATTAGCCTAAAAACAAATTTTTATGCAATTCGTACCATAAGTTTTTGAGAAATTAGTTATTTTAAAACGAGCGTATTTTAAGGGCTGTATCCAAATTGAAGTTCGTAACTGGATTGTTAACCGAGAGAGCCCTCATCTTGATCAAGGCACCTTAAGAAGTCAATGAAGCCTGCTAGATTACACAACAGCAAAAGAAATTTCAAAATATCTAGTCACTCTTATTATAGACGGCCCCTTAAACCATCATTTTGCCGTTTTTTAAGCATAATTTGAAAACTACTTGGAAGAAAAATGTGAAATTTTGGATTTCCATAAAGCAAGACTTAATAAATCTAATTCCATCAAAAAAATTGTAGGTTGCAATTCATAATTTTTTCGAGTATTAATTTCATAAATTATAATTTATATCATAAAGTTATAAAAATTGCAAATTCAGCGTATTTATGTTTGGGTACATTAGTATTATTGCTACACAAAAAATTAGCACATTAGGAGCTTAATTTCTGGAGATATAAATACAAATATGAAAATGTAATTTAACATTAGAAGCCCTAAATTTTGAATGTTTATAATTCAAAAACTTATCATTCAAATGACTTGAAATTCTGTGTCTAGGCATATTTTGAACCGAAGATTTGAAATATCTCGTTAAAATTGGGTATTGTC
Source organism: Maratus speciosus (assembly GCA_963932465.1). Classification (NCBI taxonomy): domain Eukaryota; kingdom Metazoa; phylum Arthropoda; class Arachnida; order Araneae; family Salticidae; genus Maratus; species Maratus speciosus. Next base: position 146,413,717 of record OZ010787.1, read on the forward strand.
GTTGAAAACAATGAAATTTGGATTCGTTTTAATATGTAGATGGCCCCCTAAGCAAATTTTCTATACATCATTTAAAAGTAGACTTTATTTCCAATCGTTTGATACCAGTAACTTTCTTCTACGATAATTTGTTGAGGAGTTAGTAGGGGGTGTTTACTTTTTTTTTTTCCACGACTGTACTTTCAAATACAATTTGTTTGAAAACTATCTTTCTTTACGGATTTGTCATTAAAAAAAAAATCAAGCATGATTTTAAAAACAATCTGTATCGCGTGTAGCCCGATTGCGGAAGGTATACCTGTATGCACTTAAAACGATGTAAATAAGTTCATAATTTGTCCTTGGCTAACATTAGATAACGATATTAAAAGTTCATCAAATTAAATAAATAAATAAACACAAATTTAACAGATTATAAGTAGAATAAAAAAATCTGCTGTAATTAGTAAATTCCATGACGATTTCTTTGGCTATTAAACCATGGCATGTAGCTAATGCAAAGGTACCGTTTTTTATAAATATCAAAACTTTGTTTAGATGCATAATTTATATTTTCCATATAAAATTGCTTTTTTCTATTGTTAGTGAAAAAAAAAGTTAAACATAAGAAAATGCTCAGATGGCAGAGCACTGGCGGCTTCAGCCAGGAGGTCCCGGGTTCGAATCCTGGTCCGGACATTTTTCGCCCAGCTGGAAATTTACATCTAATAAAAAAATGTATTAGAATTTTTAACTAGAAATGATTTTCATACATGTTTTGTACACAAAGTAGTATGTTCTCTAAGCCAAGAAGCCAGAATTATAGCTTCGCATGTGCCAACAAAAATAAATGAATAAATAATAAAAATAACTAGAAAATAGGAATTCTGCTTTTTCAGAATTAAGTGTTGCCCCCAATGGAAAAAAAATATATTTATATATAAATAGTACAAAAAATATTTCAATTTTAAGAGTTAAAGCTTACGCTTTTATTTTATACAAATAGACATCATTCTCATCCGCTTAAGAATTCCACATTTACGATCCACTCTTAAACACTATAATTACTATTTCGCAAAAATTTTTCCTTTGCTTTCTACAGAAATGGAGTACTTCCGTCTTCCATTGCCAATATGAAGCAAATTGCTCTAAAAAGTACAAAAAAATTAATATTTCAAAAGTAAATGGAGATGCAGTTTTCAAACAAATTGTATTTAAAAGTACACATTTTTCCCAATACGATGGTATAAAAATTGAAAATGTGTGATGCTTAGAAATTTAAAAAAATTGCAGAAGAGTATTTAACAGTGCAATGATACCTCTGTTTTGTTTTACGGCTGGCTTATATAACGAACGTTATTTTTTGGAGACGACACAAAACAAACTGGGAGAAAGAAATAGCATACCGGCGGCTAAAAAATAAAAATGAAGTGTCAAGATGTTTTGGAATGCAAAGTCATCGTGGAAATGCTCAACTATAATAAAGCCAAGTCTGCATTTAAACATCCAATATCTAATATACTCAATGTAAATACAGTCAATGAACATTTTCATACTTTATGAATAAATTGAACTATTTTTATATCAAAGGCAC